>OX940917.1:3605000-4205000 GCA_954870645.1 Agrotis clavis
ACGAACGCAATATTATGTTGGATGCTGTTCAGACTACATCTGGAGTCATTTATTATACGGACCTTGTCGAAACTCGAACAAACTTCCGTGCGTTCAAGCGTTTTTGCCATACCTATTATTGGAATCAAATATAGCAGCTCACAATTTAGGACCCATTAATATTAGTAGTCATTTTTACCCGTGGTGCTAGGCAACTGGGCTTCTCCCAGTTGTAATGTCCCTTTGTGCCTATTGGCCTTGTTTTGTTCTGTCTCCTGCTTGCATGGAGGGAAGTGGAAACATATTTTTCCTACTCCTGGGTCGATCTCCAGAGGCATTTTTTTTCGTGTCGGGCTGAATAAACCCATTTTAAAATTGAAAAACGATTTCAAAATATTTTTTTTTATGCAGTTCAGTGTCTAATCTACCTGGTACAAGGCTAATATTATGAATAAGTTTATTTAAAATATTTAAAAAAAAATCTTAAACCCTAAAATCCTGATCGCTCTGGGTTGTCCTCACTCCCGATTGAATGAAAAAAATATTCTTTATTTTTTTAATGAGAAGCTACATATGAAACAACTTATTTAGATTACATAAGAAATAGTTAATCTTCATTGTTATAAAATACTTGTAGTTTTATTATGAAAACTTTTGCCACAATTTGAATTTAAATTCGTGTCCGGGCATTTTATCTCATCGCTCTGCGCTGAGGTAAAACATCGCGCTCATGCCTAGTTACGCGGTATAGACACTCTATTCCACTCTCGCTGGGTAGCACCAGCAGTGGTCTAACCGTTGAGGAGGATACCTTTGTGCCACGTATCCGCGAAGGTAAGTTCACGAAGGCAAGTTTATGATTACTCTGGATTTGGTTCTCGAATTTTATGATTGATATGGCACGTTATTCAAATTAAATATTAAGCTTGTAAATTTGTTTTTTATATGAATTGGGAGATCTTTATGATGGTTTTTATGACACGTAATTATAATTTTCTACTGCTTTTAAATTCGGCTATATTCATGATTTTGTGACTTTTTCTGATCGATATGGCTGTGATTGCTCTGTCCAAAAAGACCAGAGCAATGATATTTTGCATTAATTGTACGTTATAAAACTATTTAACCATCTTAAAAAAAAGGAGATTCGCAGTTCGGCCTGTATGTGTGTATGAATGTTTGTCCGCGATTATCTCGCGTTTGGCTGAACCGATTTTGATGCGGTTTTCAGAAAAGTGTAAGTTTTATTCTGGGTACGGTTTTAATGTAATTATAACTGCACGAACCGTCTCGAACACAGACTTAATGACTTCCAGCCTCCCGAACAAGCCGGTTTCCGAAGAGGCTATAGTACCATAGACCACATCCATACGCTGCGGCAAGTTATACAGAAGACCGAAGAGTATAACTTGCCATTATGCTTAGCGTTTGTGGACTATGAGAAAGCCTTCGATTCGGTGGAAACATGGGCGGTACTTGAGTCACTCCAGCGATGCCGTATTGACTATCGGTACATCGAGGTGTTGAAGTGCTTGTATAATAACGCCACCATGTCGGTCCGAGTACAGGAGCAGAGCACGAAGGCGATTCCATTGAGAAGGGGGACGTTATCTCCCCGAAACTGTTTACTGCCGCAATGGAAGACGCCTTCAAGCTCCTGGAATGGCAAGGACTTGGCATCAACATCAACGGCGAATACATCACTCACCTTCGGTTTGCCGACGACATCGTAGTCATGGCAAAGTCGATGGAGGAACTCAGCATGATGCTCGATGGCCTCGACCGAGTTTCACAACGGGTGGGCTTGAAAATGAACATGGACAAGACGAAAATTATGTCAAATGCCAATGTTGTGCCCACCCCAGTCTCTGTTGGAAACTCGGTACTCGAAATTGTTGACACATATATCTACTTCGGACAAGCAGTCCAGTTAGGTAGGTCCAACTTCGAGAAAGTGGTCAACCCTCCGAATCCAACTCGGTTGAGCAGCGTTCGGGAAACTACGCAATGTCTTTTCGTTCGACATACCTCAGTGCCTCAAGACGAAAGTCTTCAACCAATGTGTGTTACCAGTGATGAGTTACGGCACCGAAACGTGGTCTTTCACTATCGGCCTCATCTCAAAGCTCAAAGTCGCTTAACGAGCTATGGAGAGGGCTATGCTAGGTGTTTCTCTACGTGATCGAATCCGAAATGTGGAGATCCGTAGACGAACTAAAGTCACCGATATAGCCCACCGGATTAGCAAGCTGAAGTGGGAATGGGCAGGCCATGTTGCTCGCAGAGCAGATGGCCGATGGGGTCGAACAGTATTAGAGTGGAGACCACGGACTAGCAAGCGCAGCGTAGGACGTCCACCAGCAAGGTGGACAGACCACCTTATAAAGGTCGCCGGAAGACGCTGGATGCAGGTCGCTTCCAACCGGTATATGTGGAGATCAAAAGGGGAGGCCTATGTTCAGCAGTGGATGTCCTATGGCTGAGATGATGATGATGAACGGTTTTAATATATAAAACTAATGGGTATCTTGTGACATTACCCACATACATTCATTTTTTTGCTGACTTGTATTGTAGATTTTCAAAGACACCGATTTAATTGAATATCTAAACTAAAAGGGAAAAAAAAAAATAAGCTTTTTGAAAAAAAAAGGAACCGACTTGAAAACCAAACACAAAAAAGTATAAAATAACTTTTCTTTCGGAAGTCGGATGGCCATAGTCAGTGATATAAAAAACAAAGCCACCGACTTCCGGAAGAAAAGGTATCACTTACATGTTATCTTGTTACACGTATACCAACTGAATATGATTAAAAACGCCAAAACTAATAATTTTTATCAATATTCTTTTTTTTTTTAAATTGGTTTGACCATTTATGATCGCTCTGGCACCAATTATGATTGCTCTGGTCGCGAAATTTTTTGAACTTAAATATTTCCATAACTGTTAGTGTAAATTGAAGGCCAAAAGTAAAAATATACTATTTGAATATCATACTTTTTAATGAGATACATAATTACCGTTAAATATCAATATCTGAAAAGCACCAGAGCGATCACACGAATACGCCCGTTTTGGAGATCCACCCTCCTCCACTATTCTTTTCTGATTAATTTCGTGCAGGATCCAAGACAGGTAAATTCATTCTCCGGGACACGTCGAGCTTCATTGTCTCGGCGCTTTTCTGGTGGTTGCCACTGTTGATTCTGGCTTTCAGGAGTTGCAGTGGTTTGGGAATAGTGTGGTGGGTTTGTCGCAACCAAAAAAAAAAAAAAAAAAATCCATATTGTTTTATTAAAGTTTCACTATTTCGTGTCCATCATTCACTACACTACACACTAAGCAAAATTTTGCATTTATGCAAATACTTAAGTAGGTCACAATAATGACAAAATTATTAATTAAATATTGTTAACATTACGTTATTGTCACGTCTGTACGCTGCAAGCGCTCGCAAAGCAATAGCACAAATAGTGTAGCTGGGCTCTTGGAGTTCCGCATCAGGTGTTCCAGATCTTAAATTTTTATATGTCAACAGAGAGTGCTCATCAGGCTGAACAACTCTTGCTAAGACGTCATTCCTATAATATGTTATAGTGTAGCTGGGCTCTTGAAGTTTCACATCAGGTGCTCTCAGCGATAAGACCGCCGTTGTGCCGTTAATGTAACAAAATTGTAAAATGCTGCTTATTAATTTTGGTGTACAATAAAGTATATTCTATTCTATTCTATCAGGTGTTCCAGATCTTCAATTTTTATACGTCAACAGAGAGATCAGGCTGAACAACTTTTGCTAAGACGTCATTCCTGTATATGTTATAGTGTAGCTGGGCTCTTGAAGTTCCACATCAGGTGTCCAAGATCTTCAAATTTATTCTCTCAGCAGAACATGCTCATCACGAGGAACAATTTTTGCTATGGCATCATTTTTGTATCTCTTATAGTTTAGCAGGTTTGCAGTTCTGCATCAGGTGTTCAAGTTTCCAAGATAAATTATAGCCTTTAAGTTAACCGGACTTATTATCTATACAACAACAAAAAAATCATTCATTTTTTTTTTTTTTATTTATTATCCAATACCAGTTTTACATTTTTCTTAAATCTATCCCGCCTTCTAAAATCCCGTTCATTGGGTTTATGTGAAGGCAGCTTGAGTCAAATCGCACTAAGTGTTACTTAAGGCCAGGTATCTCGGAATCGACCTATTTTTGATTCAACGGTAAACAATCAAATATACCTTTTTTCGATCTGAAAAAAATATATGTTATAGTTCAATAAATTGTCTATGTTATTTTCTGGTTGAAAACGCGATATTTATAACTTGACTCGATCAAAAAAAATCGCGAAAATAGAGATTTTTTTAACGTTTTTTGAGTGGTACTTGAAGTAGATCAAACTTTTGGTCCTGAAGAATATATCAATAAATAGGTAATGATGTTTGTCAGAACTTTACCTGGTTACTTTTTCATTTAATAACAATTTTAATTTATAAAAAGACGTCAATGTGTTTGGGCACATACGCCGTTTTATTCTAAGCACACATTCACTATCGTCCTCTCATCTTTTGCCTTTCAAAAGTAGTGTCATCACTGTCGTTCGTTGACGAATCAGTCAGCCAGCGTGGCTCTTACAGACTAGACCTATGACACTTTTTTTCTGATCGGGGCTGTCAGATTTTCGTAATAGGAAAATTGGAAATTGAGAAAAAGATCGAGAAAATAAAAACGAATGATGCGTAGGCTTATAGATTATTCAAAATATGTTTAGGCATATATACGCTGTGTTTAATGGGACCTGATTAAACGGACATGGCTGTAAAAAAGACATATAAACTTTCTATTTTCAATAACATATAATTATTTTCATTAATAAATAAAAAAAAGAAACCGAACTTACTGAATTTCATCGCAGGAAATTCCTGACGACCCCTACAGAGCAAATAATGGATTTGAGAGAATGAGAATTTTAGAATACGTATCATAAATATATATCCATTACGAATTGTTTCTATCAATATAGTAAATTACTCACAGATACCAATATCAATGTTATCGTGATATCTTGATACGGTTCTTGTTCATCGTTCTGCAATATTTTGCATTATCCATCGTCCAATACTTTTGGACCTTTATAACATTTCATTGAACTAAGTTATTAGCACTGAATTTCAGTCAACAATAATTTGTGACAATAAATGTAAATGAAAACAACCACTAATCGTATCGAATTGCAATATAGGATAAGAAGCACTTCACTTTTATTATTATTTATTTCATTTCGTCACAGATTTATAACAATTTCGAAAAAACAGAATTAAAATAAATTAAATGAAAACTGCTTGTCAATATTTTGAATACTTCAAAATTACATGTCACCTACAAATAAGGCGTAGCACCCACCATGCGAATGACCACAAAGTAGGTACACTGCGACTGCGATGAAAAATCGGTGGTTGTTGTATCACCATATTGTGTTCAGTACAAGTTGTTTGTCGCTCTATTTGAAAAAAATTACGACGTGGTTGAAAATCATATCTTAAACCAAACATACAATACAGTTTTTTTTTAAAGAAGGTAGACGTACTTGTCTAGTATATAAACATAAAATTTTAAAAAAATAGTTCTTGGTCGTTATTCTAAGTTTTGTGGCGCGTCCACAATCTGTTTTACTAGGAATTAGCATCGCTTAAACGAAACTATAATAGTTTGATAGAAATTACTATTTTTAATTGTATTTAGTAATAGTTTTTCTAAATAATGACAATTTTATTTTTACATTTAGTGTGATATTTATTCCTAGAAAAAATGAGAAAGGCGCGTTCGCGGGAAATTTATAATTTTGGTTGCTCTAATAGAACGAACAGAGGAGGATGGCACTACCATCGTTCACTTCATTTAGTCAGCTGCTAAAGTGCTGCAGTAACAGAAGTTCTCAATCTTGTTCTGATTTCCCACCAGAAACGTTAGGAAGTCTTTTTATGGCGATCAGACAAAAAACCTGCAATTTTGGTGTTTATATTTGAATAATTTGGTGTTGTAATTTAAATGCATAATAGAACTTAGAATGTTTTCAAAATTATACAAATATAAATTCCATATTCTTTGTAGTTTTTTTTAATTAATTATTTATCAATTAATGTTTTTCCATGCATCAGTGAAAAAATTGTACTTAAATTATACAAAAAACATCGTATGATCATGATGGTGATGAATTGATGATAAAAGAGATGAAAAATATGTTTTTAAATTCAAATCAGTAAATGTTTTATTATTATTTATTAGCATTTTTTTATTTATTAATTACTACTACTGATGTCCCTTTTACACGGTGCTAGTGTCCGTCATTTATATCAAAATGCATCAAAAATTTGTACTGGTACACACCACCAGATGCTGAAGGGCGACCCGCTTTGTATACGCATGTTAATAAAACGCTTGTGTGCTTGGGGCTTAATAGATAATTGGGTATTGTCATTTTGGCACGGTATGCCAATGCTAATGAATTTTCTACAAATTAGTAGTTTTTTTTTGTAAACTGGGGACGTCAGAATCTGTGTCAAAATGTTATAAAATATATTTAGGTCTTCGAATGGAAAAAAAAAATTTGTAAAACATTTGTCTGCATCAACAGGTATTTATATCTTTTTTAATCGTAAATGTATTGACATCCTTGTGATAAAATAATTCTACTAGAGTAATAAATATATTTTGCGTAAAGGGAACACTGTAAGAAATATTGAAGTTGAAGAAATGAAATACATAAAACTTTGGTTTCCGCGATAGTGGCGCCAGTTGCGGCGAAGTCGTCAAACTTTCACCGCTCATCGAACGACGATTTTGCATAATATGGGAGCCTTAATACTATGTGTTATTAATAGGTATTACATTAATATTATTATTACCCGTTACTTATTTATCCTTAGGAAAAAAGATTTGAGTATGTTTTTACATTGTTTTATATTGGTACATGTTATTAATTTCTGCACTAGGTCTTTTGGTAAGGTATTAAGTATGGACGGTAACATATACTGTCTCGTTCTTTGACCATATACGTTTGTATATGATGATAACCTATATGTTGCTAAGTATGTTAGGTTCCGTAGGTTACTTGGCCTCGAATTCTCATTAAGTGAATCTAACTTGTTAAATTCCTCGCATTAGTTTTAATTTGTCAAATACATTTATGACTTTGCAGTGTTCGAAGATATAACTATAGTCATTACAATATTTATTTCATATTTTAGGGGGTACAATGGTTTTTAATATAGCTAGCTGAAGCTTATAAATATCTTCTAGGTACGATTTATAAGTCCGTCCATACGTACTTAAACCATTTATGAAACTACTGAGTCTGCTAACGCCAGGTACTTTGTTCGTAGTGTGTTGTAAGGAAGCTTATGTCTAAGTATAGAAAGTTTCGCCAATAACGCCCGCAGTTTGTTGCACACTGAGTCAACATGATTTCGCCAGTTAAAATTATTGTCTGTAACTAAACCTAGGTATGTTGTTTGTGTAGTTAAATGTAAAGGTTTGCACTTACAGACATCCGTGTTTTTTGTTGTGTGTAAACATTGGTGTTCATGAGCTATTATATTCGGTACCTACTATAGGCACTTTTTTGTAAGGTGTTCGTATATGCATCATCTTTGTTTTACTTGCGTTTATGACTAATCCCACATCGTGAGCCCACCTACACACCACATCGAAATTGTGTTGCAGTACTTGTTGTGCCACTCTTATGTCGGAGTGCGCAGTCAGTAGGCAGGTATCATCCGCGAATTGGTATATTGAACCTTCGTCGAATAAATTACACATTTCGTTAACATATATAAGGTACTCCGATGGTGCAAAATTCGACCCCTGTGCCGTGCCTTGTTCACACTTTATCCTGTCGCTGACTTCGCCCGCGATGCTCACTGATGTGTACCTATTGCTGTGATAATTTTTAAACCATTGAAGTAATGGTCCCTGTATCCGGTTATCTTGCAGTTTAGAGAAAAATTTATTTGTATGTATAGTTTCAAAGGCTTTGCTGAAGTCTATAAAGATCGCAATAATATGTTTGCCTTTATCTAGATACTTGTTTACTTCATCAGCGAAGTCAGATAACAGTTGTGACGTATTACGACCTTTTTGAAATCCGTATTGTTTTGGGTTTATAATATTATTCGTTTTTAAATAATCGTTTAATTCATTACTAATGTACACCTCTATTATCTTATCTATGCATGGCAGTATTGTAATAGGCCTATAGTTATTAATGTCTGTATGTGCGCCCTTCTTGTACACAGGTCTAATGATGCCAATCTTAAGTTTGTCTGGGTATGATTGTGTTGAAATACACGTATTAATCAAATGAGTAAGTACAGGCGTTATTTGCGATTTAATGTGCTTGATATCCTTTGCACGAATGCCATCGATTCCTGGGCTTTTTTATCGTTAAGATTATTAATTATCCTTAAAATAGCTTTATTAGTTGCCTTGCGGAAGCGCATTGATACATTTGGTATAATACGGTATGAGAAATCGTTCATTAGTGGCACATCGCAACTAGTGCTTATTTTTTTGACGTTATTGCTAAACTCCGATGCAAACTTCTTACTCAGTAATTTCATATTAGTTTTAAAAAACTTTAATATTAAATTATCTATAGTTTGTGTTTCAAACCCCACATAGACATACTTGTCACTAGACTCCGAAAACTTTTACACATTTTTAAAAAAACACTCAGACAATCTGCAAACCGAAAGACTATTAAAATGGTTTATTACGCACTAGCCCAGTCCCTAATTGACTATTGCATCACTTCTTGGGGTGGTGCCTCTAAAACTCATCTTATTGAGTTAGAAAGGGCACAGCGTGCACCACTAAAGGTGGGAGCTGGTCTTCCACATCGTTTCCCGACAGTCGAACTCTACAAAGACTGGGACCTGCTTACGGTCAGACAGACCTTTATAATGCATACTGTTATAAAAAACACTCACAGTTGAAATTTGATGAAAACCTTAACAAAAAAAATCGACGTAAAGGTAGGGTATGTCCCACGGATCAGTACAAGTCTTCTCTCTCTGAAAGATTCTTTTGCTTCCTGGGACAGTATCTATATAATAAATTAAATAATATCCTAAATTTATATCCCAAAACTAAATCAGACTGCATTAAAGTCTTAAAAAAATATTTAAAAACTCTTGACTACCATAATACCGAGCAACTATTGATTGTAAATAAATAAATTAAATATGCATTATTTTACCTGTTCCATACCTTATCACTTCCTCGCAACTACTCGCAACGCACTCACTCCACACTTACTCACTCGATTCCCTCTCACACACACATTATTATCAAATACATACTTTTACACTCACTTATTACATAAATCACACAACATTGACACATTTCTCTTTTTCTACTTTATGTATAAATTAGTACAGGTAGGTAGTTATTCTTTTTGTTATTATTTACTTTTGTTATTCGCAATTTAGATACCTAACAAATATTAATGTACAATACGCTCTCTTAAATAAGAATTCTGTCCGTGATGGGAGATCCTGGTGACCTGTAGCACCGGTTTTTATTACTCAAAAACCTATATCAGGCACCAGTCTCTCACAAAGGTAGTTTTTTTATCATCAATAATCACTCAACTGTCAAGTGTTTACTTTGTAAGACAACCTTTTGTGATGAGAGAATAAATGATATTTTATTTATTTATTTCGTGTTATGTGAGGATCATTTCATTCTATGGGAAGGAAAATATCTGGACAGTAGAAGTTGGTCAAAAGTACAGTAAAGTTTCTTCTGACAGCATAACGTTTATTAGTAGTCGTATATCATTAGTAGTATGTAGTTCATTAGGTTTGTCCCACTTCTGTTGCCCAGACATTTTCCTTCCCTTATAATGAAATGATCCTTAATAGACACTTAATCAAATAACATCATAAAAAACAGTGATAATTTTTTCGTTCAAACAATTTGTTTGAAAAAATATTTTGCATATTTGACCAACTTCCGCCGTCCCGATTTTTTTCTTCCGATACAATGAAATAATCCTTACATGAAACTGAGTCAAAAGTAAAGTCAAAAGTAGTCAAAAGGCATTAAAAAAATTGGCCAATTTCACTCATTTCTGTGGACAACTCACACTTGACCAGAAAATAAAAAACGTCAAAACTGTCAACATCAAAAAAGAGCTAAAGGTTTCTGAAAGTTTTCCCGTATCTCTTATGAATTCGGATTTCTCCCTTTTGGCCAATCTAAAAGAAACACCCTGTATAATATGTACTCTGGAACCGATTAAAACTTTACTCCCACCTGCTCCAGAAAAACTCCTCAACACTATTTTTTGCAGTTGCAAAAAAGGTTATAGGGCCAAATGTGGCTGTAAAAAAGTCGGGTTTCCGTGTTCTCCAGCGTGTACCAATAGCCAAGGTCAATCTTGCTCAAATGTCCAGATAGAGCAAGATTCCTGTGATTTTAATGAAGAAACCAATGACTCAGCCACATTTGAACAATTCATGAACATCCAGCAAGAGGAAGAGGAAGAAGAAGAAATCGAAGAAGACATGACTGTTGAAGTAGACTTTCAAGAGTATGAATCTGATTAAAATATCTAAAAAAAAACAAAATAATAGTTAACCCAATAATCAATAGCAATATCAATAATAAATTAATATCTAGAGCTTGAAGGGTATTATTCCCTTTAATTATCCTAAAATTTATATATTATGACAGTTAGTGGAGTAGGCCTCAGGGGAAACCACGGTAAAAAAAAGGCGCCGTGTACACTACCTCACGCACAGGTGGCGTGGAAATGTGTGCATAATAATATCATGTGTAATGTGACTCTTAGAATCGCGATATCTCACGAATAGTAACTCCTAGGAAAAAAACACATAGACCATATTTGAAGAGAATTTTAAGATCTACAACTTTGGTCTGAGGTGTTTTTTGATAAAACTTACCGTTTTGAAAAAAAAAACCAAAAAACCTCATATCTCGACAGCAAAGACGATACCTTAGTTTTTTCCGGTTTTCCTCATAGTGTCTATCTATATTAATGGAGGACATTTGACCCCGAATAACTTTTGACACATATAGGATCGATGGGGACTTTTAATATTTTATTTGTAATGGTAAACCCTAGCTGTCCACCAAAATTCAGCTTTCCGGGAATTTTTGTTATTTCAAATGTCTATATTGACCGTACTAAAACGACTCAAATTATTGAACAAAATCCATCAATTAGTGCTGTAGATCTTCTACAGCTCCACATTCCATACTATCAGGATGTGTCATTTTGTATTTTGGTTTTGACCCCATAATATTCGTTATTATCTACCCCTAAAACCATGAACTTGATACCATTGACGTCAATGTACTCGTATAAAACTTTCATCGCCGCCATCTTGGGTTTTTTTTTGACCCCATATTCATTATTAGCTACCCCAAAAACCATGAACTTGACACCATTGACGTCAATGAGTCAAATTGTCATCGCCGCCATCTTGGATTTTGGTTTTAACCCCATTTTCGTCATCTACCCCTAAAACCATGAAAATGAATCCAATATCGTAAAACTGTGAACTAAACTTTAGAGACGAAAAATGTTTATAAATATGCTTTTTTTTACAATAACTTTATTTAGCGACTTTTGAAAAGTGATGGTCGATCACCTACCTAAGTCCCTTTTATGGTTATCATTAATTTCTGGCGCTTGTCATGTTGAGCGATTTAGACTTAGACGGTGTAGATGCAGCGATTTAGAAAATCTAAATGTGGTCATCAGCTTTTTATGCTGACTGTACCTACATGATTACACTTTCAATAATAGGTTTATTTTACGAAAATTTTCAGATTTTCTTCTCACACTACCTTATAAAAGATTGTTACAAAATAAGCATAATGTCTAAGGCGGATCGAAGGTTGCTGGGAGACGTAACATCTTCACTTGAAGCGTGGGCAAATTCTGTAATTGAAAATAATGAGAAACGAAATATGTACCAATTCCTACACGCTTTCTTGGTTTTATAAAAACAGGTGCAGGTATATGATTTTCTCAAAAAAAAATAACCTAAATATTACACGTGTTTATTTGTATTTCATTTGACGCAGAGATCTATTATTATCGAATTCAAAAGCTTGGCAAACGTGTCACATACAATTATCCGGCTTATGTACACCCATAGCTTAACCTTCACGACTTTACGTGCCACCTTCTATAATAAAGAAATTGAGTATTATTATAATACTAACTATTGAAACTTTGTGATGATTGAGACTTTGTGTACACGAGAGACTTATTTAAAAATTGTTGTAGATCCAAAAGGAAAGAAGGTTACGGCGTAACCTTTCTCATATTTATGTAGCTATCATATCATATATATGAGAAAGGTTACGCCTTGAATTTAGGCTGTTTTTGTGCGTTATTAATTATTAAGTCATGGTTATAAACAGTGCTATTATAAGAGCAAAACGATGCGCACATCGTCTACAAAGAGTCTATAAGAGTGAAGACCTTATAATGGCAACATTTCTTACTTATGCTATCGCCATTTTACATATCTTTAGGGTTCCTTTCCCACGAACAAAATCGTAGTTTGTCTTGTTTCCGTAATATGTATAAAATTTATGTTTGACTATGGTTGGGTTGGCTGGAAGAGATCTCTTTATAGGAATAATCTGAAATCGTGTTAAAAAAAATACAAGTATGATATACATATTTTATAATAATTACTTGGTATGAAACTCCAAGACTCTCATTTTTCCTAGCACTATAGTTGTTACACTTTCTTATCACACAGCTTGGCATTTTGGGTTTAAATTATTGTTACGCCCCGAAGTCACAGGCACGTTACTTGGCAAGAGTCGTTTTTAGATCTCTTTGGTGGTCATATTTTGTTGTGTAAGTAATCCATTATGCCAATAATGCTTATTTCTATTTTATTTGTTTTGAGCAATGTACGTACGGGCATGTAATGGCATTTCATTTGGCATTACATGGTGTAATATTTTGAATTAATCACTTAAAGCGTTATGGTAAATGATTAATTTTACTACAAATATCAATACTCTGCGACTCTTGATAGAAATATGTGTCTTTATCCCTGTCACTACCGCTACAATTATATTCTTTCTCATCGGTATCTTTTTCAATCAAATTTAATTTTTTATAAAATAATCCTCTGCGGAACCAAACACACGCAAATTCCGCTCCGTAATAAATTCATGCAATCTGCTGTATCATCATCGTCTTCGCGGGACCATCTAAGCAAGATGCATCTAAGCCAATGTAACGGTTAATGGTGGGTTAAAATAAAAGAACCCACCAACGTTTACAATTAATTTATTAAAAGGTCGTGGTTCACAGCCCGTCACTTGGTATTTATTCGTTCCGTGGAAGTAGGCGCACTATGTACTGTCCTGGCTTATCGCGTGGAGCAGGGACGCGATGCCGAGGAGTTGTCCCGAGGTGAGAGAGACCTCAGGGACGGGATGGTGGATGCGCCGGCAGGTCGGCTGTGCGCTGCTGGATGTGTGTGGCAGGTCAGCTGTGTGCGCAGCTAGGTGCTGTGTGTGCGCAGGCCTCGAACGTTCGGTAGGGTGAGCTTGTCGAACTCAACGAACGACGAGGATGGGTATTTCTAACCCCCAATCTTGTTCCCTGGAATCAACGTCCAGTGGTAAATAAAAGGTCCACTGTAAGTCCTCTCCGATGATGACCCCGCAGCGTAAGCGTAAGCCTAGGACGTAAAGCGCTTAAGGCGTTTGTGAGTTTTGTCATCATCAGAACAGAGTTTACATGGTTTACACAATATTAAATTAGCGTGAAACATTAACACATAACATTATTATAGGCCTACGAGCGTATGGAACATTCGAGGCTTAACAAAATAAAAACCTAACAAAGAAAAATTAGAACACAAAATAATAAGTCTGTAGGTAACTGCTCAATACAAAAATATAGAAACACAATAGCTAGCAGTTATAAAGGTTTTGTTTGACTGGCCTGTTGGTCTAGTGGTTAGTGACCCTGACTGCTATGCCGGAGGTCGTGGGTTCGATTCCCACCCAGGACAAATGTTTGTGTGATGAGCACGATCATTTGTTCTGTGTCTGGGTGTAATTTATCTATGATATGTATGTATTTAGAAATATATAAGTATGTTTATCAGTTGTCTAGTACCCATAACACAAGCTCTGCTTAGCTTGGGACTAGATGGCGTTGTGTGATAGTTGTGGAATATTATTATTATTATTATTATTTAAGATACCGTGGCCCGTGGCCCTGTTCGTATGAAAATGCTATCTCAGTTCAAGCCCGCTACTACAAAAGGATCTAGAGAAATGATGTATGCTGGTCTTCCCTGTGCCAGTTCCAACTTGCAGATAACAGGTTCAGAATTATTTATTTAGAGTAATTTACGCAGAGTACCACATGAATTTATCTTTATGTATTTATTGGTATTTATGCTCTATAGCACTGCTTTTTTTGGGCGGTCGTATAATAAGCAGCTGAGTTGGGCGGCATTTTGTAAACATCGTCGGGTCCCTTAGTCGTCTGTTCCACAGAGCCTAAAGACTAATGTTTTCGATCAGTGCGTCATACCTGTTATAACTTACTGAGCCGAGAAGTGGACACTCACGATACTGCCGGTCGGACAGCTAGCTGTGGAAAGGGGTATACTTGGCGTTTCTCTGCGGGATCAAATTCGTAATGAAGTGAACAAAAGTGATTGACATAGCCCACTGAATAAGCAAGCTGAAGTGGTAATGGGCCAGCCATATTAGTCGCAGAAACAATTTAATGACCGTTGGGGTAGACGGTCTTGTTCTCGAGTGTATAGTTGGTGCCAGTTAAGATGGTAATAGCGGTCATTGACCTTTACCTAATAAGTCGTCGTATAATGACATAAGATCAGAATTAGCATTTTTCTGTGAAATTATAGTGTTTACTTGTGAGTCTTAAATATAAAAATAATATAAAATCTTAGTTATAGGTGAAATATTTTTACCATTTTGATATATTATGAATTATAAGATACTTATATCCTTACAATATACTTACTAATTTATTCGGTATTTTATAAAAATGCTAATTCTGAGCTTATGTCATTATACGAGGACTTATTAGGTAGGGGTCAATGTCCGCTATTGCCATCTTAACTGGCACCAACTATAGACCGCGAATCGGCAAACGTAAGATGGGACGCCCTCAGGCAAGGTGGAGCGACGATCTTCGTAAAGTGACCGGTAACAGCCAGATGAGAGTAGCCGATCGAGTGAAAAGACGTGCGATGGAGAGGCCTTCGTTCAGCATTTAACTGCTATAGGCTGATATTGTTAATAATAAGCTTGCAGATTGTGATGGACTTCGTTTTTCAGATCATCCGTGTTACAATTTTTGAGATTAAATGTAAAAAGTAAACTGGCTTGTTGGTTTAGTGTTCGTAAGGACTTTGTTGAGGTTCCAGGGTTATGTTAAGTATTTTTGTTCGTTTTTGATAATCGCCTCGTTTTACTCAGTCGCTGCCCAGGATCTAAATTTGTTTCCTAGTAATGAAAACATGCTGTCCTGTTCTATCAAACTACATATATAACAACAAGCGAATCAGACTATTAATCCATAATGCTAGGTACTAAAATTATCAAAATTAACATGAGTTTGTTCTTACAGCATTAGAAAGTTAATCAGACAACGATGAGTGGTTATAATTATTATTTTTTTCAAGTTCAGAATGTCACAGTCAAAAAGGCTTTAATGTTAGAACTAACAAGTAAGCATCTTCAATACGCTTCGGAAGTGACATATTGCTACGTGAGCTACTTGAAGATTGCATGTCGCTTCGAAAATGCGACAGGCAGCTTTATTTAATAATTGTTATTTTTTTCGAGAAATTCTTAACAAACTTCAGGACAAATTGAAAACAAGAGTATATCCAAAATTACTTAAATTCAATAATCCTATATCTGTCGCAGTCGGGTAAAAAATTATAATATGATTAAGATCGATTTCAGTTCAAGTTGTAGTACTGACCTTTTTATATTGATTACTGATTTTGGATATGCTGCCCGCACCGATCACTACTGTTTCCTTATAAAATCAACCAAAGCCGCTTCATAATGCAAAACTAATATTAAAGTACATTTATCTCTTCTTGCAGATCAACATGTTATTCTTGGGGACCATAATGAGCGTCATCATAATGAAACTTCGTCGCACAAATGATTCTGAACTCAGGAAAATACAGTAAGTTCGTTTATACAATTTTCTAGTATTAAACATTGACAGCCTTACTACAAAAACTTAAACATCTGTTGAACACTTGTCTAATAAAAAAAGTGTAACTGCAAAACGGACCTTATTTCAACGTCATAATCTGACATTTTTTTAGACAAGTGTTCAACAAACGTTTTAAAGTTTTTGTGGTACGACGGTAACCGTTTAACTACAAAAAAGTTAAACATCGGTTTAAGTCATTGTCTAAAAATACTATACTATACGCCACTCATAGACGCGCTTGAGGGCTTTGGCCTCCAGATCCCAAGGCGGCATCCCGGCTAGGAGATTGGCTGAATCGCCGGCAATCGTGTGGTATCCCCGGATCATCCGGATGGCCATGACCCTCTCGCATGCGAGATGAGCTTTGCCGGTCGACTATGCCACAGGGCCAACATAGGAGCCCCGTAGAGTGCCATGGACCGCACGACACAGGCGCACAGCCTCCAGCAGGAGGCGTTCGACCCGCCGCAAGCCGGCTGCTGCCCGGTTCAGCTTTGGGGACAAACGCAGGAAATGTTCCCTGAATTTCCACCAGCTGTCGAGGACGACACCTAGGTACCATCGCCGATGTGAAACACTCCCACTGTTATTTGGGACTCTGACCGTGGCGCGTTTCCGCGGCCATGACCTCGGTCTCGTGCAGCGTTACTTCGAGTCCCAACTGCCGGATCCTATCAACGACTGTCCCAAACCGACTACGTCGCCCGGTCGGGCGCTGCCTGGTGCGACTCTCCGTCCGCCAAGACAAGCATGTCTTCAGCGTAACATACTACGCTGACGTCGCCAGGGAGGTCGCCACGCAACACCCAGTAGTAACCGATGTTCCACAGGACCGGCCCCAGGACCTCCCCGGTGACCGGGGTAGAGAAGGCTTTGTCCGTAGGGTATGCCTCGACCACGCGACGGAGGTAGGTCGGCACCCGATGATAGCGGAGTGCCTCCCTGATGCATCTCCAGGGCAGGGAGTTAAAGGCGTTTGTAATGTCTACACCGCGGAGACGACCCTGCCCGGAAATACTGCATCTCCCGTCGTGAGGGCTCTCACGTGCATGATGGTTCTCCGCAAGGTCAGGATCTACCCGATTCAGGAGTCCGACGAGGCGGTTTGCAATTATTATTCTTTCGAAGAGCTTGCCCTCCTTGTCGATCAGCACAAAGAGCCGGAATGCGGACGGAGATTCCACAGGTCGCCCGGCCTTCTTAATAAGGATCAGTTTCCCCGTTTTCCAAAGAAGCGGGAGCTAGCCCCTCTCCAAGCATGCGCTTAAGATCCCCCCAGTCGAAGCCCGAGAGTGCCAGAGGCCAGGACCTAGGTTTTTTCAGGCAGGCCGTCGGGTCCTGGGGTGGCATTTATGCCTTCGAGCCTTTGTACTACCACTCTTAAGGCGCTCCCTCACTGCGAGTATTCACCTGTAATGTAACATCATCATCATCATCAGCCGGAAGACGTCCACTGCTGAACATAGGCCTCCCCCTTAGACCGCCACGCCGAACGACAATTCGCCATTTGCATCCATCGCCTGCCCGCGACCCTCACGATGTCGTCGGTCCACCTAGTGGGAGGCGTGCCTACGCTGCGTTTTCCAGTCCGTGGTCGCCACTCGAGAACATTTCTTCCCCATCGGTTGTCAGTTCTACGAGCGATGTAGCCTGCCCATTGCCACTTCAACTTGCAAATTTTATGAGCTATGTCGGTGACTCTGGTTCTTCGCCGAATATCCATGTTCCGGATTTTATCCCGCAAAGAAACTCCAAGCATAGCTCTTTCCATTGCTCGTTGAGTGACTCTTAGTCTCTCTAAAAGGCCAGCAGTCAAAAACCACGTTTCAGAGCCATATGTCATCACTGGCAATACACACTGGTTAAACACCCTTGTCTTGAGACACTGTGGGATTCTCGATGAGAAGATATCACGTAGCTTCCCAAACGCTGCCCATCCGAGTTGGATTCTTCGGGCGACCTCTTTCTCAAAGTTGGACCTACCTAACTGAACAATCTGTCCAAGGTAAATATAATGGTCTACAACTTCGAGAGTATCATTCCCAACAACAACCGGTACGGGTGCCACATGGACATTCGACATGACTTTCGTCTTGTCCATGTTCATTTTAAGGCCGACCCATTGGGAAACGATACTAAGGTCGCTGAGCATAGCATTGAGGCGCTCCAACGATTCTGCCATGTTGACCATATCATCGGCAAAACGAAGGTGAGTGATGTATTCGCCATTGATATTGATGCCGAGTCCGTTCCATTCCAAGAGCTTGAAAACGTCCTCCAACGCGTTCGTGAACAGTTTCGGAAAAATAACGTCTCCCTGTCTCACGCCTTTCTGCAATTGGATTGGTTTCGTGCTCTCTTCCTGAAGTCGGATGGACATGGTGGCGTTTCTATACAAACACTTTAACACTTCGATATACCTATAGTCGATATGACATCGTTAGAGGGACTGCAATACTGCCCAGGTTTCGATTGAATCGAAGGCTTTTTCATAGTCCACAAACGCTAAACACAATGGCCGATTATACTCCTCTGTCTTTTGTATAATCTGGCGGAGCGTGTGTATGTGGTCTATAGTAGTAAACCCTTTTGGGAAAACGGCTTGTTTGGGAGGCTGGAAGTCATCAAACCTGCGTTCGAGACGGTAATGTGACATAAAAGTGCGTAATTTGATGCTCTATTGTCTTCGAACGTTCGAATCTGTAACGTTACATTACAGGTGAATGCTCGCGGTGAGGGAGCGCCCTTAGGTCTACCTCGGTCACCTCTGGAGCGTCGATTGACATAAATTGACAGGGTGCACCGTCCCGAGAAACTGGGCTTTCCCCAAGACGTATCTTTCTTCGGGCACTCAAGAAGATTTCCTGTCCTTGGCATCCCACGGGAAATGCCCTTTTTTTTTTTTTTTTAGCATGGTAAAATCATCAAGTGAGTCCTCCAACCCCCGGCAGGCTTTGGCCCTCTGAGAGGGGGCCCCGTCATTTTTTCTAGACGGGGCCCCCCCCCCGTCATTATGCTGACGCTCTTTGAGGTGCGCGTGGAACACGACGCGCCGTCGACCCGGGCATGGTCCATGGTCGGACAGCGAGTTGCCCTTTACTCGCTGTCCGCATGCCCGCGCCTACGGTGGCCGGAGATCGTCTACCGACGTCCGACGCCGTGGACGCCTACCACTGTGGTTGGGGCAGAGGGAG
The DNA here is from genome assembly GCA_954870645.1 of Agrotis clavis. Taxonomy (NCBI): domain Eukaryota; kingdom Metazoa; phylum Arthropoda; class Insecta; order Lepidoptera; family Noctuidae; genus Agrotis; species Agrotis clavis. The sequence goes on from OX940917.1 coordinate 3,624,458, forward strand.
GACGCTGTCCTCTCTCTCTCACGGCCCGCCTCCTCCTTCACGAGCATTACTGCTTCGCAGAAGGAGGAGACCGCTTCCCACTCCGTCTCGCCCCGCAGCATGGCCGCAACCAATGCCGGGCGCGAGAGGTCTCCGCCTATCGCCGCCGTGAGGACACATCGGTGCTCTGCCCAAGCAGGGCAGTCTTGCACCGTATGCTCTACTGTGTCGTCCGGGCGATCTTCGCAGTGGTGACACCCAGGCGGTTCTTCCTTCCCTATCAGACACAGGAGCCTCCCGAAACTTCCGTGTCCGGTGAGGACCTGCGTCATCCGATAGGTCAGGACGCCGTGACGTCTCTCCAGCATATATTTTCCTAAACAAAATGTATCGGAGAACATGTTCTTCAACTGCAAATGTAAGTTTGTCAACTTTATTTTTACAGCTTTAATAGGTGGGTATGTTTTGGGGATAGGTAGGTTTTTATTGTCAACTATTTTTAACTAACTTCAAAAAAAGGAGGAGGTTCTCAATTCGTCGTAATCTTTTTTTTAATGTATTTTCCCCGATTTCTCAAAGACGCCTGGACCGATTTTGAAAATTCTTCTTTTGATTGAAAGAGTACACCTTCCAATTGGTCCCATGATCATTAAGTCAGGATCTGATGATGGAATCCTGGAGAAATCGTGGGAACTCTTTAAATTTTAAATCATTCTTGAAGCGATTTGAAAACAACTCAATCCCGTCGAGTTTCGGCTCGTTAGAGTCGTCTTTTATTACATTAGTCCAGTCATTAAAGCCTAAACCCGAAAATAATTAGTAACTTGCTGAAATTTTAAGGGGTTCTTAAGGAAGGTAAAATAAGATACCGGGTGATTTTGCAGCGTTCTGGGGTGTACGGAAAGGGTTGAAAAGGGGTGAAAAGGGGTTTTTTGCTAATAACATTGCCAAAAAAATTAGTAACACGCTGCAAATTTGGAATAAGGTTGTTCTTACGGTTTTGTAACGTGTATTAAATTTGCAGCGTTTTGCAACATACGGAACATTGTTTTTTTTCAAAACAGTGCAATTAGTTAAAAACAGGGGTAAGAAAATTAGTATCACGCTGCAAATTTGGAATTAGGTTGTTTTTACCGTTTTGTAACGTGTATGAAATTTGCAGCGTTTTGCAACATACGGAACATTGTCTATTATTAAAAAAACAATGAAATTATTTAATCACACGGGTTAAAAAAAATGTAACTCACTGTAAATTTTGTAATTAAGTTGTTTTTACCGTTTCGTAAGGTATATCACATTTGCAGCGTTTTACAACAAATTGAACATTGTTTATTATTAAAAAAACAGTGCGATATACGTTACGAAACGGTAAAAACAACTTAATTACAAATTTACAGCGAGTTACAAATTTTTTTGGCAATGTTATTAGCAAAAAACACCTTTTCACCCCTTTTCAACCCTTTCCGTACACCCCAGAACGCTGCAAAATCACCCGGTATGTTATTTTACCTTCCTTAAGAACCCCCTAAAATTTCAGCAAGTTACTAATTATTTTCGGGTTTGGGCTTTAATGACTGGACTACATAGACATTGATGCTTGATGATGTCCATGGTCTGATGATAGAGCTGGAAGGTAACCATGAGTTCTTTCTTATACAACAACTCAACCCTACTGAGCTTAGGGTCATTTGATTCGTCTTTAGATAGGCTTTTGTACTGGATGTTTTCCAGGCTCTTATGATGGAGCTGGAAGGTAGCCATTCCCATGGCTACCTTCCAGCTCCCTCTTTGTAATACAATAATTTAATTGATTCGTCTTTACATAGACTTTGGTGCTGATTAGACGTTATGAATTGGTTACTGAATCATTTAGGTACGGTCAGCCAAGAAAGTGGTGTACCAGTTTTGATTTAGTTTCCCGGTCATCGAAAATTACAACAAGGTTCATTATAAAAAGATATTACTGAAAGAGACAACATTATCATGACGTAAACCTATGTATTTAGTATTCATACGTCATATATGTCACATATAAGTACATGACATTTTAACCTTTAGTATAAATGAAAAGGACATTAGTTTCTACAAAGCAATTGAAATGTTTCCAAACAAAAGTAATAAAAACTATTTAAATAGACAACCGAATTCCATTTGAAAAAGAAAACTGACAATTGACATTTTGTCAAATACATGCAAAAAATCGATATATTTTCCGTGTTATTTTTCAATAAACTGCATATAAAATCATCTCAATGCCTGCCAACTTGACCATTGCCGAAAGAGCACAAATAATTGCCCAATTTAATGAGGGAAGCAGTATCAGTGCGATATCCCGGAATTTGAATATATCGAGGCGTTCTGTCCGCTTTTGGATTCGTCGTGAAGGAGAGGAGGGAAGTTTGTTGGATCACAGAAGAAGTGGTCGCCGGCCTGCACTCTCCAATAACGATAAATTCATGAGACGGGAATATGAAATCAATGGTTTTAAGCCCACAAAACATTTTGCGGAGATGTTCGATGTGAGTGCCCAAACAATAAGGAATCATCTACATTACATGGGGTTGCACCACAGGCATTACGCCAAGAAAATATATTTGACGGATGCTCACAGACTTGCTCGTCTGAACTTCGCCAGAGAGCACTTAGAGTTTGATTGGTCTAATACAGTGTTTTGTGATGAAAAAACGTTTAAATCCAGTCAGCATGGACGTCTTCACCTTTGGCGATATAATTCAACACGGTATAAAGATGATCATGTAATTCCAAATAGAGAATCAGGTCGAATTTCCGTAAATATTTGGGGCTGGATGAGTGCGGATGGTGTAGGAGAATTGTGTTCTCTCCTCCTCGAGCGACGGCTGTAAATTATATCGACGTGCTTCAGAATGCAATGCTACCGACAGTCCGTAATGTTTACCCGGAGAACGAAGTGCCACAATTTGATTTTGTTCAAGATAATTGTTCAATTCATAATGCGAGGATCGTAAGAGCCTGGTTTCGTTCACACACTGACGTAAGGGTAATTCAGTGGCCCTGAAGATCGCCGGACCTCAACCCGATAGAAAATCTTTGGGGCCTTATGGTCCAACGATGGTCGCATCAAAATAAAAGAACCAAACAAGCTCTTATTAGTCACTGTAATTATATTTGGGAGGAAATGCGGGGAACCGATATTTGCTCACGGCTTGTTGGTTCAATGAGGTCTCGTCTTTTAGAGGTTATAGAGGCCAACGGCGGTTACACCCGTTTCTAATTTTTAAAAATTTTCAATATCTTCTAAATATTACTATAATTATATGCTATGTTTTTGTTTGTTATAAGTATTTTAAAATTGATTGTAGAAATTTAATAAAAGGATAAATCTATTTTTAGCTTGTTTTTTATTGATATTGTAATTACAAGTTTACAGAAATTGTAGGTTTGTGGATTCGCCTTGTGCCTTTACAATTTTATGTAACTTGTTGATTACAATTCTGAATTTGTAGATACAATTTTGTCATCAAAATCTACAGCCCCCCGCCGTTGATTTTACGACGTCATTGGTTCCATCAAGTTCAAACTAAGAACAGCTGTCACGTTACAAACAGTAATAGTCGTTATCAATAATCAGATAAAGACAGCAATAGAAGTTGTCAGATCGATCTGCAAGCGAAACTAATCTTTATCACCTATGAATCTGCAAGCGATATTCAACCTTAGGGTGGTACACCACTTTCTTGGCCGACTGTACTTACCTAATAAATGTTAATGTACGTAAATTAATTAAAATTAAATTCAGTGAATCAGTGTAGTTAGTTCGCATAAGTATTTTGATGGGCAACTACGGAACCCTAAACTATGCGTGGCCCGACACGACACGCACTTGGCCGGTTTTTTATTCCTCAGATAAAAGTTATCTGACTATTGAAAAATCAGCCCTTGGTATAGTAAAATTACTGGACTTAGTTTAAGAAAGAACAATTCTGACTGGTATTTTACATAGTCGACTGCACCAGAAAGAGGTTTATTTACAAATCATTTTGGGACAAAAGGAGCATAATTGTTTTGGTCGAATGGAGAATATTTGGAATGTGGACCGAAACGATAATAAACTTGTTGTACTTACTATTTTTTTCCCACAGGAAAACACTTCGTGCCACCCTAATCCTGTTGCCACTCCTAGGCATCATAAACATATTCAACCTGTTCGACTACCCTCTGGACGGATCCTCCACCGGCTTCGCCATTTGGGCTTACTTTACCCACTTCTTCCGATCCTTCCAAGGAGTATTCATTTCTTTCATCTACTGCTTTTCTAATGGGGAGGTAAGTGTATGTCAATACTGTAATGAGCTCGTAAACGAGCTATACTTGTATATGATATATTTTTAAATACCTAATAATCCCAACCCAATTTACGAGTCCGACTAATCCAAATAAAAATAAAAATATTAAACTTAACATGAAAAATACAAATAGTTCGGGATATAACGAGATTTCCACAAGAATCTGAAAACTTGTATGGAATATGAACTAGCTTTTGCCTGCTAAGTTATCTTAGAGCAGATCGAACGCCGCGTGCACTTAGTAGTTTAGGCATCACTCGGATCATACAAAAAATTACCGAAGTCTTAAAAAAGATTTGGCATCTGAATCATTCCCTCATTACAAAAATATCAATGTACTGGAATGGCAGCTGCTACGATTTTATTATAATTATGTTAAAGATTGAGTAATAATTAGTAAATAACTTTTATAACACATTTGCTCGTAAAAGGTCTCTTACTGCACCTATTTCAGTATCTTATTGTATCTTATTACGCACTAGTGCGTAATGGTAAAGTAAAACGCACTAGTGCGGTAATGGTAAAGTAAATCGCACGTTTTATCAAGATGCTCCGTCTAAAACGAACGGTATTTTTTTAAATCTTAGCAAAGAGTTTTTATGTCAGAAAAGCGGTCAACATTTTATTATTAAAATTAAATTTGGGAGATGAAATATAATAAATAAACATTTTTTTCTTTAATTTAATTAATTTTGACAATTAATTACAACCATTTATCTGTAATAAAACCACAAAAAAATTAATTTACTTTATTAGTAATACTGGCTGTTTTTTGTGCCTTTGCCATAAACAAAAGATGCTGGTGCGCGCGCATCGCTAATTTGTGAAAAAGTAAAAATTATTCCGCTTGCTTTTCCTTTTCGATGTAATGATTTTATTTATTTACTCACAAATGTGTTATAAAACGTCGTATGACATACGTGCGGTTTGATAATTACAGCCTCTGCTTTCTTATAGCACTCGCCTTACGGCTTGTGCTACCAATATCGCCTCAGCTGTAATGATCAACTTACCGCACTTATATCATAATGTACTATAATGTGTATGTGATGAAGTCATCCCGCGGGTTCAAACGCTTCGGGTCCAATTGACCCAAAATTGGGCGTAACAGACATAAAACAGGCAGTATTAGGAAGAGTTTGACTGCCTCGTTCGCCTAGCGGTCACAAGGGCGAGCTAGGTAGGTTAGGTTTCCCTGCCGTGGTCGCGGGACTGTCTTATGAGCTAACCGTGGCCCTGGAACGCTATTGAAAGACACCCTGCATTTTCGTCAGAACAAGACTGACAGTCCCTCCCATCCTGTACTGGGCGGAGGACTCATTATTTTGTAGATATAAGCACGTAAAAAACCATTTAGGTCAGGTTTACCACCCACATTTCTATTTATTCCCACGTTTTTTTTATTTAAACTTAGATTTCCGATTCGGGTAGTGTTATTGTTTTTTTATTTTTTTCAGTAGCGGCCATGTAGTCCAGACAATGGGGACAAAAAGAGGATTTGCCTTGCATTAGATGGTGTAGTTTTTTCCTTTGTATTGCTTAAGTATTTACTACTCATGAAAATTTTAAGTTTTCGACCTCGAGGAGTGTCTGTGTTAGCCGCCATCTTGGATTGAAGGGGCCTAAATTTGTTCCTTTTCACATAATGCTTCAACAGTTCACTGTATGATTTAAATGTCTGAGAGAAGTTTAAAGACAATAAAATTCCACAACAAATGGTATTTGAGCGTATTTTGTACTTCTTAAAGATTCAAAGTTACAAGATCGAGAAAGTGTAACATTTATAAAAATTGTCTACACAGTTAACTAGTTTTTTGCCCACAATTTCGTCCGAAAATTATCAACAAAATCTATTAGTTATAAGTTAAGAGGATTTTTGGTAATTCTAAACCCAAAATACGCATCGTCGCGGTTATTTATCGTGGTAAAGTCATCAAAGGACTCTACTAAAATCCACGGTGATCCTCCAATAGCCCTTGACATTCCAGGGTCACGGTGACCTGAAAAGAAGTCCCACGTCCCCGTCAGATTGCTGACAACTACTTGAGGTGCGCGTGGAACACAACGCGCCGTGGTCGACCCGGGCATGGTCACAGAAAACAACCTTAAGGCTGCGGTTCCACTGGGGCGGAGCGGAACAGAGCGGAGACGAGCTGTACCGCGATTCATCAATCACATGGCTTGAAATCCACATCTCTTCTCCACTTCGCTTCAAAGGACCACAGCATTGGCGGAGAGGAGTGGAATTGTTTAAAATATCGGAAAAACAAGCTAGGTTAGGCTAGCGCCGAGAGAGGAGAGACGCAGAGCGGAGAGGGGCGGGCCGAACCTATGCGGAGCGAGCCGGCTCACTCATGTGCATATTCATACATTTAAGATAGCAATAGGATAGGCAAAGTAGCTCCGCTTTTGCGGAAACATCTACCACTTTTCACAGCTCATCTCTGCTCCGCACCGCTCCACTCCGCCTCAGTGGAACCGCAGCCGAATGTTTAAGTTACCACAGTCTTATTTTCGGTACTTCCAAACCCTTAATAAGTTACTGAAATGTCATAATTATTGTTATGTAGGTTATAAAAGCGTTAAAGAAGAAGTGGGAGAGGCGAACTTGGTTCAGGTTCAGATGGCTTGAGAGGCGGCCGACAATGCCGATGGTGCCACCACGCGAACGTCCCATTTTGTGAGTACACAGTTTTTTTTTTATATTCCACAACTATCACACAACGCCATCTAGTCCCAAGCTAAGCAGAGCTTGTGTTATGGGTACTAGACAACTGATAAACATACTTATATATTTCTAAATACTTAAATCCCACCAAAAACATTAAATGTAAAAAATGCCAAGTCTCTCGATGCAGTATTTCCATCGTAAAAAGTTTTGAGATCTCACAGAAGCCAAGTCCTATTCAAATTATTTTGTAGTTATAAATCAACATTTAGTAATTATATCAATAGTTTTCTTTATATTATAACTATAGTGACTTGGCAATGAGCACAAGTAAAAACAAATAAAACGGCATATTTGGAGGAGTTGAAAGTTACACACACCGCATGCGTAAACATTCTCTTTTACTTTATATATTCTCTTAACATTCATCATTTACTTTCATAAAGCGATGGCCCGTAAGGTATTCTTAATTATTGTATTGGAACATGTAGTCGGTAGTGACTGTCGTCGGTTTGACTGGCCTGTTGGTCTAGTGGTTAGTGACCCTGACCGCTATGCCGGAGGTCGTGGGTTCGATTCCCACCCAGGACAAATGTTTGTGTGATGAGCACGATCATTTGTTCTGTGTCTGGGTGTAATTTATCTATAATATGTATGTATTTAGAAATATATAAGTATGTATATCAGTTGTCTAGTACCCATAACACAAGCTCTGCTTAGCTTGGGACTAGATGGCGTTGTGTGATAGTCGTGGATTATTATTATTATATATATAGTGACCATCATGATTCACACATAATAATCTGATCACAGGTCTCGTCAGTAACATTTGCACATAATTCCAGGCAGCAAGTTAATTTGTGCTCATTGCCAAGTCACTATAGTTATAATATAAAGAAAACTATTGATATAATTACTAAATGTTGATTTATAACTACAAAATAATTTGAATAGGACTTGGCTTCTGTGAGATCTCAAAACTTTTTACGATGGAAATACTGCATCGAGAGACTTGGCATTTTTTACATTTAATGTTTTTGGTGGGATCTCATTTATTTTTTGTAAGTGTATTTCTTTCTTTTTTTTAGGTGTCCTCATAATTTCTTGGACTTCAGCTACTTTTTTGCTTAGGACCCATGCTCTATCTAACAAACTAAATAGAACTAAACTAACTAGCAAATAAGTAAATAAATATATATCTGCTAACTTACAAACTAAAAATATAACTAAACTAAATAACACGTAAACAACTAGATATGTAACTATGTCTATGTTATATTAATAAACTATTTTCCTAAATAACTGTTTCAGTAACAATAATAAATCTACTCCGGATATCGCTACAATATTTTTTTAGTTTCGAAATGGTTGTTCATAGATAGATGGCGCTATCAAATGAAAATTGTTGAATTATTTTAAAGTACTACTTAGACTGCGCTCTGTAACGAAACCATAGCGCGATTCAGGCAGGTACACGCCATCTATCGAGCGCGCATACAATATTTATCGCAATACAATGGAGTTTTAGCTTTATTAATTTAATGAATTATGAACTTTATGTATTAATTTATATTAATTATAGTCTATGTATTACATTTATATTATTCCTTTCTATTCTATGTATGTATTCATCCAATTGAATACTAACTTAAACAACGAACAAAGTTAACAATGCAGTCAAAATCCATACAAAATGTTCTTGCCAAACCGCAAATATAAAATTGTTTTTAAGGTATATTATTTTTTAATGTTTTTATAATTTTTCCTTTATATGTGGCTAATGACCTATCTTGGTGCAAAATTTGAAGTTTCTAAGTCTGCTAGAAGTACCTTAGATTTTTGATGATCGGTCAGTGAGTGAGTGACAAAATGGTGTAACTTTGATCGACCGTAACTCCTAAACTATTCATTCAATTGGCATGTAATTTCGAACTTAAGCTTGTTCTAATGCCTACTATTATTCACCGAAAACCTAAACTAGCTTTATCCACTTCGAAGTTATAGGGGGGGCGAAACAGCCGCGAATCGCTTCGAGAAAAGATGGTACGGCCGTGCCCTTTTGCTCGAGACTTGGCGGGGCACTGCCGTGCCCCCAGATATTATAGATAAATAACACCCAGACACAGAACAAAAATGATCGTGCTCATCACACAAACATTAACCTGCGCTTTGTAGATCCTGCAGAATCATTTTCAAGCCCTTTTTAACCGAGTTCAAAAAAGAAGGTTTTCAATTCGACCGTATATTATGCTTTATGTTTGATCGCGGATAATTTCGTCGTTTATGAACCGATTATGATGTTTTTTTTTTTGTTGCAAAGAAGTTATTTCAAAGTTGGTCTCATGACAATGAAATCAGGGTTTGATGATGGTCAATAATTCGCTTGTTTGTTTGGCTCCACCTCATTTTTTTTTTTTTTTCAGTTCAATATTTCCTCGGTTAATTTTTTGTTAACAAGGTTTATGAAGTTATCGTTCATTGGGATTCATTGGGTTCGTGATTGTTCTCGGGAGATTAGTATGGATTAAAGATGTAAAATTCAGTCTTTGCTCGGCTCCACAGCCGCATGTAATGCATGTATGTGGTAATGCATGCTTACAATAGAAATGTTTTTTTTAGCTTTGTAAAATCATCAAAGGAGTCCCCGACCCCCACCCAGGGCAGAGTGGGAGGGACTGTCAGACTTGTACTGAGTAAAATCCACGGTGTCCTTCAATAGCCCTTTACGTTCCGGGGTCACGGTAATTTGTAAGTCCCGCGACCCCGGCAGGCTTGACCCTCTAAAGGGGTACCCCGCCATAATGCTTTGAGGCGTTCTTAGAGGCGCGCGCGGAACACAATGCGCCGTCGACCCGGGTATGCTCCATGGTCGGACAGCGAGTGGCCCATTATTCGAATATCATTAAGATTGTGACACCTTGTTACAGTGCCATAGCTGGTAATGAAAACATAGAGCTGGTACCGATGCCAATATCAACCTGGACGCGCCCCTCGTCCACTCATGTGGCATCTGACATCGAAGCCCCCAGCCAAGATGTGTAAGTATTTATTTAGGGGTAGCAATAAAACGAGTGACTGTAAATTACAATTTTAAGTGTCAAAATTAATTAATTTGGGTTATATAATTACTAAGTGAGCGACTGACTGTAAGTGACGAGAAATCAACAGAACAGTATCTTACAAACATTAATTTGAGTTACTTAAAATACAAAATGGGCAGCTTCATAATATTTGAGCGACTTAATATTTGTTTGAGTGTCAACGTTACGTCCTGCATTTTTTTCAATATTTGGCAAATGTATTTTTTATACTGAGCGGCATTTTATCTTAAATGAAGTGTTTAGGCTAAACTAGTTCTTCGACAGGTCGACGGAGCCCCGCTACGCGGGGCTCCTACTTCAGGGTGGTTTAAAAAAAAAACCTTGATGTGCATATATTTCATTTGACTGGAACCTGTGTTTCATTCTTAGCTCAGCTAACAAACAGTCAGTCACTCAGTTGCCCTCTCTGTATTTCCAGTCGCTCACTTAGTAATGTAGTCGCTCGAATAAAATTTTAATATATGTAATTATGAAATGGATTAATCACAATCCACTTTTTGTAAGCTCGTTCTGGATTTTATTATTAATCAATATTAGTAGTTACTTTAGTTAATTTTTCGCTTACTAAATTCATACCGCTCAAGTTATTAATACAGTATGTTATAATCAGTCGCAAAGCTTTTTTTTAATCGCTCGTTTTATAATTCCCCTTTATTTAGGGCTATAATTTAAATGCTCATCAATAATTCTTTTTGTGTACCAAAATGGATAAATGCTCACCAAAAACTCGCTTCAGCCAGATTTCAGGGCACCCCGAAGTTCGGTTTGGTTAGGTTTCTTTAAACCTTGCACACGGAAATAGAAGCCCCGCGTAGCAGGGCTTCGCCGGCCCTGCTCAGGTCGATTTTTTTGATTATTACACAAAATAGGTTAATTTCAACAAAACTTTTTTATACACATTTTGGTGAAAATTTATCCATTCTGGTAGTTTGGATTTATTGGTTTTAAAATAGTTACTTTTCTGGTAGGCGTTTAAACACAAGCCTGTATTTAGCTCATCATTCCCCATGTCAGCCTATTGCAGTCCACTGATAGACAGATGCTAGCTGTTTCCTTTTTTGGTTGTAAAATCATCAAATAATTCCTGAGTCATGAGTGGAGCGAGAGGAACTATCAGACTCATACTCACTAAAATCTAACGTGTTTATTCAAATAGCCCTTTACGTTAGTCTAAATACAATCCCCAGAACTATTCATTGCATCAAGTTTTGAGTGCATTTGAACACCGCCGTGATTTTCCCGACAAGAAAATTACGTTTATCAGCAATATTTTTAATGCTGTTTAAAGTGTTTAACTTATAGTAGTAGTAGTGTAGTTTATAATAAGGTATCATTTTCACAAAATTATGAACTTCTGTTGCCGCAATAACGATAAATATTGAAGGGGCTCTCATACAACAGGCATGATTGTTTTGCCTTTTTTTATATTTAATGGTACGAAACCCTTCGTGCGCGAAGCCTACTCGCACTAGGCCAGTTTTTTCTGTAAATATTAAGTTTGTTGTTGTAATTTAGTTTCAAAGCTTTTATTTTTTTTTAATGATTATCATTCACGGTGCATTGTTACAGCAACGTAGCTGATAATGAGAACTTCCCGTTACCGACACCAATCTGGACATGCACCTCGTTAACTCATGTGGTCGACATCGAAGCGGCCACCGAAGACCCCTGCCATGATGAGTGAGGATTTTTTTATAAAACAAATTATTGTTACAGTGAAAGTAATAAATCCAGTTATTATACATAATAACTAGTTATTATTCATAATAACTACTCAATTTAGTGAAAGTGATAAATGACACAGAATTAATCATATCATCGCAGAATTAAATATTCTTAAGTATCATTAAGCAAAATGTAAGGTTTTTGTTCAATAAAAGATTATTTATTTATTTACATTAACTAGTTTACATTACTTAGTTTATATTACTTAAATCACAAGCTCACTCTCTTAGAGACACACTTTCTCAAACTCACACATTCACCATAACATAAATCAAACGGAGATGCGGATTATTATTATAACTAGAATTTTATTAGTATTCATTTTCTCTGTTTATAAAATGCTAGCTTTAAGAACTAAAACCTTAATTAGCTCGAAGGGATTGGCGCTGTTAGCCGAAATACAGGTTCATCCTAGCTTGGCTTCAGATGCTAAAACTTTTGGTGTAGCTTTGTTAACCTTAACATTTAACTATAACTTAATTCTAAGTACTGTTTTTATGAAATAAATTACTAAAATAAATTACTAGTTATTATTGTATAATATCTGGCACGGTTTTGTTAAAAGAATAACTGACATAAAATTTATCATTTTAACTAGTTATTTTATATAATATCTTATAATGCCTTGGAAATGAGTAACACTTATTAAAAGAAGTATAGACGTAAATTAAAAATATGTGGGTAGATAATTAAGTTGTTTTTTTTTTTATCTGTAACATCTTTCATCATCTCTATCTATATTGAGAGTGATTTGGTGAAATGCAATGTAAACAGTTAGCGGGAAGTGGAAAAGAGTTGGTCTGATTTGAACACAGGCGCGGAAGCGGATGAAAGAATTTTTATATTCAATGATTCTTCCATCTGACGGCTACAGATGCAAGACTCTTGTCGAGGTCTGGTCTTTGGATGGGTTCGAATAAGGTTTTTTTTTATTATAGTTTATCCGCGGACTGATGCGTCCGCGCCTTTTTTTAGGTGTTACAATTTGTTTACATGTTTTTTTTAAAATGGAGGCAGTTGTTGCACTCCTACATAGGATTTTTAAATCTAATAATTATCTTATATCTAAATCATTCTTTATAACTAAGTGAGTCCATTTTTTTTTTTGGTCCGTTTTTTTTTAAATATATTTCTTCTGGTTGTTTTTTTTTTAAATATTATTATTATTTCAGGCTTCTTTTTTTTATAGCTTAACTACAATTGATTACAAAGTATAGAGTTTGTTAAAATTAAATTAATTAAAAATATACTGCTACATTATGTTTTTTTTTTTTGGTTTACTGAATGTTAGGGTGTGTCGACCAGCCTCCTCCGACGGCATCCGTTCACTGATATGACGCACACGTCCGCGCCGTTCAGCTCGACCATTTTTTTATTATTTTTTTTTTTAGTAGGTGGGGTAGAGTTTTGGTCAGGTTGTGTTAGTCTGGTTTGACGACCAGGGACTTCCCAGCCCCAGTACGTCTTCCATGACAGCTGTATCTCTATGCTGTATGGCCGTCTTTAAATTGTATTCGACGACCGTTTTAGTCGGCGCATCCATCGCTTTCCTCGCAAAGCGACCCGTGCGTGGCGTCATCGGCGTCGTCGGTGTAATAGACACAACTGACCGTGTGTCTCGAAACCGCCACTACCGCATGGGACACGCTGTCGTGGATCTGAAGCGTCCTGGACTTGGTGTTGATGATGATTACGCTGTCGTAGGTCAACCCCTGAGCCTCGTGGATGGTCGACATACGCGACCCTTCGCCGGACCCATATCCCTGACTTATAAGAGAAGATTTCTCCTCTTGTGTGTGGACCAGGAATAGGGTATTTTTTGCGGTGCTCGGTATTGTCTCTTCTGTATAACCCTTCACGCTCAGGGAGTGGACCCGCGACAGCGACGTCTTCGATGAGTATATGCCGGAGTATATCTCGCTTAGGGTAAACGCCACATCCATAGAGTTGCGGTGTCTGCATAGCCGCTCCTGGGTGATGCCTGCCACCAGGTTTGGACGAGTGAGTAAGGTTAAACAACGCTTGTTGAGGCCTATCTGGGGATGGGTCACCAAAAGTTAAGTAACTCTTAACAAGATCTGTCTTTGCATGGGTGAGCAAGGATAAGCAACGCTTGTCGAGGTCTATCTTTGAATTCGACACCAAAATTAAGCAACCTTTGCTGACGTCTGTCTTTGGAAGGGTGGGCAAGGTTAAGAAAAACTTTTCGAGGTCTATCTTTGGACAGGTCACCAATATTAAGCAACTCTTGCCAAGGTCTATATTTGGATGGGTGTGCGACGATAACTAACCCTTGTAAAGGCTAAGGATGTCACATCATTAATGTGACTATTGTAAAGCTCGCTCGCGTTGGATAGGCTCACGTACAAGCGGATGGATGGTGATTATAACCACCTTCTTGCCTGATGGTAAACAATGATGAAGTCGATTGTGTACCATTTATTGTTATTTGAACATTAATTTAATAAATATTAATTATTTTTTCACTAAAGAATAAAATTAAGACTTAAGCAGGGTCAATAAAGCCCCGTGATTTGCAGGGTTCAAAGGAACCTAACCAAGCCGAACCTCGCGGTATCCCTGTCATCCATTATTTTAATTACCATATTTTTTTCACTATAAAGTTTGTGTACACTATTTCATTTCTACTTTTTGCTGTTACTTTTATAAGGCACCGTTCTAGGCGCAGGCAGACAGTAAACTAAATTGCGCATTGGTATTCCATTATCAAATTATACGGCTTGCTGGCCGGCTTGGCCACCCTACCCTTCCGCGCCAACGCGGATTTAAATTACACTCTAGGGGTAGGGCAGACAAGACTGCGTGAGGTCGGTTTTGCAGCGATTCATTTCTGAGGTAATTGTGCCTAAAGGGCTTCACACACACAGCAGCTATAATGTAAAGATGTACATTATAGCACGATACATCTCATTACATCTTTCCATAGAAATCGTCAGGAGACCACATACTGCAGCTGTAATGTATATTTTTACATCTTCTAATCTCTATGGAAAGATGTAATGAGATGTATCGTGCTATAATGTATGTACATTACATACATACATTCACATTATAGCTGCTGTGTGTGAAGTCCTTAATAAGGGCAGGGTTTTTGGAAAACCTTATAAATCAATTTTGGGAAACATTTTAATTTGTAAAAAATCATGATCAAATAAACTGTTTTTATATGAAGCGAAAATACTTTTTAAAAACGAGGCATCTATAGCCAGTTATTGACAAAGACTTGTCACAAAATGTTGTAACGTAAAATTTTGACATTTTACACAACTTAGTTTAATTTAATATTGCA
Source organism: Agrotis clavis (assembly GCA_954870645.1). Classification (NCBI taxonomy): domain Eukaryota; kingdom Metazoa; phylum Arthropoda; class Insecta; order Lepidoptera; family Noctuidae; genus Agrotis; species Agrotis clavis. The sequence continues at coordinate 3,639,566 of OX940917.1, forward strand.
AGTGCTATCAAGTAACCGGCTATTTGTGACCAAACAATATTCCGTAAAATTTTGTTTCGATCTCGTGAAAATATGGCAAATAAATCATTTGACCAATGAAAAAAGATCAAAAGAGGCTTCGGCCAACAGCTAAAAGTTATTCTGTAAATCGGCGATATATGGGGTGACTGGTAATTAGTGTACAATACTTAAACACGTTATTGTGCTCATGATAACAAACAATTTTTACTATGGGAGCAAAGCTAATCGTAGATGGCGCTGTGATAGTTGGTCCCCTACGGCAGATTAATGTCAACCTTGTACAAAAAACAAACAAGATTTATTGTTAAAACAATTGAGTGTAAATATAAAACAAATATTATGGAAAATTATTCGTCAATGCAAGTGCATTTATCAAAAAAAGAACTAAGATGCCGCGGTGCATCTACAAGAGGAAAAAAAAGTGATTTAGTTGAGAGGCTAGAAATTTGATTCTACTACATTAAACACACATTTACTTGCAGTTAGGATTTAAAATTGTATTTTTAAGTAGGTAGGTATTACATGTGCTAGCCTCTACAAAGAATATAGTACTGCTTCTGATATTCTATATTGAGAAAAATGTCATCAAGTTTTGTGTTTGTCTTCATCTAATTTTACATCTATTTTATAGATTGGAGCAATATGATAACAATTTTAACTTCCTAACACCACTACTATCACAAATCTCGGTTCCGGTGATAATTCTTCAACCAGACGAACCGTTTCATGATATAAAGAGCGATGCAGTACTTAACCTCCAATAGAAAATTAGATATTATTTTGAAAGGTGCATTCGATTGTTTAGTCATGGTATAATCATACAATCTAATTAATAAATTCAACTAACGGCCTGTCCCGGCTTCGCAAGGGTAGATATTTGTTTATTATAATAGCTTTTCCTTAGTGATAATACAATTTTTGTTCTCACAGCGGTCACAGCAGCTACCCATTATTTCTTGATAGTGTGGATTGTAGAAAATTTGTATGTTCCATCATTTTTACAGCCTATTACACAACATTTAGTCATTTTACATCAATAAATCGTTTTTTTCATAAAATTTCTTTGATATGACAGTTCTTATGGGACCAAAACGTCAAAGCCACTTTGACACTTGCCTTCCCCATTATGATACTTCGATCAAAGAGATTTAAAAGAAACTATAGAGCGGGCATTGGGAAGATTGTCATACAAAATTGTTGATGCCATGCGTCAGTAGCACAATCTAAGCGTTGCATAGCAACGCGACTACTAAACTGAGGGATTCTTTACCTATATTGGTAAAAAGTTTTGGATCACAAACTTCGTGATGTCCCGTCTATTGCTCGTATATACACACATCAAAAGTGTCTAGGGATCAAGCATTTTTATGCGGATTTCTTGAGATTGAGATGTGGCTTTGTAATAAATTTATGATTTTATAAATTTATATGGATCCTTTTTGGTGCATTTCATAATTTGAATCAGGAACTGTAAATCAAATTCGAGTAAAAGATGAAAATCAGCTGTCAATATTTTCCCTATAAAAACATACAACGCATTGAAGACATTATTAGTGCTACTGTTTCCCTACTACTGATTAAAACCAACGTTATTATGGAGCGGCGACGTCATTTAAGCAGGGAAGAAATGCTCAGAGCCGTGGGAATGATAGAAGCTGGTTCCCGGCAACGTACTGTGGCTTTAGCTCTGAATACAAGTCAGAGTGTTATCAGTCGACTTTGGACACGTTACCGAAGCACTGGTACCGTGGCTGAGCGCCATGGAGGACGGTATCGCTGCACCACACGGAGACAAGACCGATACATTCAAATCTTAACTCGAAGAGCTTCAACAATAACCGCCATGATGTTAGCCGTGAGGCTTCATCACTCTTCAGGGAACTTAATTAGCGACCAAACAGTCAGAAACCGCTTGCATGAAGTGAACCTTCATTCCCGAAGACCGCTACGGGTACCACCTATAGCAATGCACAATCGTAGGATTCGATATCAATGGGCTCTTGAACACAGAAATTGGGCAGAAGAACAATGGAGTTTCGTGTGCTTTTCTGATGAGTCTCGTTTTGGTATGAGACCGGATACAAGACGTATACGACACTGGAGAACCCCTGGACGCCAACAGCGATTAAAATCCTGCCAGGAAGTCCATCCTTATAGTGGTGGAACCATCATGGTATGGGCGGGTATTTGGATCGGCGGAAGAACTGAGTTGATTTGGATCAGAGGCAACCTCAACGCTCAAATTTATGCTGAGACGATTGTATCAGACGTCATCGTTCCTCTACAAGTGCAAATCGGTCCCTTATTTCAGTTAATGCATGATAATGCACGACCGCACACCGCAAGAGTTGTAAGACAGACTCTCGCCGCAGCTAACATCAATGTCCTGCCCTGGCCTGCTCAGTCGCCAGACTTGAACCCGATTGAGCATGCATGGGATATGCTACAGAGAAGAGCTCTGCCGAATATGGAGGGTATCCAGTCGCAAGAAGACCTTTTTTTGTTGTTGCAACGAACATGGGCGGCCATTCCACAGCGTGATTTGGATGAACTCATTTTGAGTATGCCAAACCGATGTTCTTGTGTTGTTAGTGTTCGCGGTAGAAACACGGATTATTAATTGTTTAAGTTACCCAATAAAATTTTAAAGAAAACTGTTATTTCAGTCTTTTTTTCGAACTTTAATGTTAGTGGTTCAAATGTCAAAAATCCCTTTATTAGGAAAATGGCAAATTTCTTTATGAATGCAAAGGTGACTTGGTTTATCGTTACTGTGACAAACGATAACACTTTATTTGATGAATCCTTAAAGAACATTTTAATTAATATCAATCAGGAGAAAAGTTATTGCAAAAATATATGTTGATCCCTAGACACTTTTGATGTGTGTAGTTTAATGTCTTTGACTTCGATGATCTAAAAATATGTCAAATAATGCTTATAGCAAATTAAATTTAAAATTTATAAAAATCATTAAAAAAAGCAAAAAAAAAAACTGAATCTTAAAATACCTAAGTAGGTATGTATAAATAATTATTAAATAATAAGTCGCGTTGGGGGACCGGAAAAAATCCTAGATAATAAATAGTTTGGAGCTGTCTCCCGACGCGACGTATTTTTTTTTGGTTTTTGTTACGGTGGTTTTTTATTTATTTTTTATTTTACACTTTTTATAGGTACAGTCGAATTCCAAAATCCTTTGTCAATTACTCAACTCAATAGCTTGACTTGTCCTTTTTACCCACGACGGAACGGAGCAGGTATATGCGTTTATGGTGAGAGATGTTTGTGTGTGTGTTTGTATGTTTGTATGTTTGTGTAAAGTAATGTTCCCACCTATCTTCTAAACTAATGATCCGATTTTGATGCGGTTTTCAATAACGGGTTTGTGTTCGATGAGTTCATGTTCTTAGACAGGTGTCATGGCTGTAACTCACTAGGGGGCGCCACAATATTAGTGCAAAACAATGTTGCAATATAATCAAAACGAAATGTCCGATTACAATTCTGTTTTCAGAAATGTGTACGTGGTAGCCATGTTCTCAAATAATAAAAATTACGTCTACTCACTAGAGGGCGCTACAATATTAGTGCAAAATAATATTGCAATAATATTAAAACGAATTGTCCGATTTCAATGCGGTTTTCAGCAATGGGTTTGTAGTTGATTAGTGCATGGTCTTAGATAAGTCTTATGATATTAACTTAACTCACTAGGGGGCGCTGCTATACTAGTGTCAAACGATTATATTGCAATATTATTAAAATTAAAACGTATTATAATTCGTTATGCTCTCTAAAAAGTCTAAAACAAAATTAAACAAAATTAAAAAATTTGAAAAAACCCACGACGGTAAAAATCTAATTGAAAAAGAATAAAATAACTCAAAACCCCCGACTTAACCCAATTATTATGTAACGAAATATTATAATAGACGTAAAAATAACCGACGAATATCAGTCGTCGTCTATTATAATATGTATTTCGTTTTGAGTTATTTTATTCTTTTTCAATTAGATTTTTACCGACGTGAATAATTAGGTTAAGTCGGGGGTTTTGAGTTAGGTATTTTATTCTTTTTCAATTAGATTTTTACCGACGTGGGTTTTTTTCAAATTTTTTAATTTTGTTTAATTGTATGTTGTAAGTTGTTTTAATACTATACAAATCAAACCAACTTATGGTATACTTCATAATTTCAACCAGTTTCCTACAAGTAATGTTGGCGCAGTGGTTATAACTGTACCGCTCAGATAGCGCGTTAACTGACGAGCTGTGGCGTGAGATCAAATTACCTACTTTGTGTTTTTTTTTTACCATTCATAAACATTTTCTTAATTTTTAATCGTTACTTTATACTTTTTGTTATTTTTAATACACTTTTAAAAGGATTTTGATAGTTAACATTAGTTTTTTTTTTATATTTACTAATATTAGTTCGATCGTCATTAGTGTTGTGTGTAGTTTGTTATGTTTTCATTTATATAATAAAGTTTTGTCGGTAAATCTCAGGAAACAAAAGTAAATTATTTGTAGGGTAGACACAAATAATTATGTTAGTTCGTTTTGAGTCACCTTTAAATAGAACGTTGTTGACTTGTTGATTGCTGGTTATTGTGTGTGACGAGTGTTTGAATCTCCGATTACACTTGTTATGATTACCGATTTGCAGAGAAATATAAGCAATGGAATTTTTACATATAAACATTGGGGGCGAATATTATAGCCCTACATAATGAATGTTTATTTATTTGTAAGAAACATAATAAGTTGTTTTTTGGTAACATAATAAGTTGTTATGATCTATTAATTGGTGTCTATTCGTTTATATTCGACATACCAGCCGTACAAATATTTAGGTTTAGATCTTTGTTATAATAAATCATAGAGCAATGAGCATGCTTTTACATAATTTGCAAAAGGTAACATAAAAATAATAATTTCATATATTCTATTATGATTACAATTCAAATTAGTTAAAATTAAAATCATTCAAATTAAAATTAATAATCAAAAATAGGTCAATATTAAAACGATAATACATTAGGTATGTCAATAGCATTAAACAATAAATAGCAACAATAATCGACAAATTAAATATTTCAACATTATTAAAGTCTACCATATTATGTCAAATGTTAATATAAAAATGATGATATTTATAAATATCAATAAAACGAAACAATAACAACCGTCAAAAAATAAATTATTCCTGCCGACCCCTTTCATATTATAATTCGCAGCAGTTAAGTTTTTCATGGTTTGTACTCAAAATATTCATTGATGGAATAAAAACATCTGTCACATAACCAGCTATATAGCTTCTTATTAAATTCCAAATCTGTTGCACGTCTAAATTCTTCATCTAAGTGGTTATATATTTTAACCGCCATGGCGTAACAATTTCTGTCACATAATTTTAGTCTATTTCGCGGGACTACTAGTGGTTTTTGTGTGATTTTTCTTTTTGACATAGCCTTTTCATCCTTCTCAAAAAGCGAGTAATTGTTTTGTACAAACTTGCAGGTTTCAAATATATAAAGAGATGGGAGGGTAAGAAGTCTTTGCTTGATAAATACAGGCTTACAAGAGTCTGACCACTTAAAATTGAAAATTGACCTTACACACTTTTTTTGGGCGATGAATGCCCTCTGGGCATCTGTTGAATTCCCCCACACAGTTATTCCATATCTTAAAACGGAACAGACATGGCTATGGTATACCAATAAGGGTGTTTGAATGTCTGTTTGTGATCCTCTTATGTGCAAATACGAATTTGTTAACTTTCTTACATACATTATCTATTTGAGCTTTCCAATTGCAATGTTTGTCCATAACTATTCCTAAATAATTAATATTATTGACTTCTTCAATTTCATTATTTTTGTAGTTTATATTTAATTTCATTTCTTTTTTGTGATTATTATAAGGGAAGAATGTAACACATTTCGTTTTATTTGTATTAATTTTTAAATGATTAATATCTAGCCAGTTGATTAAATCTATCAAAGCCTTATTCGTGACTATTTGACTGTCATTTAGAGTTTTCTGTCTTGTCAACACAGTAGTGTCATCTGCAAATAATTATATATGGTAAATTCGTTTGTGGATTTGGGCAGTTCATTAATATATAGGGTGACTTTTTTACCAAAATTTTTCTAGGCATTAGGTCATCACTAACCCCATTTTTGAAAAAAAATCGATACGTCAAATTGTCATATTAAATCATTTTCTCATCCGCTCTGTGTGGTCACTAAGCTAAACGTTAATAATATACACTTGCCGACGCATGAAACGGGCAGAGCGCACCCCGCTGACCCCCCACCCCGCCCCACTACACCTGAGCGACACATCACAGCGCGGTGTCCAGATTCATCAACTTTTTATAGATAACATTGAGACGTGATATTTCGATATTTTTGTATTGAATGATACAAAAAGAAAAAACACGTATTCAATGATTTTCGCCAAAGATTGATATATTAAAATTTGGATGGTGACTAAAAAATCACCCTGTATATTATAAACAACAAAGGGCCAAGGACGCTTCCCTGTGGTACGCCACTGTAATTTGCTAGATACGGTGACCTAAAGGTTTTCTGGGTGCTGGTTTCGAAACACATTTTTTTAATCTCTGTGCATTGTTGTCTGCCCTTTAAGTAGCTTTCGAACCAACTATATGTAAGCAACGCCTCGTATGCCATATTGCTCAAGTTTACGCAATAAGCTGTCATGACTTACTATATCAAAAGCCTTACTCATGTCCAAGAATACTGATACTGGGATTTCTTTTTTATTGATAGCATCCATAATTTCTTTCACTATTTGAAAACATGCTAAAGTTGTAGATTTATGTTTATTGAAACCGTTCTGTTGGCTACACAATACATTATGTTTTTCTAAGAAATTTTTAACCCTTTTGCTCATTACTTTCTCAAATGTTTTTGAAATTATGGGGACTAAAGTAATTGGTCTATAATTATTTGCGTCAGATCTAGGTCCTTTCTTGTGAAGCGGCTTTACAATGGAAAATTTAATACTGTCGGGGAATATACCCATTTCTAATGATAGATTAATTATGTAAGTTAACGTTTTTAAGTTTTGTTTGATCATTTTAGTACTAATGTTATCATATCCAACTGAGTTAGTATTTCGTAATTTCATAGCTAACATAAAAAATTCCATGCATGTAGCTGGTTCTAAATAAATTTACTTTACAACCGATTCATTGTAAACCTGCATTTTCATTGGATCTTGGGCGTTTAATTGAGCAATATTGATAAAATAGTTGTTTAAATACATTGCTATATTATCACCTTCTTTTAATATATTTTTCCTATTCAAAAATTTCTCTAATATCATTATTACCATTGTTTTGTTTAAGTCTATCGTTTATTATTTTCCATGCAGCTTTACATTTATTGTCTGCTTTCTCTGTGTATTTTTATTAATATCCCTTTGTATAGTGTTTACACATTGCCTCATTTTTTTGCTATATTTTTTAAATTTGTGTTTATTGGAGGTAGTTTTATTTTTATAATAATAATATATACTTTGTAGTTTTCGTTTAATAAAGGATTTTTTAGACCTTTAGTAAGCCATTTTGGAGTAAGAGATCATCTTAATTTTAATCAAGGGGAAACACAGTTCATAATAGACAAAGTTCATCGTGCAATAATGAAAAGGCTTTATTTACGTCTGTTTCCAAGTATACTTCGGAGAATGATAGATTACTAATATAGTAATTGAATTTTTCTATATTTTCTTCACTCAGGTCCCTTTTGTATGCAAACCAATGCTTACGATAAATATTATTTTCCGTTTCGAATGTTATTGATAATGTCTGTCCAGTATTATGATCAGATAGTCCTATTTCATGTGTTTCACCTTTTGCTTCTTTGATGTCACTTATAATATTGTCAATGCAAGAATTTTGCCGAGTTGGTTTAGTTATATGTACATTTAAATCATATTGGTATATAATATCAATAAATGTATTTTTATGTTTACTATCACTAAGCATATCTATATTAAAATCACCACTTAGGACATTTTTATGTTTGTCATTTTTACGTGTTTTGTCTAGTAATATTTGTAATTTCCTAAAAAATATATTTATAACAGAATCTGGTGTTCTATAAAGACAAAATAAATTCAAGTTATATTGTTTCATTTTAATACCACATATTTCAAAATGTTTTTCCATCGCAATGCTATTCAGTCTATATTTTCAAATTCAATATCCGGCTTCATTAGTATATAGACTCCTCCTCGCCTTTGGTCTTTCCTACAATAGCTGCTGACAAATTTAAACGAAGGTACTGTCATATTATCTTCTTCTCCAGATTTAATAAAAGTCTCGCTTCATGGGAAATCTACAGAATATGCTTGATCCTGAAGCAAATTGAGAGCTATTTCAATTTCATTTATTTTGTTAACAGCACCTGCAATGTTTTGGTGGAAAATAGTAAGATTTTGTTTTTTAGCTTACGAAAAAAAAGATTTATTTTCAACTTGGGCACAGACTTGGGCCGACGTAATACCCTGAGATATTTCAATAGTGTTTTAAAATTTATCATCACCCATCATTATAAATCATCAGAAGTCTGTGTGCTTTGGTTTTTAGTCTTAAGGACATTGACAGTCGATACTAATCCAGTTTTTTTTTTTGTTATAATGATTAGAACCCCCGTAGAAAGATAGAAACTGTTTGTCATAGTCTAGTTGATCCAGTAAAGAATTTATATTATAACACTAGCTGTGCCCGCGACTTCGTTCGCGTGGATGTCGGAATTTAACAATGTATTTTTTAGTGCGAAGCGCTTAATTCTCGCCACGTTTTTCATTTAAACCCTATATTTAAAATTTTCTTAGATTTTTCAAGAATATTTGACATGTTTGTAATAATTTTAACATACCATTCCATTCCACTCCACTCCACTCCACTCCACTCCTCTCCACTCCCCTCCCCTCCCCTCCCCTCCCCTCCCCTCCCCTCCCCTCCCCTCCCCTCCCCTCCAGTCCACTCCAGTCCACTCCACTCCACTCCACTCCTCTCCACTCCCCCTCCCCTCCCCTCCCCTCCACTCCACTCCACTCCACTCCACTCCACTCCAAAGCCGAACGTAATTATAGTACTACTGAACGCGAGTTATTGTCGGTTCTTGATTCCATCAAACATTTTCGCTGTTACTTGGATGGAATGAAGTTTTCTGTTATCACTGATCATTAAGGCTTTGAAGTGGCTCCTTACCCTAAATAACCCTTCTGGTCGTTTAGCTCGTTGGGCTAATCATTTCGCAATATACTTTTGACATTGTCCATCGAAAAGGGGCACAACACGTTGTTCCTGATGCGTTATCTAGAATTTATGCTAGCCCTATTACTTTTAACCAAGGTCCCGAGCCTAGGCCTATGTTCAGCAGTGGACGTCTTCCGGCTGATGATGAAGGTCCCGAGCATACTAACGATAGATGGTACAAGAAAGTTTATATACTAGAAAGGTGCTCGAGACACACCTCAGATGTTCCCGGCTTATGCAATTCAAAATGGTGTTCTTTTAAGACGCATGCCCATAACTTCCCCTTTGGCTTCTGATCCATGGCGTGTTGTATTACCCGTCGAAAAAGTTCCTTCCGCGATTTGGGAAGTACATAATAATTTTTCTTCTGTACATCCAGGTGTCACAAAATCATATCTCAAGATAAAGGAGTTATTTTATTGGCCAAATATGTTTCGTGATGTCACTGAAACTTTGAGGCAATGCGAAGTTTGTAAAGCTTACAAAATTTCAAATACCCAACCACGAGGTCAAATGTTATATCCTAAAAATGTTACTTTGCCCTTACAAATTAATCTCTATTGATGTTATTGGTCCATTACCAATCGCTTATTATGGTTATAAATTTATTCTTTCTATGGTAGATGTATTTTCGAAATATGTATGGCTTACTCCCCTTAAGAAGGTCGACGCTAGTTCTGTCGTAAAAGCCTTAGAATCTGAAATATTTTAGAATTTCGGAGTACCACGGACTATACTTTGCGACAATGCTGTTTTTCGTAGTAATCATTTCTTAAATTTCTTTAAATTTTACCACATCGATTCTCCAATTTATACTCTTTACTATTCTCCTCAAGCCAACACGGTGGAGCGCTATAATCAATGTGTTGTTACTTGTTTAAGTAAATTAGTTGGTGAAAACCAAAGTTCTGTATTAATCTTGCTACTGGTTTCACTTCTAATTTCCTAATGTTCGGTAGAGAAGTTTGTATGGATTCATCGCGTGCAAATAGCCAGACTCAAAGCACGAACTTAGGCGAGAGTCGGGAACAACATGCGGCAAATCTCTCATCTTTTGCTGAAGTCTATGCAAGAGTCTCTGATAATAAATCTCTGGCTTTCCTCAGAAACTCTAACACTTATAATGCCAATCGTCGCGTAATCTCTCTTAATGTTGGTGACACTGTTTGGAGACGTAATTTCTCTAGGTCTTCAGGTGCTGATTATTTTTCTGGTAGCTCCGCGTTTCATAAAATGCTGTGTCGTGGATATTATTTTCAGGGCAATATATGTTTTCCAAGACTTCAATTCGGTACATTCTGGTCAATATCACATAAAAGACATTCTCGAATACAGAAATACGTGCCGGGGTCGCGGGACTGTCTCACCTGGTAACCGTGGCCCGGGTACGTAAAGAGCTATTGAAGGATCACTGTGGATTTTAGTCAGTCAAGTCTGACAGTCCCTCCCGTCTCACGCTGGGCGGGAGGACTCATTTGATGACTTTACCACGATAAAAAATAAATGGAAATAAAACCAAGGAGTGCAAAACATAACTCCACTTATAGAATTTTTGAGAAATCTGTCTGGATTACTCAAAAGCTTCTTTCAACTCTTCTTTAAACCGTGGCGTAGCAAGACCGAATGTAGGAGGAGGTAAGAGGCATCTGCGAGGTGTTTTCTTTCAGGACGAAAATGTGACTTGCCTCCGTTGCTCGCCCCTTGTAAGATGACTTAGTTCCCCCTAGGGATGACGATTCTTTCCGAAAAAGATCGATTTTTGAATCGATTCGAATCGTGACCTAATGAATCGATCCACAAAAAAATCGACGCCAAAAAGATCGATCTCTGAAAAATCGGTCTTTTTTCAAGTTTTTGTTTCATAAAAATCTATTTTATAAATAATGTACCTAATATAAATCTATTTTATTAAAAAGAAGATAAATATTTTAATTTATCGATCTTTTTTCAGTAAAATCTGGTAAGTAATTCAATGATAAAAGATATTTTTATTATTACCATAACGAAACATCAGATCAGGTTTAACAAGACATTAATTTTTAAATGTGTTCGTTTACAAAGTTAAGGAAATAGATAATAATACAGCTTGGCCAGAACGGATTGAATCGGAACTAATCTTTTGGTTTCTGACAACGTTTTAAAATCTTTGATATTTGATGTAAACAAAGACCGTAGGTTTGTTAGATTTATTATTGTGCCTTAGAACTAACGTAATATGTGAAAAAAAAAAACATTCAAAGTGCTGGTAGCGAGAAGACAGTGGCGACTTCCGGTTTTCTACAGTTTTTTGCCAAGCTGTAGACATTCATCAACATTTTAAAACAACAGTCTGTCAAGTCTACAGGGATTCAACAGGAGGTATTGCTCATCGCTTGCGATGTTTTTGAAGCACTCTTATAATATACATTACATTATCTGTAAATACTATTTTGGTTTACTACCCAAAAAAATAAAATCGAATGTCGATTTTCAGGGGTAAAGTATCGATCCACTGAATCGATTCAGTACTACCTATCGATCTAAAAAATCGATCTTTTTGGCTCCAAAAATCGATTCTTCGATTAATCGATCTCAGATCGACATCCCTAGTTCCCCCAAGCCATACAAAATGTATGACGGGGACCCCCTCCTCTAGAGGGCCAAAGCCTGCCGGTGTCGCGGGACTTATCGCATTACCGTGACCCTGGAATGTAAAGGGCTATTGAAGGACACCGTGGATTTTAGTCAGTATGAGTCTGAGGGGAGCTGTCAGTACGAGCCTGCCCTTTTTAATTTATTTCGTATTTCCAAAGCCTATTTTTGTCTAAACTGAACGGTTAGCGTGAGAGACACTTCCAAAGTGGTAAAATGTGTGTGTGTCCCCCTGTAACTTCTAAAATAAGAGAATGATAAAGTTAAAAAAAATATCTGATTTACAGACGCCAGCAGGTCAACCTACCCGAATCTGTCAAATTTTACCAATCGAACATCATTCTACCACTATTGTGATAAGGTTGAAAATCCTCTAAAGAAATTAGACAGATAGAGGTAGGTTGATGTGCTGGCGTCTGTACATTACCATGCAAACTTCCAGCGAAAAGTGGTTTGAACGAAACGAAGTAATTATTTATTTTTTAATACGTCATAAATCGTAAACCGCAATTTACCTTTCAAAGTTAAAACCAACTACAAGAACTTTTATATTATGTTACTTGCTGCTATGGAACCCTTTATGGGCGAGTCCGACTCGCACTTGGCCGGTTTATTATTTAAATATTTCCAATGATAATGCACGGACAAAATCAAGTTGAGGAAAGATAAATTCACTCATATTATTATAGCTAGTGAGCCTCTACTCGACTAGGTTTTGTTCATACCTAATCTTTAAAAATATCTCTCCAAAAGCTTATCTATTCGAGTGAAATGTATTACATAGAACTAGATTTTGTCCGTGAATTTTCTTTGAAAATATCAAAACAAAAGGTAATCTATTTGAGCAATTTTTTTTACCGAGCTAGATTAGTTTGTTCAGTAATATGCATAAACAAAAGCTCATCTATTACAGTCTGCCTCGTGACTAAAATAGTATAGGCTTTGGAAATACGCGGCTGGGGATTAGGGCCCGCTTCGCCCCTGCCTAGCTACACCACTGTCTTTAAAGTTCACTTGGCTCTGAGATGTTAAAGTAGATTACACTCATCGTCGACAAGAGTTAGTAAAAGTTGTGTTCTGTAGTTTCCGCCAAAGTTCATGCGAAACGTGAGTTCCCGAAAGTGCATGTAGGTCTAATCGATCACTGCTAATTAAGGTCAGGCACTTAAAATTAGTTTTCTTCTCCTACCTATTTCGTACATCGGGGGCGGAGCAAAGGGAGAGGGCGGGCCATGAGGAAACGCGCAGGTGCGCGGGTCCCGGGGCGGCACTGAAAGCTTCAGTCGTCGCGAACTTCTCCCAGCTGCCTGACGTCTCTTCTTAGCAGCTACCCGCGCGATCGTAACTCTCTAAGTGAATTGAGATTTCGAGTGAAAGTGAAAAATTAATAAAAAAAAGTAAGTAATTAGCTTACAATCACAAGTGATTAAACTTTTTTATTTTTAACTAAATTCATTTATTAATAACTTAATTCGTTCGTTCTCAAAATAATAATAGAGTTAAGTTAAACAAAATAATTCGTCGGCTACTTTGACCCCGTTGCACATTCCTGTATTTGTATGTTATATTTTTTATTATTAAATAAAACATAATTATTATATTTATTTTACAAAATAATAATAAAACAATGTATTGCAAATAAAAATAAATATTATTTTATACTAACTGCTGCCAGCGGTTTCACCCGCTACAACTCGAAAACTATCCTGTGTGTTAATCCAGGTTATAAACTATCTGTGCACCAAATTTCATTAAAATTCGTTTAGTAGTTTTTGCGTGAAAGTGTCAAAGAGTCAAACTTTTACATTCAAAATATTATTAGGATTTACCAAAAAGCGGGGTTCCTGATCCAAGGTAAGTTTAAAATAATTAGCCTTTTTTTCAATTCACGCAAAATTAATTCGATAAGACGAAGAAAAACAGAGCAGAAACTTTTTTACCTGAAATCTGGATACAATTCTATGAAATATTTGTTTGTTTTCTAAAAGATTAATTCGTCTTATGGGTGAATCCTGAGATTCGGAATATTTAGGTGATTCCCTTGGCGAAATTTATTTAAACAGATTTTTTATAAGTAATAATTTAATATGAAATTTAACTTCATTATAAACACATTTAACGAATTGGCATCACTTTTGGCCGGATGGTTCCCAATATATTGCGTTTTAATTTTTTTTGACCAGGGGAATCAAAAAAAGGTAGAAGAAAATCAAGTTTTATTACTATTTTAAAGTAGCCTCTATAAAATACTTATCAGTCTCGTTAACAATTTATCACTTTCAATACCCGACCACAAATCGTTAAATCACAAATTGAATTTGAAAACGTGGTCAGGGTAATCAACGAGCTAGCGAAACCAAAACCAGGGGAATCAAATACTTTTGTTCATAATTTCGTCCTGGACCAACGAGCGGAGTAATCTTTCACAAAGACGTACGAAGCTCCACCAGCAGCGCACATGCGACGGCATGGAGACAATCTTCTATAAAATTCTACTAAGATAAACGAAGATTTCTGACGCGCCAGGGGAATCACTGTTTAGTCTCGGACAAACTTTATATTGCAATTTAAAAAAAAACTAACATAAATATACATGATGTATCTTTTTTAAATATATCTACAACAATCTTGGTAGCGATTAGATCGCACTGTTTATTTTGTTTACGTTCGTAAGTATGAGTTTTGTTGGTTTTTTGTTTGCAAAATGTGCTGCGGACGCGCCAGGGGTATCAATTTTTAGGCCTTTTGGATTTTTTTTCGACTATTTAGTTCCAAATTAGACACAAAAACTATCGTGCAACAGTAAGATCATACAATATAGTGGCATAAAAAAAATATTTTGGCTTCTAATTTAAATACTACGGGTAGTTTTTTTCTTCGGACAACGTAAAATGAGCCTCTCAAGATTCACCCTTATAATATTTTTTCCTTCATAAGATAACAGAAGATTGCTGAAGAGGGCGGATCAACCACAACTTGCAAGATAAGTTTTCAGAAAGTTTATCTATTCCAGTCGGATCCGCCAAAGATGATTTAACAGTCATAAGTTGATATTTAACAGTCATAAGTTGATATTTAACAGTTATAAGTTGATATTTCATCAGCATAAAATTATTACATATTTGCAGTCTTTTGATTTTTCTTTGATGCATACCAGCGAGTCTCAAGCAGGTCTTAGGTGCCAATAAGTATATGAGAACTTCAACAAAATCCGAGAGGAAAATATCTGTTGCATTTTCAGCTCTGAAACTAACGACATTGTAAGGATATGTATGGTGGTTGAATTAAAGTGGCCTAAACGACTGAATTGATCTACAGATGCTAATTAAGTTCCACCGAAATTATTTTGTGGGCTTTTGCCTTCAATCTGTTCTGGTCACTTTTTTATATCTTCGGTTTTCAACCTGTTATATCTTTAACTGTCCCATTAAGCGCGGAGTTCTCGGGCACGCCGCAATGGCAGCGGTAAGACCCCTCTTTGAGGAGTGGCTGGATAGGCGTCACGGCGTTCTGACCTACCACGTGACGCAGGTCCTCACCGGACACGGAAGTTTCGGGAGGTACCTGTGCCTGATGAGCAAGGAGGAAACGCCTGGGTGTCACCACTGCGAAGATCGCCCGGAGGGCACCGTAGAGCATACGGTGCAGGACTGCCCCGCTTGGGCAGAGCACCGACGTGTCCTCACGGCGGCGATAGACGGAGACCTCTCGCGCCCGGCATTGGTCGCGGCCATGCTGCGGGGCGGGACGGAGTAGGAAGCGGTCGCCTCCTTCTCGCTATATGCTCGCGAAGGAGGAGACGGGCCGCGTGAGGGAGAGGACAGAGACAGAGTCCTCCCTCCGCCCCAGCCGCAGTGGTAGACGCCCAACGCTACGGACGTCGCAAGGCGATCTCCGGCCACTGGAGGCGCGGGCATGCGGGTGGCGAGTAATGGGCAACTCGCCGCCCGACCATGGACCATGCCCGGGTCGACGGCGCGTTGTGTTCCACGCGCGCCTCAAAGATCATCAGCAAGATGACGGCGCCGGGCTCTAGAGGGCCAAAGCCTGCCGGGGTCGCGGGACTTATCTCATTACCGTGACCCCGGAACGTAAAGGGCTATTGAAGGACACCGTGGATTTAGTCAGTACGAGTCTGACAGTCCCTCCCGCTCTGACCTGGATGGGAGGACTCATTTGATGATTTTACCACGATAAAAAAAAGAGCGCTCGACCGAACTGCATGAAATCTACACGAAATCTGAACAAAAATATAAAATAGTAGAGAAGTCACCACGGGGCAGCCTCGGCTACGCCTCGCGGCGTCGAGAGCCGTTGAGAGGCGTCGAGCGGCGCCACCGTCATGCGGCCTCTGCAGGCGCAGGGGCGCGCGTCTGCGTGCGTCGGTCTACGCCGTGAGACGTCACGTGGTGCAGTGCTGCGTGGCACAACGTATTCAACATTTTCACAACGAAATGTGTATCTTTTCGCGTAGAAAATAAAGTCGTATTTTGAATGGCTCTATAAAAGTGTCTCGGTCTGAACTGACCCTCATCTTTCGAAATGTTTTGGTTAGATTCGATCTAGGGTCAGTACAGACCAATTACAATTATGTAGAATAAAAGCTAGTACAGACAAACACTTAATTAATAAAGTGGCGCTCCTTGTGGGGCTCCACATCGTTGTCAGTGTGGCGAAGGCGTCGACTGCCTCGGGCACCATGGCCTTTCCTGCAGCAAGAGTGCAGGTCGGCTAGCACGGCACGCAAGTTTAAATGACATTATCCGTCGTGCTCTTGTCACCGCCGGTGTGCCAGCCGTTTTAGAACCCAGTGGCTTGGCACGCGACGATGGGAAGAGACCAGATGGGATGACTATAATGCCATGGAAGTTGGGTAGACCTTTGGTGTGGGATGCAACCTGTGTCGACACCCTTGCGCCATCCCATCTTCCTGGTACTGCATGCTGTGCTGGTGCGGCTGCTGCAAGTGCCGAAAACCTCAAACGGCGCAAATACAATGGCTTGACTACTAACTATGTATTTGAGCCGTTTGGGGTTGAAACACTAGGGCCATGGGGTCCGAGTGCTCATCGAGTTTTCAAAGACATCGCCAAGCGTATAGTCGACGACTCGCGTGACCAGAGGGCTGGCATATTTCTTGGCCAAAGGATCAGCATTGCCATCCAACGTGGCAATGCTGCCAGCGTTCTGGGCACTTTCCCCATTGACAACGATGTGGATGAGTTTTTTGACGCCCTTTAAATTTTAGTTTTAGTTTAGGTATTTCTGTAAATATTTTACTCTTAATTTTAGTTTTTATATATAGTATGTAGGTATTTTTTTAATAAAATAATCTTGTTATAGTTGTTTATGTATAAATAAACTTGTTATATTAATATAAAAAAAAAACACTGTAAAAAAAAAAATTATAAAGTCAAGGCCTATGCACTTTCTGGCAGAGGACACACTTGTTAGGAAAGGATCAAAATCATGCTGTTTACACAAGTTATTAAAATTACTACTTGCACGCACTATAAATGAGTTTTGCCTATAATTCGTAGGTTTATTCCACTTTGTTCACCTGGGTGATATCACCCGGGTGAACAAAGTGGACAACATTGGTGTCCTGAATTCACCTCGGAAAAATATCACCTGAGTGATATCACCCAGGTGAATTGCGGACACCAAAGTTGTCCACTTTGTTCACCTCGGAAAAATATCACCTGGGTGAACAAAGGCGACTTTTCTTCCGCAATGTAGTGGACTTTTATCACCTATGTAAAAAGCAACGGACAACTTAATACATATTTAAATTGTACTAGGAGAACAGGATTTTAGAAAAGGTGTTAGTGCCGGAATTCAATATGGAATCTGAACAAAACTACTAGGAGAACAGGATCATGAAGAAGAAGTTCTTGTCCGGCTTGTCCCGCATTGTCTGCAATGGAATAGATTAACATTTTTCTTTGGGACACACACAAAACCAAAATGCAAGAATTTTGCTGAGCACACCAAAAGGCAACTCAGCATTTAAGTTTCAAGTACATACTAGGCGTGCATAAATTCAAGCTGGTATTTATTTTAACAGTTCCGTGTCTACATAGAAGATTTTTATCCCTAGTTAATCAATGCGAAATACACCACCAAAAATCAATAACCTTCCTTTTGAAAAATTTTAGCATAAAAGTCCCCAACCTCGTAGGGGAAAACATCACTGAAAAAAAAAAAAAGGTTGCACTCCAGGAGTGCCGGTAGAAGTGAAAACTTTTTTGTTACTATGTTTTATTTTTAATTTGAATGACGTCTTACTCATTTTCGATCAGGGTCACGTGACCCTGACGGTCACGTGACCCTGACGCGAGTTTTAAATTTTTTACCCATTACAGAAAAAGTGTACAACGCCGCTAAAGAAGTTTTCACTTCAAAAAGAACAATAATTGTCTTCAGACAATTTTTTTTAGTAGAAGACAACAATTTTACATAGGTGATAAAAGTCCACTACATCGCGTAAGAAAAGTCGCCTTTGTTCACCCAGGTGATATTTTTCCGAGGTGAACAAAGTGGACAACTTTGGTGTCCACAATTCACCTGGGTGATATCACTCAGGTGATATTTTTCCGAGGTGAATTGAGGACACCAATTTAGTCCACTTTGTTCACCCAGGTGAACAAAGTGGAATAAACCAATTCGTAGAGGTAAATGGAACCCGCAGCGGTGCGTTCCATCGCTTCGACCTTCTGAGAACGTTAAAATAAAATTTAGATAGAATATCAGAATTATTAATAGAATTATTGAAAATTTTAAATAATTAAATGCAGTCGGAGATTGATCTCCGATTAATAAGGGGTAATACATATATGAAATTTCTTACAGAGAGCGAGATAATCTTCAGACCGGTGATGATACGATGATACGACCTTCTGATGATAACATAAATACTTGATGAACCTTTTCTGGATGTTTTCGATACGATCAATGTATTTATGATAGCATGGATTCCAGATTTCAGATGCGTACTCCAAGTGGCTTCTAACAAAAGTACAATAGAGGATTTTTAAAGTTTTAGCTTGACTGAAGCACTTGGAGATCCGCATTATGAAACCTAGGGCCTTAGATGCTTTAGCGACTATGGCATTGACGTGTAATTCGAACGTAAGCTTAGAGTCATGATATACCCCCAGATCTCGGATGCAGTTAGTTCTAGGAAGTACTTGATCACCCAAGATATACGAGGAATGTGTAACTAAGCGCTTTCGAGAATATGTTAGGACCGAACATTTAGCAGGGTTGAGATCAAGCTTATTCTCGCAGCAATAAGCTTCCAGACGGCATAGATCATCCTGAAGCGCCACCACGTCCTCCTGTGATGATATTGTGGCATAGATTTTCATATCATCAGCAAAACACAACAGTTTGGATGAGTACAGGCAGGAGCTGATGTCATTAATATAGATTATGTCATAATTTAATTTCGATGCTCTCTTTCAGAGAGATGCCGCGCCCCGCTTTACCTGAACGAGAGCCCAAATTTAACCCGTTCCACTTCACGACGCCGATTATGATCAATATGCCTGGTCCTGCAATTGAGTAAGTAGTCCTAAGTTTATTTATATCTAGGACATTCTTTTTTCTTTTAGATGTTTTCCTTCACCGTTTTCAGAGCAATGGTGATGAAATAAAGGGGTCTGAAGAGTGTTTGGAGGCGTGCCCTAACGGTCGCCCGCTGCCATTTTGATTTCTTTCTTTTCGGTATTTCCTCTAAATTGACCAACAGGGAAATATATGAATCCGTAAGAATTACAAAAAAACTTTGTTAAGACACTTATGCACTTTTTATGTTAAAATATTTTGGCATAGTTTTTTTTTGTCAATTTATCTTCAAAAACGTCTGAAAATTTTCATTTTACCTTTTTTAGTTCAGATATTCAACAAAAATCTTCGTATACCTAATCGGCATCTTTAGAAATCTATAATCCAAGTGAGCAACAAAAACGAATTTATGCGGGCAACGGCACGAGATATCTATTATTTTTATATACTTACTAAAACTTTTTCTAGAATGTAACAAACACTATTCTGAAAACCGCATCAAAATGAGTTCAGACAAACGCGACATAATCGCGGACAAAAATACAATCGACTTTGAAAATTTACAATCCAAGTAAGCAGAAACGGATACATGCAGGCAACGTCACAGGATATCCATTATTGTTTTATTCTAAAACTTTTACCAGAAAATAAAAAATAATTTTCGGAGAACCGCATCAAAATCGGTTCAGCCACACGCGAGATAATTGCGGACAAATATACAATCCACTTTGAAAATTTTCAATGCAAGTACTAAAATTCCATAGCTCAAAAACTACTGAACCGATTTAGAAAAAACTTGCAGTATTCCTTTAGTTGAGCAATACCTAAGTTCAACAAAAAAAGAATTACTTAAGGACTTATAGTTTCGGAGTTACGCGAACACAAACATAAAAACACACATACATATATTTACATTCGTTTAGACGCTGCGCTGATATATAGACTAACACATAGGTACGAAAGCAGGGCAGTTCTGGAAATATTAGGTACATAAATAAATACGGGTCGAATTGATAACCTCCTTTTTTGAAGTCGGTTAAAAATGGGCAAAACGTCCCTTTCCTTGTAACACTTACATCTGTATAACAAACGAAAGTATTTGAAAAGTGTATCATTTCATTGTATGGCTGCAAACCAGTAAACCATGTGAGAAAAAAATATTGAGACTTGAAAATTTAAATACAAACGGTGTTAACGATCCTTAAGGCCATAAAAGAAGAAAACCAAAAAACATGATCATACAAATGTACTCTATGAACATGATTTTAATGTGTCAAAATATCGATACCTTTAGACTCAAAAGGCGTAAACGCCAAAATGCCACTTTTCAGGAAAAGCAAAAAACAAAAAATATTTTAAGAAAAAATTCATAACTTTTTTGTTTCAAGGCTGAGCAAGTTCATTTCTTGCCCAAATTCTTATATTTTGAATATAAACAGTGTGATTATATAATATTTAGGATAAATTAATAAATAAAGAAAATAGGATTGTTATACGCCCTAAAAAATAAAAATAAATGTTGTTTACAACCCTAAATTTCACATTGTTTGTGTAATACTTATAGGTAGGTAGGGTGTATAGGTCGCTAAAAGCGCATTTTCTGTTTGAAGCGGGGTGTATATGGCAGTCAACGGAGAAGTGTGTTCATAAATGCACACTATTGTAATAAACGTTAGGGTTTAAACGTCACTACAAGCATCTTTTTTTGTCAAGAAGGAGTGTATAAGACAGTCACCAGAGTACATTCACAATGCACAATTCAAAATACTTGTCACTTCTCGATTGTTATTTAAATCACAGTCATGTCCTTGTTATTATATATATTTATTAAAACCTCTACTAAAAAAGTTGGCCATCGTTATCTCGATTTTTTGCTTAAAGGTTACGCAAACTACTCATGAAAAAACAGAACTTAGATTTACTAGAACTAAAACCCAGATAAAAGCTCGATATGGATCAGTATAACAAAAAAAAAAATATAATCAACTAAAAAACAAAATCTTTATTAACATTATGACATTAATTAGACTTGGGGCACTTCTACTGTAGTCTCTTTTTCTCGACCTTACTTTAATTAGATATACCTAATATTCTTTGGTATCGTTACAACATTCTTAATAATCACAATTAGAATCACTGCTCAATTGAATCATGAGAAAAGACAAAAAGCCCTATCTAAGACATAACGCTTTTAACTATCAATATATTTTTTTAAATATTTATGTTTCTAAAAATGTGCCTATAATATTTTAGGAAAGTCGAAAGATTGATCTGTCGGACCAAAGGTAATTGCGGATCAATGGGTTTATACAATTCAATAAAAAAAAAATTGGTTATTAAATGACCACAGAAAAAAAGGAAATATTAATTTTATGAAAATTAATTGACAGTAGACTAATCTTCATTAATTTCTTCTTTGTATTTGCCCTAGGATATAGGCAATCTGGCATTGTAGGCAGGCTTTGTCAGGAAGGGTCTGGAATTTCTTGTCTGGAGTAATCAACAACTTCAACAATATCAAATGTGTCCTCTTTTCTTGCCTTTGACTTCCCCTTTCCCTTATCCTTCAACTTAGCCTTCTTTTCTGTTCCTTTACCTTTTCCTTCTACAGTTTTTAGATCAGTTTCATGCAGTATTACTCGAATTTCATCTGCGTCCTCAGAATAAATTCTTAAAGAGAGGTTTTTACACCTCTACTATCTATAAAGTCTTTTTTATTTTATAGCGGAATAATAGGGGTGTATGCACCATATTTGGCTTAAGAGCGATAAAATATTAGGTCATATTATCGCTTTTAAGCCAAATATGGCGCATACACCCCTATTTAGCGGGATCAGCGTTAAGTCGTATGAGTCAACTTTATTTTTAAACGAGAATTTGAAGCGTATGCTGAAGTTTTGGTTAAAGAATTTGTTATACGACCTTTAAGTTTTTTTATTAATTGCGCATGTTACCTAAAAAACCAATAAAATCAAAATGTATATCAAATACGCCTCATGTCTTCAAACAATTTCAAAAAATCCCGTGGGCCGTATTTGCCTTAATTTTGCGAATTTAGTAGTTTTAAGTACACAGATCGATAGAGAAAAAAAAACTGAACAAAACTGCATCAAAAAGTCATTTTGGCCAAAATGGCGTTTACGCCCTTTGAGTGTAAAGGTATCGATATGGTTGTCAAACTGTCTTCAAGGAAAAATTGTATTTTCACAAACTAATTATATCTAATTTCTAATTCAAGTTTATCGCATTCTTATTGTGCTTCTGCACATAATTTGGTGACCCCGACGTGATACGACGTTATACGACGTGATGCGACGTGATACTTTGAAGACGCAACAACCAACCTTCTGATCTATTCAACGCACAGGATTGGGTCAAGATTGGATTGGATTTTTCATGGCCTGTTAAAGGAACGAACTTCGATTTTCCACTACCTATATTACCTTTTTCCGTTATTAAAATAATAACGACGAACTTCTTCCTATGTAACTTGACTAATTTGTCGAAATATCGACCATCAAGTTCCAATTTTCCAATTTGTACACACAATTATTGTGCTGTTTTTTCACGCCAAGCTTTTCCAGGTTCTACGCAAACGTGAAGTTTGTGCACAATTGTTACGGCGCTTATGTAACTGTGGGTCAGCAGAGTAAGCTGAACTGAAGGTGACGCTCACGCCGCGCCCGCCGCCGTCAGCCTGTACTCGCTGCGCACCGAGCTCGTCTGGTTGAATTGTCGGTACCATTTTAAACTACTTATATTGGTCATTTGTCTACATACATAATAATGTTGTAGCGTTATTTGCCTCTTCGTATTGATTCAGGTACCATTACACAACGATGTCGGACGATATCAAAAAGCTCAGGCAGTTTCGTAGTAGCATAAAAGGTAGAATTACTATATTTGAAAAACATATAAACTTATTAAAACCAATTGATCCAAGTCACATTACAAAATTGCAACTCACTGAATTACAATTAAAGTTAGATAGATTTCAGGCATTGTTTTCTCAATTTGATGAACTTCAATATAAAATTGAAGCGTTCGATCCTGAATCTGAAGGTGAGCTTGATGAAAGAGAATCATTTGAGGACAGGTTTTGTTATTTAATTTCAAATGCACAATTGATAATTGAAAATGCATCGCAGGCTCAAAATGCTGCCGTTCATGGTAATAATAATGTCGATGCGAAGTCAAACTTTACTTCGTGCAGCGATTCCTGTAAGAATAATAATTTCAATATTAAATTGCCTACTATAAGCCTTCCTCATTTTGATGGTAACTACTTGAAGTGGCTCGAGTACCGTGACACTTTTGATTCATTGGTAAATAAAAATAAAGGTATTCCAGATATTAACAAATTTCATTACCTTAGGTCTTCATTGGATAGTAGTGCCGCACTGGTTATAAAATCAGTTGAATTTACAGCGGAAAACTATATGCTGGCATGGCAGCTATTATGTGATAGGTATGACAACAAAAGATTATTGATAAACAACCATTTAAAATCGTTATTTAATTTTGAGCCTATCACAAAGGAATCACATAAGTCCTTGCGTTATATGATTGACCACTTCACTAAAAACATACGTGCCTTAAGTTTATTAAAGGAACCTACTAACTATTGGGACACAATCCTTATTTACATGATGTCTTCTAAACTAGATGGTGCCACAGGTCGCAAATGGGAGGAACATCGAAACAATTTATCGGTTTGTCCAACTCTTGATGAGTTTTACTTATTTTTGCGAAACCGAGCAGATGTTTTAGAAACTGTACAGTTTAGAGCAGATGTTAAATCCCAACGTTCATATTTACAGGCTAAATCTTTTGTATCTTCTAATACTACAGAAAGGTCGACCAGTAAACAGTGTGCCATCTGCAAGCAAGGGCATTTTGTTCATGAATGTGACAAGTTTAAAACAATAAGTGTAGACTTGCGCCTGAAAGAGGTTGCTAAACATAAGCTTTGTCCCAATTGTCTTCGCGGTGGTCATATTGTTAACCGTTGTTTTCGAGGTCCTTGCAAAATCTGTCGCAAAAAACATAATACATTGCTACATGATAGTAAGGATTCAAAGCAATTTACTGATAGTGAAGATTCTAACTTACCTTCAACTTCTGGGTCAAATTCCAGTGCCGCTCCTGCAGTGTCGCTATCAGCCGTGATGGCGAGCCAGGTATTGTTGTGTACGGCCCTAGTTGAAATAGTCGATCAACAAAATAATACATACTTTGCGAAGGCTCTTCTTGACAACGCCAGTCAGTCTTCTTTTATTACGAAAAAGCTACAAAATAAATTAAACTTAGGTTTCACTAACAGAAATGCAGTCGCTGTTAGTGGCATCAACAATGTAGTTGTAAATACGGCTAAATATTGCGATTTACAATTAAAATCTCGATTGAACGAATTTCGGATCAATGTGTCATGTCTTGTGATACCACAAATTACCAGCAAACTACCAAGCGTGAGCATTGATCCATCGCAACTAAACCTACCTCACAATCTTCAGCTGGCTGATCCTGAGTTCTTCAGTCCTTCTGATATTGACATTCTATTGGGTGCAGATGTCTTTTGGGATGTTGTAAACCCAAGAATAATTAAACTCGGGAAAAACAAACCGACCTTGCAACACTCTAAATTATGCTGGTTAATATCCGGACCTACTGGTGTTGGAATCGGTAATAAGAATTCTAATAATATTGTATGCAACTTTTCTCAAAGTATTCAACAAACTTTAACAAAATTTAGGAAGATAGAAGAATTACCTCCTGTTAAAAAACATTTTTATTCTAATTCAGAAGAGTTGTGTAAAATAAGTTTCTTCAATAATACAAGGCGATTAAGCAACGGTCGCTTTTCGGTTAAGAGACCTCTTACTGTCTTCTCAGAAGGAATTCTAGGAGACTCATACTATGCAGCGCGTCGTCGTTTCATTAATTTAGACCGACGCTTAAGAAAGGTACCGAAACTAAAGGAAGAATACGGATAAAATTCTACACTATATTTCCTATCTTTAGGTGCCCAGGCATGTACTCTGTACAAATTAGTTAAGGCTATGTACAACGTTTTATATACAATTATAAAAACAAAAATAACAAAATAAAAGGTATGTTAACACTACAAGAATTACAAACTTCATTAAAAACATTACCTTAAATATCACTAACTTATTCTTTTGAAAAGATATTCATTCTTTAAAAACTACAGGACATTTAAATAATAAATCTAATATTCTATCTTTGAATCCATTTTTGGATGATGAAAATGTCTTGAGAGTTGGAGGACGCATTCAAGGTGCATTACAACCTTATAAAAATACATCCTATTTTAATTGATTCTAAGCATGCGTTTACTAAACTTTTATTTGCAGAGGAGCATCTGCGTCTATTACATTGCGGTCCTCAACAATCACTTAATATCATTCGTGAGAACTTTTGGCCTGTTGGTGGTAGAGTTCTTGCCACACAAACTGTTAAAAAATGTGTTATGTGTGTACGTTTAAAGGGTAAATCCGTTCAAACTTTAATGGGTAATCTACCAGATTCGCGAGTAAATCCCTCATTGCCGTTTGAGATCTGTGGCACCGATTTCGCAGGTCCGTTCCATATTTCCAATCGAAAAGGACGTGGCGCTAGAGTTAGTAAATGTTATTTGTGTCTTTTTGTTTGTTTCTGCTCGAAAGCTTTGCACCTTGAAGTTGTTAGTGAGCTAACTACCAATGCATTTATTTCATGTTTACGTAGGTTTATTTCCAGACGAGGAAAGCCTCGTATTATTTATTGTGATAATGGTTAGAACTACGTAGGGGCAAATAACGAATTACGCAGAATGCTAAAGGCCGCCAATAAGTCCGTAACTGAGTTCGGAGCGAGTGAGGGCATTGAATTCAAATTCGGTCCAGCTTATGCACCCAATTTCGGTGGAATTTGGGAAGCTGGGTGTCAAGGCCGCTAAATTCCACTTATAGCGAATCGCAGGTAATAGTCATCTTACATTTGAAGAACTTTCTACTTTGTTCACACAACTTTTGGCAATTTTGAATTCGCGTCCATTGACACCCATGTCATCAGATCCGTCTGATTGAAATCCATTAACGCCCGGCCACTTCTTAATTGGGCGTCCGCTGACATCACTAGCATCTCCCAGCGTTGAAAAACCGACAGTCAGTCGCAATCATCATTTAAAGAGACTGAGACAACAATTTGGGTCCTGACGCTTACAACATTTTTGGAAGAGATGGTCGCAAGAATTTCTCTCCGAACTACAACAGCGAGTTTTGGCGTCGATCTAATGGCCCACCTATCAAGGTTGGAGATGTCGTTGTAATCGATCATATGCCGCCAATGAAATGGACTTTGGGAAGAATGGAGAAGCTTTTCTTCAGACGAAATGATTTATCTGCAGAGTTGCAGATATAACCACAAGCAAGAGAGTCCTCCGACGAGCTTTAAGCAAAGTCTGCATCTTACCGGTGGACGATTCAGAGCATCTTGGAAGCACGGCTTCCAAGGGGGCCGAGGATGTTAACGATCCTTAAGGCCATAAAAGAAGAAAACCAAAAAACATGATTTTAATGTGTCAAAATATGGTTGTCAAACTGTCTTTAAGGAAAAATTGTATTTTCACAAACTAATTATATCTAATTTCTAATTCAAGTTTATCGCATTCTTATTGTGCTTCTGCACAAACGGCACATGTTATTAGGTAGAACTTATGTATCTTTTAAATTACATTTCCTTCCAACTATGCTTTAATTTCATCACAATCACAATTAAAACTCAGTACAAAGCGAGTCTTTAATGCTAGAGCAATAAAAATGTATGAAATTTCATTATTGTTTTTTTAATCACACCAACAGGTGCCAATCTCAATGGATTAGCTCTATTCAGCCAGCCGATATCAATACTTTTTTTTACGTCGTAATAATCGTTTCTAACCTACTTGTTCCAAATTTAAAAAATGATTGCTGAAAACTCTGATTTAAAATGAAAGAAATTTAAAAACTGATTTGGAGGGAACTTTGTTAATTTTGCTTGACAATATTTTTGGAAAAAGTGTGGTAATATCTGATTTTGAGTGCTTCGGCTTCGAATTAAAATGGAATCATAAACATTCTAAATGAAGCCGACAGTGTTATAGAAACTTCTATTTTAACTGTTTGATATGAGTTTCTTTTATCTACTATTCCTATAGGTAATAGTTGAAAGAAAAGCAGATTGTGCACTTCGACTTAAGTAATTTATATTGCCCTCGTGCCTGTTAGATTAGAGCCCGAGCGTTAGCGAGGGCTCTAATCATAAATCAGGCACTCGGTGCAATAATAAATTACTTTGTGCTCGATGCAATATTCTACTATTATCCACACTCAATGCAGTCCTTTTGCTAATGCATCGTTGACATCTGTATTTACAAAATGCGAACGGGGGGGGGCTACTTGATTTGGCAAATTTCATCAATGATATGCAAAGAAGTAAAACTTGTTAGTTACGTTTAATGCCTAACTTTCTATGACTACCTACAGCTCATCCACAGAATTTTGTTTAACTTAACTAATGGATATGACAACTATAGAAGTAGAAGAAAGGCTAGATTTTAGTTAATTAGTGTCAGAATAGGGTACCGCTTGAAGTCCGGATAAGTCAACAATGTACCCATCTGTTCAAATTATCACGAGAAAGAGCTAAGAGCTGTTTTTTTTTCTGAAAATCGTCTTCCATGGTTTACAGGTATTCTTCTTGTGCTTTCATTTAATATATAGAAGGGAGTGTTGCAAGGAAAGGGACGGGGTCCACACATTTTTGCCAATTATTTTTAGCAAAATATTTTTTATTTTTATGAACAATAAGATACTTCATAATTCAATATGCATACCTTCAGGGAGAAAAAAAAAGTTGTTTCTCCAAGGTTATGTATGTCTCCAAGTATTTTTCGAAGAAGAACTCTGAAACCTGACGATTTATGACAGTATGTCCATTTTTTTTTTCTAATTCTATCCTCTATCTAAATATACAATACTAGCGGCCCGTCCCGGCTTCGCACGGGTGGCCTATGTTATATATTTGGCCCTCAGGATGAATGTAGCTTTTTAATGTTGAAAAAATTTTTGGAATCGGTACAGTAGTTTTTGAGTTTATTCATTAAAAAAACACAAAAAACCCGACTGCGTAAAAAAACTAAAAAGAAAGAAACAAGCCCAGTAGTTTAGAATTCACTCATTCACACTCACAGTCGGGGCCCATTCAAATTATACCAATCAAATCTTCCCAAGGGGCCCCGATTGTGAGTGTGAATGAGTGAATTCTAAACTACTGGGCATTGTTTCTTTCTTTTTAGTTTTTTTACGCAGTCGGGTTTTTTTTTAATATTTATTTTATTTTACTATTTTTAGTTTTTGTTAGCATTTATCAGTCCAAATTAAATTGAAACATATAAGTTATTTATATTTTGGTAAACCATTTTTAAAATCCTTTCATTTGATACCCCACTTTATAGAATGTGAGAGATTTTAAAAAAATATTTTTAGTTCGGAACCCTTTGCACACGAGTTCGACACTCTCACGTTTAAGACAAATCTAACGACACCTCTCAAGTTAAAATCCATCAAGCCGTTTAGGCTGCAGAGCAACACAAAAAACATACATACATACATACATACACTCGAAAAACATAACCCTCCTGGCGCAGTCGGGTACAAACACGGACACACAAAAAAACAAATCTTTAATCTTTATAATATTAGTGTTTTCGTTGTGCACCGCGATTCTGAATGAAAACAAAATGGCGGCGGATAGGGCCAAAACCTTCAAACCCCTTTCACAATGAAATGCGCCTAGCTGGGTTCAAAACCACAAGTTGTAGTAAGTCGCTGCCGATACTACTGGACCAGCACTACTCCAATTGGGTCTTTGAATGATTTATTTTTGTGTAGTTTTAATTGACAGATCATTTTTATTTCATATCAGACATATGAGAATTTTTGTTTTTTTTTAAGAGCGCATATTCTGAAAGTTGGCAACGTCGCAAATGGCTGTCAAATATTTACGAGTCACGATTAATTTTACAAATTTACTGTATGAAAATAAGAAATATGGCTCTGTAGTGCACTAAAAAAATGATTAGGGAATGCAATAGTTAATATCATAACATCGAATATATAGTTTTAGGCCCGTATTACAGAATGTCACTCAATACTCAAGTATTACTTAAAACTAGATTCAAGGCATTTGATTGGTTGAAATCTAGATTTAATTAGAGATCAGTGCTTGAGTTTCGTTCTGTAGTACGCGCCTTAGACGTAAAAAAAGCATTTGGAAACATTCCAAAAGCCTTTTTTTAACCTGAAACGGTTACCACATCAAGTTCAGTGTTTTAATTGCATTCCTATATCAGTAGTGCACTACAGAGCCATATTTCTTATTTCCATTCAGTAACATTGCCAAATTAATGAAAACTTGTAAATATTTGACAGCTATTAGCGACGTTGCCAACTTTCTGGTTATGCGGCCTTAAGAAGTTATTACATTTAAAATCATAATTTGACCCCCGAACCGCAGTTCCCTAACAAAATCCGATCGGGTGTGACGTCACTTTGGCAATTTCTACTCATCGTAGCAAACTTCTGGAGTAGTTCTGACTAGCTCAGCTCATGAGTATCATTGAGACTATACAAAACGAGCGAGCCTCACAGTAGTCGCGTAATGATATTACATCTGGCATCTCCCCTTTTTTAGCTCGGCAGTTGCCCTTTGCGTTCTAGGGTCGCGGTTACCTGTTTAGAAAGTCCCGCGAATCCGGCAGGCATGTGGCCCGCTATGGCAGCCCGTCAGCCTGCGCCGCCGTCGACCAGGTGTTGGTCGTAGTCGGACGGTGAGCTACCCATTATACCCTTTTGTCCCATGGCTTCAATCATACCATCTTACCTTTGACATTAGTTATGGCTTCGGATTCGTCTTCGTCTTCGGTTTCGACTTCGGCTTAGGCTTCGGTTTCAACTTCGTCTTCGGCTTCGGCTTCAGCTTAGGTTTCGGCTTCGTCTTCAGTTTTGGTTTCGGTTTCGGCTTCGGCTTCGGCTTCTGCTTCGGCTTCGTATACCCTTTTGTCCCGCAGCATGGCTTCAATCATACCATCTTACCTTTGACATTAAATATGGCTTCGGATTCATCTTCGTCTTCGGTTTCGACTTCGGCTTAGGCTTCGGTTTCAACTTCGTCTTCGGCTTCGGCTTCAGCTTAGGTTTCGGCTTCGTCTTCGGCTTTGGTTTCGGCTTCGGCTTCGGCTCCGGCTTCGGCTTCGGTTTCGGCTTCGGCTTCAGCTTCTGCTTCGGCTTTGGCTTCGGCTTCGGCTTCGGCTTCGGCTTTGGTTTCGGCTTCGGTTCCGAACCCACGACCTACAAATCGTTAGTCGGTGCCGATACCACTGGGTCACTACTGCTAAAATAACATTAATAAATATGTTAAATTATTTGTGATGGACTGATTTCAAAATAAATTTAAAGAAAAAATAAACTTATTTCAAATATTCAATTATTACGATTGCAATTCCTGATTTCAGTGCATACATGCCCTCAACGTCCTCCCAACGTCCTCGGAGTCTGGCAACAACCGGAAGTCCTTACCCGTAAGTACCCTATGTTAAATAGTTAGAAACGTTACTGGCAGACAGTGCCGGATTAGCACACTAGCAGAAGTAGCAATTGCTACGGACCCTGCGCATGAGGTAGGGCTCCCGTTTGCCCGTACTGCCTTGCCGGGCCTGAAATAATAATATAACATACTAAGCATTGATCTTTTTTTTAACAGTTTAGAAGATTTACTGTAAAAAATAAGGCCCCTGCAATAGAATTTGCTACAAGCGGGACCTATGCTTAATCCGGCACTGGGGGCAGATCAGATAAAGTATGAGCTCTAGCGTTAATTATTATGACAGGCGAGTATACACTAGCTAGAGCATCTCTTTGACCATTGCTTAGCATTTGCGATTGCTTGACAGGTTGAGTTTTATCTATGAAGTCGTTTTAAATCTACCGGTCGAGTAGAATCTAGCATTTATATTAGAATTGGTAGAATTCAGAATACCAGAGCAACTCGACAACGACCTTAGCTTTGCAGATAAGCTTGATGATCAATAGAATATAGTATGAACGAGCGAGTAAACCGAGCTTAAACAGTATTTGTAAAATGGAAAAACTTAGTTGACTTTTAGCTGTAATGTATGATACAAAAAAATGCAGCCGATTTCACAAACAACCACCAAAAAGGTTAAAATAACCTACAAAATAACTTTTCTTTGGAAGTCGGTAGATTTGTGTTTTTATTTCATTGCCGCCTACTTCCGAAAGAAAAGTTATTTTGTAGGTGAATTTATCCTCTTTTGTGGTTGTTTTTGAAGTTGACTACATTTATTTTTTACTTTTTTACTTTACCCTTTGTAGTTTTTGTCCAAATTCTTTTCACATACATAATTTTCTTACATGTGCACTAGAATTTTGTAATCCGTAGCACCGGTAATAACACAATAAGCTAAAAATGAAAACTACTAAACGAAAATTTTATGGGACCTAATGGCAGGTATACCGCATCGAACAATAACCCACACGGGTGCAGAGTTCTCATCAATATAAATGAATTAAGGTCCAACACAACGTAGCTACTACTATAAACCGTTGAGGAGTTCCCTGAACTGTCCTTTGTCTTCATCATCAGACCCCTAATGACAATCACATCCCCCATCTAAGTGTAAAGTTCATAACAATACAAAAATTATCTAGCTCATAATTCATTTATTTGCATTCCACAAGGTACAAAGATGTTACAAAGAGCTTAGAGCTAAGATCCGTTGTAGACCCTGTCAGGGCACAGCAAAATAGTGGAATACACAATATCTATTACCTACAGCTGCCTACGTACTACTTATAGTTAAAATTCGTACAAAACGGGTACATACTTGAATATCGAAGATTAAAATACCTACGCTTAAAATACCAATGTTCAAAACATTGAAAATTTAAATAGTATCGATTGTAACAAAATGTCGAAAATTGTTATACCTACGCTTAAAACGTCGAAGAATGAAATGCCGAGTGATTAAAATTTCGAATGATTCAAAATATCGAATGAAGTTATGCCAAAGTTCAAAATATCAACGTTTAATACATCTAAGTTCATATAATATCTACGTAAAAAATACCTACTAGTGGTTTGTTTAAATTGCTGATTACCACCTATCAAGGTTGGTCGACGGAGCCCCGTTTCGCGGGGCTCCTATTTCTGTTTGCAAGGTTTAATGTAACTTATTTATAACTTACTTATAACTTAAAGCATCCTTAGTCAAATTGCTGATTACCACCTACCTTCATCGGACTTCGGATGCAAGAGCGAGCGAAGCGAGCTCGGGACTTGGGGCACCCCGACTCGGACAGGTTAGGTTCGAAGAAGATGGCAGGGTCTGAAAGACCCCGCCATTCTCTTTGTGTTAGGTTACTTTAAACCTTGCAAACAGAAAAAGGAGCCCCGCGAGGCGGAGCTCCGTCCGTGATATGGGTATTAAATGAAAGGGTTTGCTGTAAGGAATACAAAAAAAATAGTCACGTGTCTTAAATCGGATTGGCAATTTGAAATGCACCCCCATGATATGGGTATTATACGAAAGGGTTTGCTGTCAGGAATATGAATAAAAAAGAAAAAAATAATAAAATAATTAATAGATTTAAAAAATCTAAAAACCCACGTTTTCGACTTTCCTAAAAATAAGAAAATAACCCTACGGGGCTGAGAGAGGAGCGAATCAAAACGTGGGGGCGTATCTTTGCAAGCTACACCCACGATCTATACACATTATGTAAATATATCCCATAAATAATCCCTTAAATAATATACGCCCCCACGTTTTGAGTGGCCCCTCTCTCAGCCCCGTAGGGTTATTTTCTTATTTTTAGGAAATTTAAAAACGTGGGTTTTTAGATTTTATTTAATCTATTATTTTATGTGATTTCTTATCCTTAAATACATAGGTTTAATAAGTAATCCAAAACTTTTTCCTTTATATACAACATTATTTGATGTCAAATCAATCAAATAATGACGTTTGAAAATGATACAAGTTTAGGAATTTTTCAGACCACATATGCCTCGTTGATTGGACTATGTCCCTAAATAAACCTAAGCCATCCATGTCAGATTATAACCTTGAATTCAAGTCAAATATAATTATTTGAGTGAATATACAGACCTTACCGAAGTGGCGTCAGCTAGTTGAACCGTATTTATTACTTTTACCAACATCGACCAGTTACTTTTATGAATAATAACCAGTCAAAGTGAATAATTTATCACTTTGACTAGTCAGTTTAGTAATTATACAGAATGACGAGTTATTATACATAATAATTTAATCACTTTGACTGTCACATATAGGGACAGACGCCAGCACATCAAGCTACCACAATGTGTCTTTCTTTAATAGATTTTCAACCTTATTACAATAGTGGAAGGTTAATTTTCTATTGGTAAAATTTGACGGATTAGATTGACCTGCTGGCGGCAGTACATTAAAATGGTGACGCTTTATTTTAGGCGCGAGGCATCCAGAGCCGGGCAACATCGGCTCTCGACTCATAACCGAACGTTATCAGTACCTATCATGCTCTCAGAAACAGACGAGTAAGTACTCTTTATTATAATAATAAAAGCTAGCTACGGAAATATAAAAATTTACTAATACATTATTACCTCAGATCAAAGAAATAGGCAGATAGAACGCTCAGAACACGCGAGTGTCCACCAAAGCAAATACAAAATCAAGTCGAATTACATTCCATATTGTTTTCTTTGTTTTTGAGAACAACTTTTACAATGTTTAAAGACACGAGACGGCATATTTTGGCAAACAACAACAACGACGCGTAGCTTGGTACGACGCGTAGGTAGCTTGGTACTGTCGCGGTCGCGAGTTTGTAGTCGCTTTTGATTTTGTATTTGCTTTGGTGGACACACTCGCGTCTTCTGAGCGCTCTATCTGCCTATTTGATCTGAGATTATTACTTAGTGTAAATAATTAAATTTACGATGCTTTATTTCAGAACTGATATTGCTCTGCCTTTCAAATTTAAAACGTTATCGCTCTCTGACGTGAGGGTTGATGTTTCTAAAATGACATTTCAGGGGTAAGTATCTAATGATCGATATTTATTTATGCCAAAGATCACTGCCGCCCTGAAGTAAGGCAAGAAAGAGTCAAAACCACGAATCTTAAAGAACAACTTTCATTCCTTTTGCGTTATCTTAAAGAAATGTATAATAGGACCTACTATGAAATCAGGGCGACTATGTTTAAGGTCATAACTTTTAGACCGGGCCGCCAGAAGACATCCGTAAGCAAAATATGAGGTTCAAGTTTTGAGTTTTGTTACGTCATATTCTTAGGATTGTA
The DNA here is from genome assembly GCA_954870645.1 of Agrotis clavis. Taxonomy (NCBI): domain Eukaryota; kingdom Metazoa; phylum Arthropoda; class Insecta; order Lepidoptera; family Noctuidae; genus Agrotis; species Agrotis clavis. The sequence continues at coordinate 3,674,519 of OX940917.1, forward strand.
AAGATGTATATTTCTGATGTTGCCAGCAATTATTATGGTCGAAAAAAAAATTACGTGCCGCACAGTGGTCTCGGATCAACAAAACGTTGATATTTAAAAAAAATTCCATATGATAAGGCATTACATACTGATTATACGAGTACTTTATGATGACGAGACTTTGATAAAATTATTGGAAAATATAGTAGATAAACATAGGAATACATTTACCTATCTATATTTATATTAAAAAAACAGGGTATGGTGGTAAGACTCGCCTACAGCCGAAACCGCTAAACGCAGAAACTTGAATTTTGGACAGTAGTTGCAGTCTACTATACTTCCTTTAAAGGTGTGAAAAGGGGTGAAAACTTTTGTATGAAAAATCTTATTCCTTGGTTTTATACATTTGAAACTAGTCATGAATAAGAACACAAGTAAACAAATAAAATTAGTATAGTTTTATAAAACTACCCTCTATTAGTGATCTAGAGAGTCTACTAGACGATGTTGAAATTTGTATGGAAAAATCAAAACGCGTGTGCCGATGAATTTGGAAATCGGTATTTATATACTAGAACAGAAATAATCAAACATGTGTTTTTGGATTTTGCAAAAATCACCCCCAAAGTTAGTGAAAAGGGGTATTCACGTTTAGAGGGAAGGATTTTATAGCGCCAAACGTATAACCTGAATTTTGGATGGTAGTTGCAATTTATTATGTAAGTGAGCACTAAAAAATGTTTTCGCCTTTAAGGGGGTAAAAATGGGCATTATTAGTTTTTTAAAACTGGCACCAATTATTATCACTACGATGTTAAAGTTTGTGTAGGTAAATCATAACTGGCCAACCGATTAATTTGAAACTCGGTATAAAGAAATTAGATCAAATATAAACAAACACGTGTTTTTGGATTTTATATATGTCGCAGAATGAACACAGAAGCACAATTATTTAGAATAACGCCATCTATTATCCTGCTACGGAATCAAAACAGAAAAACAAATTGGTATCTCTATTCATTATTGTTATTTTAGAATAACGTCATCTATTATCGTTGGCCTGGAATCAAAACAGATACGCAATTTAGAATCTCTATTGATTATTGTTAATTTAGAATAACGCCATCTATCTCTCATTGGAGTAACTATTAAGTTAGAATTGACAGATTGTTTAGGAGCGTCAAATTAGTGATAATTTGGAGATGGTTAGCATGGGGAACAATGGCAACACCGAGCGAATAGTCGAGTCAAATGTCGATTCGGAAGTTTAATCAGCTATTCGACGACGACAGGTAGTGACGTTGACAGATGTTGGCTAAACTGTGTGGGGTAGGCCACATGGGCGGACAGTTGAGTGAAGTGAACACTTTGAATCGGTCCGGCAAGCTGGGTAGACATCTTGGTTGCTCCGCCATGTTAAACTTCTCGCGTTCCTAAGTTTTTAATCGAGCGATATCTCGGACATCCTTGACTATTTTGTATTCAGTGTGTGTTAGCAAGTAATTAAAAGTGTTAACGAAGAATTTTCTGAATGTTATTTCCGATATCCCAACCCCTCTGATAACGATTCTCCGTTATATAAATCACCCCCTAGATTGGTGAAAAGGGTTGATTAACTTTTAAGGGAAGAATTTTACTGCGTGTAGTGCCGGTAGTATATTAGAAATTTCTAGACCACTCCAGTGCATGGCAACATGCGTTTTTAAATAGTTCTAGAACCATTTGCATACTTCATAAAACAGATTGCGGTCCTCATATTTTGCAAACGAAATGCCTTCTGCGACCTGCACTATTTTAAATTTAGAAAAAACTTGCCTCTCACTTTTTAACCCTTTGACCGCCACGTGAATTTTAGGTCCCCTTGGGACCTTTACTATTTATAAATATATATACTGTACACTAAAAAACTTCTTCGTCCTTATAATTCGAAGTAAGTTCCTAGTATAAGTCAACATAAATTCATACTAAGTGAAATTGTTAATAATATGCATTTATTGATTTCAGTATTGTTTGAGTAAAAATTCGATGAATTCCTACGTCACTCGACGACACCGGGAGGCGTTTTTGACGTTGACGGCATTTCTCTGTCGTGGCGGTGAAACCGTTAATGTGAGGAGCCAGTAATGTTAAATCATAAATAAATATTGCACCGGCAATTTGTTATAATAATTTTTGCACCGGCAATTTGATATACGCAGCGAATGTATTAGCATCATTTCATTTCATTTCATTAAGCAAAAATTAACGAAGATACGAAGCTTTTAAAATTCACAATACGTCACATCTAGGTATGTTTTTTACATTCTGACATGGTGAGATTACTTACCTAGTTCACGAGTCTCCACTTACGAGTTTTGATGAAATTAAATAGGTAGGTACCTAAACAAAATATAATTGCTGCTAGTTACGGATTAAACAGTCATCTTCAATGACTTCTGATTCAGACGACTTTAACTTCGACTTCAACAGTAGACTCACGTTTTCAATAAAATATATTATTCAGCCACTTATAAGGTTTTAAAATTTTACAACAACATCGGTGCATTCACTGCGGGGCATGGAGTTTAGGTTAAAGTTTATGAGGAGGAAAAAATAACATTTTTTTAAATTAATTTTTTGCCTGTCTGTCTGTCTGTTTGTTACGGCTAATCTCTGAAATGGCTGGACCGATTTTGACGGGGTGTTTTATTGGCAGATAGCTGATGTAATAATGAGTTACTAGGCTATTATTTATAAAAAATCCATTTATTTATTTTTTAATTTAGGGTTATAAGCACTTGGTCTCACAGCTTCACGTTAATTGAAGTAACATTAAGTTTTTGATTCATCGTAATCAGTTCATATCTTTTGGTACTCGTTAGGAATAGAAAATAAATTCGGAAATAAACTAATACCAAAGCTTAGATATTGGATGGGAATAGTCCAAAAAGTTTTGGTTAGATTCGGTCTTAATTTTGAACTGCGAAGTAAATAATAACTGGCAAGTTGAGTAAGTTCGACGAAACCGGAGATCCTAAGAGAGCTTGAGAGGTTTTACGGACAGTTATACACATCAACACGACAACCCAGTGTCGGTATAACTCGAGACGCAAGAGCTAAACTGACTCGACACTACACTGAGGATATCCCGGACATCAGCCTGTACGAGATTAGAATGGCTCTTAAACAGCTCAAGAATAACAAGGCACCGGGTGAGGACGGAATCACAACAGAACTTCTGAGAGCGGGTGGAAAACCGGTACTTCTATTCCTCCAGAAGTTATTCAATTCCGTCATACTCGAAGGTTCTACGCCAGAAGCATGGCACAGGAGTGTGTGTGACAACACCTTGTTGAAGAACTACAGGCCAATCTCACTTCTGAGCCATGTATACAAGCTGTTCTCAAGAGTCATTACGAACCGTCTCGAACGCAGCTTTGATGACTTCCAGCCTCCCGAACAAGCCGGTTCCCGAAAAGGTTTTAGCACTATATACCACATACACACGCTCCGCCAGATTATACAGAACACAGAGGAGTATAATCGGCCATTGTGATTAGCGTTTGTGGACTATGAAAAAGCCTTCGATTCAATCGAAACCTGGGCAGTATTGCAGTCCCTCTAACGATGTCATATCGACTATAGGTATATCGAAGTGTTGAAGTGTTTGTATAGAAACGCCACCATGTCCATCCGACTTCAGGAAGAGAGCACGTAACCAATCCAATTGCAGAAAGGCGTGAGACAGGGAGACGTTATTTCTCCGAAACTGTTCACGAGCGCGTTGGAGGACGTTTTCAAGCTCTTGGAATGGAACGGATTCGGCATCAACATCAATGGCGAATACATCACTCACCTTCGTTTTGCGTGCCCTGCCGACTGTTCGTTACAGGAGCTGATAGATTGTTCGGAGAGCGCTAAACTCGTGGCCCAATTCTGGGCCGAGTCAATTTAGATTGTCATCGACACGATAAGAAGAAGAACCTTCGTTTTGCCGATGATATAGTCATCATGGCAGAATCGTTGGAGCACCTCAATGCTATGCTCAGCGACCTCAGTATCGTTTCCCAACGGGTCGGCCTTAAAATGAACATGGACAAGACGAAAGTCAGGTCGAATGTCCATGTGGCACCCGTACTGGTTGTTGTTCTGAATGATACTCTCGAAGTTGTAGACCATTATACTTACCTTGGACAGGTTGTTGAAAGAAGTCCCCCGAAGAATTCAACTCGGATGGGCAGCGTTTGGGAAGCTACGTGATATCTTCTCATCGAGAATCCCACAGTGTCTCAAGACAAGGGTGTTTAACCAGTGTGTGTTGCCAGTGATGACATATGGCTCTGAAACGTGGTCTTTGACTGCTAGCCTTTTAGAGAGACTAAGAGTCACTCAACGAGCAATGGAAAGATCTATGCTCGGAGTTTCTTTGCGGGATTAAATCCAGAACATGGATATTCGGCGAAGAACCAGAGTCACCGACATAGCTCATAAAATTTGCAAGTTGAAGTGGCAATGGGCAGGCAACATCGCTCGTAGAACTGACAACCGATGGGGAAGAAAAGTTCTCGAGTGGCGACCACGGACCGAAAGACGCAGCGTAGACCGCGGGCAACCGATGGATGCAAGTGGCGAATTGTCGTTCGGCGTGGCGGTCTAAGGGGGAGACCTTTGTTCAGCAGTGGACGTCTTCCGGCTGATGATGATGATGAGTCAAGTAGTGTTATTTACTTTCTAGTTTGAATTTTCATTACCTAGTCTTAATTCACAATTAAAAAGTTTGTGTTGTTGCAAATTGTTGATTTATTCGGTTCAATATTTTATTTGGATCAGTTTTTTTTTTTTTTAAAACGTCTTCTAGAAAAAAACAAACCTTTCGCAGCGTAGTCTAGATGCGAAAAGAGTGAGACTAAGTAGATCCCAGGAATCAGAAAATAGTGAAGTGAGCCTAACAGCAAGTCAGAACTCTTGCGTCAGAAACGCCTACCCAACGTGAGTCTCGACTTAGTGTACAGTGTTCTCTTACGGCAGTTTCTCGATCACAGGAGAGTTTGAAGGAACTCGAAACGAGGTTGACGGTGGTTTCTCACGTGAGTCTGAAACTTTCACCGACAGGGAGTCGCGCATAAGATCGCAAAGAATTCTGACCGCGACTTAGCGCTGTCAAGAAAACAGCGAGGACCGCAAAAGCGCGTTTGATTGAGAGCGTCACGCCCTCTCACGTGATTCTGAGAGTTTCACCGAAAGGGATTCGCGCCACTATAAAATACATTGAAGTTCCGACATCCACGCGAACGAAGTCGTGGTCACAGCTAGTCTTAAATAAAATAACTGATTGTACAGCTTCTTACGTATCAGAGTTATTTTGTCATATCACTAGATACTTTTAGTAAGAAGACGTATATAATAGTTATTTATGATACTAGTGCGGTAAGTTGGTTTTTACAAACGAGTAGACGAATGTAAGCCCGAGACGAAGTCGAGGGCTTACCATAGTCACGAGTTTGTAAATACCAATTTCTGCACGTGTGTCATACAATGTTTTTCAACACATTTGTGAGAAAACAGTACAATATGTAAATAAACAAACGTTATTTAACAGTGGGGAAAGTCGCAACAATTTTTGAAGTTTCTAATATGAAAATGGCGCGAATTTGCAAATGGCGTCACATGCACGTGGTCTTACTCTTTAGTATTAGGGGAAGGTGGGGCATGACGGGGACGCGAGGTAAGACGGGGTCACGTACACATACAAGAAACTAGACTCTTGCGAACAGAAAGCAATAAGCCAGTATGAAGCCATACTCGATCAACCGTCAGCGCGACAGAAACAGTGATGGGAGTGCACGCGTTTATTGTTTACAAACGAAAATCACGTTGAGTGTCTCGTCGATCTAATTTTACGCATTTATAAACGTCTTTACTGTAAGGTAAATATGACTACCCAATTTATGTGTTTTCTCGTAATGGTTGTTAGTCTTGTTTACTTTGTTGTGGTATAGTTGCACAAAAGTTCAGACAATATTTTTTTTTTGAGAAATTATTTTTCTCTGAATCAGCCTTTGGGGCAAGACGGGGTATTGGGCATGGGGTAAGATGGGGTATAGGGAATCCTCGATCCACGGCTCAAAAAAAAATGCTAAGAAGAAACAAAAGACCAGTTGTAGCCAAAACGAAAAATGATGATGATGAAGATACAATTTGTCTCTATTGTAATGATGAAAATCATAGTTTTCTGAAATAATCCGAAGGTTGGGTAGGCTGCCAGCTTTGTGGAGGTTGTGCTCACAATTAATGGTTGTGCTGGTGTGGATGATGACAACACCCAAGAAATTCATATTTGTATTTATTGTGATAATAATTAGCTTACCCCATCTTGCCCAATTTTCATCACCCCATCTTACCCCATGGTAAGGGGCAAGACGGTTTTCCGAAAGTTCCTATTAAATAATTTATTTAAAAAAATTGCTATTAGTTGATCTCCCAAAGACTATGCCAAATTGTAGTTAGGTTAATAAGACATTGTGCCATAAATAAATAAGCATAATAAACGTAATAATTATACTGTATTTTTTGTATTTTCCTTAGATACCCCATCATGCCCCCCCTTCCTAAGACAACGTATTGAGCAAAAGCGCTTCCAAGGAGGTTCGATCAGTCAGGTTGTTTATTCTCATAATGTGAAACTCTTTGGTGGAATTCTTATATTTTTTTTTTATGGAAATTAAAAAAAAACGTATAGAAAACGCACGGTGCTATACAACGGGGTATGCCGTAAAATAGGTAGGTACTTAGGTGAGAGTACCTATTTTACCGCACGTTCCGTTGTATGGTGCGTAATTTTTAACTTTCGAACAATGTATACAGGCTTTGTAAATGCATTTTTCGAGCAAATGTGTTGAAAATAGGTATACAAAATGCCTGAAAAGGTCTGTGAAATTACACTTTGAATTAAAGTTCGATAATATGCATCCGAATATCTGATCTCAGTGTTACATAACAATATCCCAAATGATTCACCTTCGTGAATGAATAGCCAATGGCGTTGCAGTTCCAGTGATTTCCAGTAACGCCATTGGCTATCCTTGTATTATTTATTCACGAAGCGAATCATTCGGAATATTGCTATGTGGCCGTTTTAGACTCTCTGAACGGAAAACAAAGGCGGTCTTTTTAATCAAGCACTACTTCTACATTTAGTATCTTTTGCGACTCCTTTATTTGAAGTTCAATCACATTGTTTCTATGACGGCCGATTTACATTTTCATTGGTTTGCAGGTTAGCGAATTTAATTATAAATGATGCGCTGCGTTTGTATGCTAAAAGCGAATCTACTATTTGGTCCATTCTGTTTGATCATATCTTTAGGAACATGATTTACAGGGTGATTTGACTGGTCATGAAAACAAACAAGTTTCCCAAATTAACTTTTATTTTAACATTTAAAATTACGTAACTTTTATGTTAATTAAAATGCTATCAGCAGAGACGGCGGTCCGCATGTTTATTACTAGAAATGTTGTAAAGTCAACTAGTGAGTCTTGCTGTCACGGTTGCAACCAGAAGTTCTCGTATAGGTAGCCAGACATTTGTCTGCGCATGGCAGTAACAACACACGCGTAGCATGGCGACGTAGAAATGGGTTTTGTCCACGGATAAAAAGACAAAATGACAGAACGTTGAAAGAATTTTTCCGTTTTTAGCATCGCAATGCATAAATTATAGAAAAATAAATGTTTTTTTCTTCAATGGTCTCAAAAACAGACGATTTGTATCAAATAACAATGAAATAACTTTTTATTCGTAGTAGAGAGCCTGAATTGATCATGCTACGCATACAGTAGGGGGGTGAGTACTAGTCCATTACGCTCAGCTGATAGACCGTGCCTATTTTCGTACGGCGGATTTATTACGGATATGAGTTAATTTTTTAATTTACTTTGTTATGTAAGATTAAGTTGTTTGTTTTCGGTTCAATGACCTCCATTCATTAGATTCATACTCAAAACAAAGTAAGGGCCACCTGATTTTTATATCGATTTATTAAATAATTTTAAACTGTCATTAGTTATAAAATGACTACATCTGATTAAAATTGTAGATTTTAGATAGAAGTAAATAAAAAAATGTTTGTATTCCAATAAATCGTTAAAATAAACGAAATTGAATGAAAAGTGAGAAATAACAGCAATGTTTCAAATTCAATAAACACCTGGATTAAACACCGAAAATTTTCTTTTGCGATCAAGTTTTCAGACAATTCATGAGATCCAGCTGCGTGTTGATGGCAGTTTCACTTTCTTTTTATCTTTGTCATTCGTCTTTAACTCATCTCATAAATGCTCATTAGGAATCAGTCAAAAATCCTGAGTGACCCCTGTAACATCGTAATTCGAGCGCCAGCGAATGTGTGCACTGTTAGTCGCGTCGTATTCGCTCGAGCATTATCTTGATTCAAGATGAACTCAGGTACTCCTTGCTGTGCGAATGGAATAATGTAGGTTTGCACGTTAAGAAGTGCGAAATACAGATAATAGTTCTTTGCCTATTTAAATTAAGTACCTACAGGAAAACCTACAAGAGTAGTCCATGATCTTAAAATAACATGGCAATCGCGAGGTCATCAACTACAGAACCTTTCATTGTACGTGACCGGCACACACTTTGCCTTTTTTTTATAAATGTAATTTTTTTCAGCCCTTGCCATTCAGCTGAGTCTCAAACTTTGCCCTTAGTTGAACCTGTGGTTGAGCTAACTCAAACGTAAGTATTGTGTAAAACTTGTGTGTCGTCTTTAACGATTTTTTTTTAATTAGTTTAATATTTTACAGTCCTTGTGATGCAGCTGAACCCCAATGGGTAGGGCCATTTGTCACCCTCCAACCGTAAGTATTGATTTAAAAAGATAAATGTCAATAAGACATTTTCTGATTATAATTTTACAAAACCGTAACATTCCTAATAACAGCATGCAGTATTATTAGCTATACATATCTTATTATTGTATATTTTTTGGGAAGCAGTTTCTTATTTTAATATTTACAATTTTTGTTCAGTCGTCGGGACTCGGTGCCATCCGGTCCGATTTTGGAAGTTACGAAGATGTAAGTACCGACTAACTTTAAAGATTACCGCTTATTTTTCCTAAAATAAGGGTTGCCACCCGTTCGGGTTTCCCCGGATTTGTCCTAGTTTAGAGGGCATCCCCGGAGCGGCCAAGGGGGGGGCTTCATTTGTAGTCCGGGTTTAAAAATTTAAAGTTTTGGGCCGCCCGCGACAAACGCACACTTCACCGTCCCCCAAACCATCCCGACGCAGTTGCCACGGTACGAACTTCGACTCATGTCCGGGTTCTGGACTCTAAAATCCAAATTTTAGAGATATAGCAACCCTGAATCAAAACAATTTGAAAAATACGCAAGACGCGTGAACAGGTACCAGAGGTACCTACCTACAATCTCCTCCGATGGTCGCAGTTGCTAGTCGCGCACGCAGGTCGCGCTAATTTGGCACCCCCCGCCCCCCTATTCATTTCGTGTTATTGTTTCTCCCGCTGCGCTGCTCGTGGCCGCTCTCCGCTGACGCTCTTGCGTGGCCGACGGCTTAAGTTTACACGTCATTATATTTTTGATTAATGTAGGTACAATCGACAAAGTTGAATTATGACCCACCATTTTTTTTTTTTTTTTTTTTAGCGTGGTAAAATCATCAAATGAGTCCTCCAACCCCGGGCAGGGCGGGAGGGACTGTCAGACTTCTACTGACTAAAATCCACGGTGTCCTTCAATAGCCCTTTCTGTTCCAGGGTCACGGTAAGGAAATAATCCCGCGACCCCGGCAGGCTTTGGCCCTCTGAGAGGGGGGCCCCGTCATTATGCTGACGCTCTTTGAGGCGCGCGTGGGACACAACGCGCCGTCGACCCGGGCATGGTCCTTGGTCGGGCAGCGAGTTGCCCTTTACTCGCTGCCCGCATGCCCGCGCCTACGGTGGCCGGAGATCATCTAGCGACGTCCGTCGCCGTGGGCGTCTACTACCGCGGATGGGGCGGAGGGAGGACTCTGTCCTCTCTCGCTCGCGGCCCGCCTCCTCCTTCACGAGCATTACTGCTTCGCAGAAGGAGGCGACCGCCTCCCACTCCGTCTCGCCCCGCAGCATGGCCGCGACCAATGCTGGGCGCGAGAGGTCTCCGCCTATCGCAGCCGTGAGGACACGTCGGTGCTCTGCCCAAGCTGGGCAGTCTTGCACCGTATGCTCCACTGTGTCCTCCGGGCGATCTTCGCAGTGGTGACACCCAGGCGTCTCCTCCTTTCGCATCAGACACAGGTACCTCCCGAAACTTCCGTGTCCGGTGAGAACCTGCGTCAAGCGGTAGGTCAGGACGCCATGACTTCTCTCCAGCCACTTCTCAAAGAGGGGTCTTACCGCCGCAATTGCGGCGTGCCCGGCCTTCGGTCGCGACAGTCGTTCCTTCCATACTGCCCTGAGATCGCGCCGGAGCTCTTCCCGCCGCGCCTCGACTTCACGAGGCAGCGGGGTCACGCCCCGGCGCTGCGCCTCCACGCGCCACTCATAGACGCGCTGGAGGGCAGTCGCCTCCAGATCCCAGGGCAGCAATCCGGCAAGGAGGTTGGCCGATTCGCCGGCAATCGTGTGGTATCCCCGGATCATCCGGATAGCCATGACCCTCTGGCATGCGACCAGCTTCTGTGGTCGCGTCCGGATGCTCAGGGCCCACACAGGGGCCCCGTAGAGGGCCATGGACCGCACGACGCCGGCGTACAGCCTACGGCAGGAAGCGTTTGGCCCGCTGAGATTGGGCAGGAGTCGCCTGAGGGCGCCCGCTGCACGGTTCAGCTTTGGGGCCAAACTCAGGAAATGCTCCCTGAAGTTCCACCGGCTGTCGAGGACGAGTCCCAGGTACTTCATCGTCCTCTCGACGCCGATAGGAACTCCTTCCACCGTAATGCTGTAACTCGACTGTGGCGCGTTACGGCGGCCATAAAAACACATGGCCTCCGTCTTGTGCAGCGCCACGTCGAGTCCCAACCGCCGGATCCTGTCGACGACTGTCGCGACCGCCTCCGTCGCCACGTCGGCCGCCGCCTGGTGCGACTCTCCCTGTGCAAGGACGAGCGTGTCGTCAGCGTAACAAATTACGCTGACGCCGGCAGGGAGGTCGCTGCGCAGCACCCAGTCGTATCCGATGTTCCACAGGGGCGGTCCCAGGACCGAACCCTGTGGAACACCGCACGACATCTCTCGCCGGTTCCACTCTCCCCGGTGACCGGGGTAGATGACGGCTCTGTCCGTCAGGTAGTCCTCGACTATTCGGCGGAGGTAGGTCGGCACCCGGTGATACCGGAGTGCCTCCCTGATGCAACTCCAGGGCAGGGTGTTGAAGGCATTGGTGATGTCCAGAGACACCGCCAAGACGACCCTGCCCCGGGCCACTGCATCCCCCGTCGTGAGGGCTCTCACGCGCATGATTGCGTCCACCGTCGAGCGCCCCCTGCGGAAGCCGAACTGGCTCTCCGACAGGTTCGGACCCACCCGATTCAGGTGCCCGGCGAGGCGGTCTGCAATGACTCTCTCAAAGAGCTTGCCCACCTCGTCGAGCAGCACGATGGGCCGGAATGCGGACGGAGAGTCCGCAGGGCGCCCGGACTTCTGGATCAGGACCAGTTTCCCCGTCTTCCAACGAAGCGGGAACCGGCCCCTCTCCAGATTATGACCCACCATAAGCTTATTTTCTTAAGTAATTAGGTTCCCTTTCGCGTAAACATACATATCCATGCATGGTACCTAACTACTTTGATCTTTGTCAATTGACTGATTCAAACAAAGAGATTTAAAAGAAACTATAGAGCGGGCATTGGGAAGATTGTCATACAAAATTGTTGATGCCATGCGTCAGTAGCACAATCTAAGCGTTGCATAGCAACGCGACTACTAAACTGAGGGATTTTTTACCTATTGGTAAAAAGTTTTGGATCACAAATTTCTTCGTGATGTCCCGTCTATTGCTCGTATATAGTTTAATGTCTTTGGATTCAAACGATTTTATGTCAAAATAGGTAATGATTCAACTTTGTCGATTGTACCTATTCAATAAATTTTGCATGCTAGTTTCAGTACAACTTGATTTCGCTTCTTTTTACATGTTTATTTTAACCCACTCAGCTCTTTACTTTCCAGACGCGTGGGTACATATATCGAGGAGGATCTCAGTGCCCCATCGTAAGTATTGGAATAAACCGGCCTCGCAAACTAAGGGTTCCGTACTATAAAAAAATCGTGTCTCACTCCCATACAACAGGGAGTCCCCTTAAATATTTATTTTATTCTGTATTTTAGTATTAATTGTTGTTATCGCGGAAACTGAAATACCTACAAAATCAAATCGTTTATTTCAAGTAGGCCAGTTACAGGCACTTTTGAATTGTCAAAAGACAAAATTAAAATAAAATAGTTTAAAAAATAGTTACGGTGCTACAGTCCCAGTCACAAGACATAAAAACTGTGAAAGTACTGTAGATGCCCATTCCAAAGCGTAGATCTCTATGGAGAAGAACGGGCAAGAAACTCCATGGACACTCTTTTTCAATCGCCAAAATTATAACAAAATCTTTGTTACATCATTCAACTTGTGATGGTACATTATTGTGAGAACGATGTTGCAAGTGAAAAGTGTCCATAAGTGATTAATATAAAAAAGACAAAATTCTTTTTAATTAAAATAAACCGTGGCTGCTAAGAGATGACCAGTCACGACTGACAGCGCCCGTTCACGAACATGACACATGCATCAGCATCACTCAGCTCAACCATTTTGAAGGGAACTAAATGATCCGACACACGCGCCACCGCCAGCGAGACATTAGAGTGAGCATGACATAATCTCAACCGCCAGGGTCATTCAAGTCATTAAAAGACGTGGGTATCTACTCATTGAAAGTTATAAAGTACATAGTACTCACAAAATGATTCCTGTGAAACTATATAATACTAGAAAGATTGACTCTATACAATGCAAGGTTAGTTAACAATCTTCATCAGCTCCGACATTAGTATTAGATGATACCCTACGACTGTCGTAAAAAAATAAAAGAATAAACACACAGAAAAATAACGAATTAAAACTAAAGTCAAATACGATAATAATACAGAATAATTTGTTAAAAGAACATGAACAATGTCTTGTGTTCAACACAGCGACCAACTATGCTTATCATCTAAATAATCACTCACAGAATAGTAAGCCTTAGAACAGAGGTTAGCTTTTACTTTTGCTTTAAACACGTTAAATGGCAAATCTAGGAAAGAGGACGGTAACTTATTATAAAAAGTTATACCAACCCCAACGAATGAATTATGCACCTTATGAAGCCGATGAAAAGGAACACGAAGTTTGTGCTTATTCCTGGTATTAAAATTATGGATATCACTATTTTTACTGTATAGGTGAATGTTTTGCCTGATATATAAGATGTTGGCAAATATGTACTGCGAAGCCACTGTGAGAATTCCAATCTCTTTGAAGAAATCTTTCAGAGAATCTCGCGCACTAAGTTGGTAGATGGCACGAACAGCTCGTTTCTGGAGTACAAATATATTTTGGATATCAGCGGCTTTGCCCCACAGTAGAATACCATAGGACATTACGCTGTGAAAATAACTAAAATAGACTAATCTTGCTGTGTCAACGTCAGTGTATTGTCTAACTTTTCTAACAGCGTAGGCGGCCGAACTAAGCCTACCTGCTAGGTTCGATATATGTTGACCCCATTGTAATTTTGAATCTACTGTTATACCCAGAAACAGAGCTGAATCAACAGTTTCAAGCTCCACATTACCGAGGACGATGTTGGGACCCAGATTTCTAGCATTGGGCAAAGCGAACTTTACGCATTTAGTCTTCTTGGGATTGAGCACAAGGTTATTTGCCGTGAACCAATCTATGACCCTCGATAGTGCGTTGTTTACGTCGTCAAACACTTGTCTATTCCTATCTACTTTAAAGATTAGAGAAGTGTCATCTGCGAACAGTACTACATCGCAGATGTTCCTCAAATGGTATGGTAGATCGTTAATATAGACCAGGAATAAAAACGGTCCAAGTATTGAGCCTTGAGGTACACCTAGCTGAACAGGTAACCCAGAAGATTTCGCGCCACTAACATCGACACATTGAAGTCTATTAGACAAATATGACTCAATTACTTTGAGGGCTTCATTCTGAACACCGTAATGACGAAGTTTACGCAATAGTGTATCGTGGTGTACGCAATCGAAGGCTTTAGAAAGATCACAAAAAACACCAATTGCATTTTGCGACTTCTCCCATGCGTCAAATATGTGTTTCAACAAAGCAACACCCGCATCAGTAGTCGAACGGCCTTTTGTGAACCCGTACTGATCATTATGAAGTAGACTATTTGAATTAAAATGGCGAAGTAACTGTCTAAGTATTAACTTTTCAAATATTTTGCTGAATGCAGGTAGAATAGAAATTGGTCTAAAATTACCAATATCATTTTTACAGCCAGATTTAAATAAAGGGAAAACTTTACTGCTCTTCATAAGATCAGGGAAAGTACCCAAGTCAACGCATTTATTGAAAGTAACAGCCAGATAAGGGGCCACGATGTCGATTATGTTGCTCAAAAGTTTTACAGAAATGCCCCAGTAATCACCAGTGTTTTTGGACTTGAGTGAATTGAAAACATTAACTACGTCATGAGGCGTTACATGTTCGAATCTCAATACTTGACTACATTCAGGGACGCTACTTTGCAAAAGGTTTTCAGCCTTGGACGGTGACGAACTTAAGGAGCGAGTCGTAGTTGCAGGAATGCTGGCAAAAAACTCATTAAATACCTCAGCTACGTCAGCTGGTTTATTAACTAATTTACCATCAACCATGATCTCAAGTTGATTTTCTTGTTTATGTGATTTACCCGTTTCGTTGTTAATGATTTTCCAAGTAGTCTTTACTTTATTATTAGAGTTTTTAATAGTGTCACTTAAAAATTTCGATTTTGCAATACGGCAAATCTTTTTAAATAATTTTGAATAATTTTTAACATATTCTAGAAAAGTTTTATCAAATTTATACTGCCTCATACCGTACAACTCGTATAATCTCGCTCGACTTTTATAAATGCCCGGTGTAGCCCATTGGTTGAAGCCAGCGGAAGTCCCAGCAAAGTTAATAGATTTAGTTTTAAAAATGGATTTATACTCATTTTGCACAACATCAAAAAGAGCCTCATATATTTCATTAGGGGTTTCATGTTCTACAATTGACGGTGAAAATTTAAGAGCTATATTATTTTTAAACTTACTGCAACGACTAACAGTATAAGGCGTGCATTCTATTTTGTACGGCTTTTTATTTAATGGCATAGGGAAGCTAGCCATTTGTCCACAGTGATCGGATGATAAATCGGTTAACACTAATATATTTTCGGCATTAACATCACAAAACATATTATCAAGACAAGTTGAAAAAGACGCGGTGATCCTTGTTGGTTCGAAAAATAAATTAACTAAATTAAAGGATTTAAACAAGTTGAGAAGCCTGATACTTAGTGGAGTAACATCTAAAATATTAACATTGAAATCTCCACATACTATTATGTTTTTACTACTGAATTTTACCTTATTAAGTGCATCCTCCATTACAAATTCGAAACTAGTAAAGTCCCCAGACGGGGGTCTATAAACACAAATAATAATATACCGCTCGAGCTCAACACAAGACAATTCGATGGTGCGCTCAATGGAAAGATTAACTAAGTCTAAACGTAGCTTACATTTTAGCTTGTTGGAAACAAGAACTAAAGATCCACCACGTATAGCATTTTTTCTCACAAATGCACTCTGTACGGAAAATAAATCATCATTGATAAACGCTACTTCATGTTCTTTCAACCAATGTTCAGTTAAATACAACACATGAACATTATAATATTCTAAAAATAAGCTTAACTCTAATTCTTTGCCAGCGCAGTATCAGTTAGCTTGTAATATGTAATAAAACTGTTACAATCAAAATATATAAACGCGTCACTGTGACGACAAGTCCTATTGTACATTAACAGGTTTAAATTATAAATATGCCTATTTTGTTCATCAGACAAACAATTAGAGTAAGGCAACGCTGAATAAATAAATTTACAATTACTGGACTCATGTAGCTTTAACATTAAATTAAAACATTCAATTACATCTTTCTTTCTGACAGCTAAGCTATTCCCAAATAACAATATAACAGTTGAATTGGGGTTTATTTTTGTCATTTTAAGACTATTAATTAACTGGCTAAAACTGGCACCGGGTAAACAATAATTAATAATATTTTGTTGAGAGCACTGACTTAAAAAACTACCAAAACCTTTACCAAATTTGTCTGAAAATAAATAAGTTGTGTTAACAGTTTTATTCAAAACATTAATAGTACCTACTGGTTGAGCCGTTAAGGTTGTGGTTGTATCATGCTGGGGTGCTGGTGTCTGGGAGCAGGCACAGCTACAGGAGAGGTTGTTGGTCAGAGACTCATATCTCTCTGCATTGTACTTTACCAAGTCCACCAGCTCATTAGCCTCCAGCATGCGCTTACTCAGGTCTTGTTGAGAAGCCTCATATTTGCTAAAGATATCCTTTAGAGCATATTCCCTCACAAACAGCTCATCCTGAAGGTTTTGAGTGTCAGTGTCATACATAGTCCTACAAATTTCCAAATCAGTATGACACTTCTTTAATTCTAATAATAAATTAACATTTTTTTCTCTAAGTTTTAAATTTAATTTGTTTAATTTTTGACCTTTTAATGACTTTTTAATTTTTCTAATAAACTTATTTATTTTAATATATTTTTTAATCTTATTATGACTAGTAAATGAACTGCATTTATTGATAGTGTCATTAGTTAAGTCTATGGTCACAATTGGCTCAACACATACGGGTCCGGACCGGCTATCAACCAACTCATCATACAAACTGCAGGTGTTCGCAGACACTTCACTAGCTCTAAGCATTTCTAGGTGTGTTACAGTGTTGTGTGCTTTACTTAATTCCATTTCCAGTTCCGAAATACGTTTTAAAGCCTGATCATAAGTGTCACTGCACCGCTCAAAGTTGCCAACAAGTTCACGGAGTTGTTGATGCTGGTCTAGTATATCCACATGCTGCACGTGTAGTTCAGCCAACTGGTTCTTAAGCTCAGTGTTCTTCTTAATAACTAACCCTATTTCCACTTCACTTTCTTCCCTTTCCTTTAACAGCTGACTAACCGTGGTTTGGCTAGATTGTAGCTCCTTCAAAGTAGCCCTCAGTTTTTCCTCTAAGGATGCAGCTCTGCGGGTCAACATGTTGAAGACAACCTCAGAGGCACCCTGGAATTAGATATGGAACAGCTAAGTATGTGAAAAAAAAGGAGTGAGGGACAGAATGAATAAGTAATAAAAGTGAAATCTAACTTTAAATTAAATTAATAGTTACAAAGAATAAATAGATAAGAAAGAAGTGATAACTTAATTATTTTTTAATTTGTGGGAAAATCTAAGTTAATATAATATTTAACTGAATAAATTGAATACAAGAAAATTAAGATAACAAAATTCTTTTTGAGGGTACCTACTAGAACTAAAAACAAAAGTGGTTATTAATTTCCTCTAATGGTATCTATATAATTGGGAAATAATGAAGAATGAGCTATAGGTGACAGACGGACAGACAGCGAAGTTTTACTAAGTTTCGCAATATCCCGGAGATATTTTTGAGTATTTCTGAAATAATTAATGTACATCAGTCTGTGGAAACAAGTAGACAGCGTAAAAATAATTTATATAAAAAAAAACAGAATTCACTGTAAAAGAAAAATGTTGAACTTTGAAATTACGATGAATATCATAAGTATGGCTCTTATAATTTTCATGTGACAAGCACATTATATACGTAGGTATCTGGCTGCCAGTACATTACAAATTTCCCAATTTTAAGTAGCCCGTTTTTCTCCAATCTTAATAAGCAAAACCAAAATATTTATAAAAATCAAATTTCAGTTCGCAAACGTTGGGCACAAGGTGATCATTTTTTTAATAATTATATCTAACTCGTTATCCAAAGGGATCGTGGCATACTCGTGCAAAAAAAGCAGTCGACTTTTATAGAAATAACCATGATAGGTATACTTTGTTTATTCTTAATAGACTAGGGATAGAATTAGTCATGCTACGCGTGCTGGTGTCGATGTTTCAGTTGTGCAGCTACCGTTAAATATTATTGTTTTCTACAGAACCGGTATGAAATCATCCACTCCCTACGCAAACGTAAACCTTAGCTTAGCTTGAATATGACCAGTTGCTTCCACTATTTTGACAAGTACATAATGACCTTAATTTTTATTTCTAGTATCAGTATGGATCAAAGGTCAAGAAGCCATACCAGATAGATATTATAAAAAATGTCTTATTGTTGAACGTATAATATCTGGGTGGTACTTATTGTAACCCGAAATATTTTATCTAGACACGCGACTGAGAGTGGCCAGCCAAAGCAAAGCACAGGCGTAGGCGCGCTCACAGTGTGTAATATTACACGAACCATTTGGAGGCACTTTTTAGCCCCTCATAACTCAAAAACTATTTAACCTAGACTTGTCAAATTTGGAACATATATTGAGATAGGCGAGATTGATATGTGTTCCAAATTTTATAAACATATCTCAAACGGTTATTTAGTTATTAACGACCAAAAATCGTCATTTTTATGACTGACCTATAGATCAAAACTATATCCTAGTTCCAGATGACCTAGAAAGTTCAAATTTGGCATGCAGATAGGTAATTACGTGTATACAAAGGAAAAAATCTGAAACTGGTAATGTTTTATCATTTTACTATAATTTTCACTTAACTTATAATTAGTGCCTGTAATTCTCTACATGTGGATTTTAAGATCTTTACGTGAATATTTATCGAGTTGAATACCACCCTTAATTTTTTAAATGCCCGTTTTTGTACTTAAAAATAAGAATTATAGTAGTTTTTCGTATTTATTACGCGTAACTAACCGTATTCAACAACCAGTAGCGCCATCTATTATCATATTCAGGAACTCCTGCACCATGCACGAAATCAATGAAGGATTGATGTAAACCGAACACTAGATGGCGTTGCTCAATTAGTGCCGAAACTCTATTTGTGAAATGTAGATTTTATGATCTTTACGTGAATGTAAACGAGTTAAATACCACCCTAATTTTTTTAATTCAAATATTCTCAATTTTTTACTTGTAATTACGAATGTAGTTGATTTTCGTATTTATTACGCGTAACCATGGACCTAAAAAAAAGGCGGACGGAACTTCACTAAGAAACAATTGAAGCACCCATAGTAAGTCAGTGCGCTAATGTGGACAAGCCAGCACGCACACATTCACACCATAGTAAGTCAGCCGTCGGCCATTACGCTTCGAACGACACTCGCGGTTTTATACGGTGTTATTTTGTCTAATAAAAATCAAAGTATGCCGTCATGTGTTGCAAAAAGTTGTCTAAACCATAGTGGTTCAATTAAAAAAGCCAGGGGATCACTTTTCATTGTTAAGCATGTCAATTTGAAGCTTATTTCTCGATTTTACGTCAATAAATTTAATAAACATCTCGAAATCAATCAGTGTTGCAACTATTTCAAGGTTCAAATTATTTTAAAATTGGGAGATTTATATTTTATGTTACTATTTATCGTTATTGTATTATTCTATATTTTTACAGATTTCCCCACGGCAAATGATATATGGAAAAATGATTGTATAAAAATAATAAGGGAGTGTAGACATGGAATAGGAATGTAGACGTGTAGGAATGGAACATAAAATAGCATTAATTAAATATTTATAGCCGAAAAATACTTAAACATTCGTTTTCACCACTTAAGTAAATTAGAAGGGATTTCTAGATGTGTCGATAGCAAAAGACAAGTCTACAAAAATTTGAATCACCAAAAGGGATTGTAAAACTTTTTTACGAGTTGTAAATATTTTTACGAGTTGTAAATATTTTAATATCCAATGTGCTTAAATTATTTTACCTTTATTTTAAAAATAGGTATCTGTCACAAAAAAATTGTAATTAAACTTAAGTTCAAGGGAGATCTTAATTAAATATTGTTTAAAAATGGGTAATTTTTTCCTTCATCTGGCATCCCTATACTCACGCACACATATTTACGCCGCCGCCATTGTGGTGCTTCAATCGTTTCTTAGTGAAGTTCCGTCCGCCTTTTTTTTTAGGTCCATGCGCGTAACTAACGGTATTATACAAACACTAGCGCTACCTTTTATCATTTTCAGACACTCACTGCACCATGCACTAAATCAATGACGGATTGATTTATTCAAGAAACACTAGATGGCATTGCTTCATTAGTGCCTAAACTCTATTTGTGAAATGTGGATTTTATGATCTTTACGTGAATACATAACATGTTAAACCACAGATTATATAATAGTACTACAGATGATTCTCTTCTCGTATTCGCGTCTTTGTACTTATTATTAAGAATAGTTGATCTTCGTATTTATTACACGTAACCCACTAGATGGCGTTGTGCAATTACGTCACGATCCTGAATCGCGGTGTTAAGATGGTCAGGCGATTAGTATAAGGTTTTGGGAACATGATTTAAAAAAAAATGCTGGAGGCCTTAGAGTCATCTATGGCAACCACAGGAAAGTCCGGATAAGCAGCACACAACCTCTTATAGGTTGACCTGCGAGATGCCCGTATCCAAAAAAAAAAAAAAATTTAAAAAAAAATTAAATATGAAATATGAAAAGGCAAATGTATGAACCAATACGAATATAAAAAGTATTGGTATTATATTAAATCCTTGTCCGTAAAAATCGAACTTCCCTTCTTGCCGGCAACGAACGGTGTCCCGTCATCCCGTGTCTAACATCCCCTACAGTTATTAACTGAGATTTATTATTATTTATTGTTTCAATATTTACTTTAGCGATCAACAGTGTAAGATTTATGTACAAAAAGTAATGATATCCCATCAAAAACATAAATGTGAAATGGGAGCCAAAGCCAAGCATAATAGTTTGGTATTATGCCTTGGTTGTTGAATTCATCAAAAAAAGAAGTGAAATCTAAATGGGTGCCAAGTTTAATGGTCAGTTCTGAAATTTATCTAAAACAACATTAAATAGATTTCTTTTTATAACAAAGGATCATACATTGTAGCCTAATTTCTTGCTTTGGCTAGTTCTCATATACGAATTGTTCGATGGTTAGTACTACCAGCAAGCCAAATTTTCGGAAAAATAAAATAAAACTGAGAAGTTACAGGTTTAGAAATTATGAAGGCCACAATATAATTCGTATTTTATGAGAAATAGCCAAGCAAGAAATTAGGCTACAATGTATGATCCTTAGTTATAAAAAGAAATCTATTTAATGTTGTTTTAGATAAATTTCAGAACTGACCATTAAACTTGGCACCCATTTAGATTTCACTTCTTTTTTTGATGAATTCAACAACCAAGGCATAATACCAAACTATTATGCTTGGCTTTGGCTCCCATTTCACATTTATGTTTTTGATGGGATCATTTTTAAACAAGTAGTCCTAATTTAGGAGAATTCGTGTGGCATCAACATTTTAAGCTTATATTTTTAGTAACGACGAGTAAAAAAAACTATCACCTTTTCTGAATTCTGTTTTGTCAAATTCTTATTTCAATTTCGTAGGGTTTTTTAAAGTTCATCATTACGATTAGACAAGTGGTATATACCGTCCGTAACACCGGTCAGTACCTAGCTTTAGGTTTATTACGTAATACGATTTTCAAAGACTCCATTTATTTTGAGAAATACTCATTTACTCTTTAATGAATAATTTGAATTAAACTGAACTATGACGTTTAACTCTGCAGGAGCTCAACTAGTGGATGTCTGCAAGACGCCGATCAAGAGTAAGTAAAAACAAAAATGGGTTGGTTTTACGCTCTCGCTAATGCTTAGTTTGGACTAGGCTAGTATTTTAGTCGAGTAGCGAGTAGTTTTTATTAACTAAACGTGTCTGAACACCAATATTTTAGACAAGTAGGTTATTAAGTAATTTAGTTGAGCCGATCCATTTTATGCTATTTTTCGGGCGAGTAGCACCTCCCACCATGCGTCCGTGCTCACTGGTTCACCGGCTAAACAAGTCCGAACCTGTCGTATTAGTCGAGTGTATTAGTTGCCGCAAAAATGTCGTTTCGCTGGAGCCTGGAGCGAAGAAAAAACTTTAAAAATTTGTTTCCAAATCCCTAGAACATGATTGATTGTGGAATATTAAGCCCCGATCTATTTCGGATGAGGAAATTTTTGTGATTAAAAAAAGAAGCTATGGGTCTATTTTTATCACAGAATTTTCCTCTTCCACCTCTTCTAAAATAGCTGTTACCAATGATATTCTAATATACAGATATGTTATACGCTTACAAAACAACAGCAAAAACTGTTCCGCGCCGAGCGCGGACTTTTTTATTCAAACATTACATTTCACTACAAGTAAAAATTATAGCTTGATAAAACGCAATAGGAAAAAAGTGACAGCTAGATAAACAAACAGCGTCACGCCACCCACGCGTCATCAATCCCCCCGCACCGCCCCGCACGTCGGCATCACCTTGTCGTTCTTACGACATCAGAATATTACGAAAATAATTGAAATATTATACTAATAAATCGAAGTATATTGCTTACTTACGTGTGGTATGAAATCCCGTGTGTTTTATTAATTTTTTTATCATGATTGGTACACTTCATAAATACACGCGATGGCATTTTTGATGACAATTACGTAGCAGCGCGCAACGTGTTACTCGTAGTCGTGCGAGACACAGACTAAAAGCAATTGTCCGACGTAGGACATTTTCTGGTCTTCACGTTTTGCGCGCTCATAACATATCTGTTTACTAAAATATCATTGGCTGTTACGATTAGCTTAATCACTTTATTTATGTTATTGCGTTGTAGACTGTTCGTATTGCAAAACACCACTCACTTATACACTGTACTCGAACAAAGTGCGAACGATTTTTGGGCAGAAGCGAGTATTTTAGCTACTAAATTACTCGCTACTCGACTAAAACTACTAGCCCAGTCCGAACTAGGCATTAAACATTCCAAAATAGAGCGAGTGCGAGAGCGTATACTATTTAGTAAAGATCGTCTAATCTCGGTTCTTTTCGAGACGTCACGATAGAGGCATAAAAAGAAGTCAAGGTGTACAGCAGCCATAATAATAATCGCCTTGTCCGAATGTCGTCCATAATGGGGCATTTACACGGCTCGATTTTTCATTGATTTAGCCTTGTGGCCGCAAAACAAACTTTTTTGACCATTCGACAAATTTTCACTGCTAATTATGGCAAGCGATGCGACTAGTGTCTGGCCACACGGGTAAATCGACCAAAATATCGACCACTGTAAAAACCCCATAATACACATTCATAATCCTAAGAGCGTTATTTCTAAAAAAAGAGTGCAGAGGCTTTTCTTTACATTGTAATTATATATAATAATAAAAAGGTAATTGTGCGACTTTTCAGACAGTGAATATCCACTTAGAAAAATGTGCTTTTGACGCAAAATGACCACTTCTCAAAATAGTGAACTTAATAAATTGTGCACATTTCTCAATCAGAAATTAAAAACACTATCGTTCAATACAAAGATTTTTGGAAATGAAAAACTGAAAATATTAAATAATTACCGACTTTTAAAACAACACAAAAAAAATTGTTAATTAACTTTTCGGTTGGAAGTCGGGATTATTTCTGAGTCGAATTATTTTCTTAATTTGAATTTTGTGCCATGACTTTGGAAAGGTAAGTTATTTACACTTTATTGTTATTGTCGTAGTTGTCGGCATGATAGTATTCATACTTTGTCCTGCTAGTTTTTATTTTTAACACTAGTATTTTACAAGTTTATTTCTTACGGCGCGTTGTAAAGAAGATGTGAAAAATAAAGTTATGAAGATCTCTTTTTTTGCAAATATCTCGAGACCTATTGCTTGGATGTAAAAATTGTATTATCATGTTGTGTGATTGCGTAAACTATGCGATAACAGCAATCACGATTTATTTGCTGTCATTTATTGAAGAGTTCCCTCTATTTCTCCAGGATACCCTCATCAGGTAGGTACTCAAACCATAGATTTTTTTTCAAAAAACAGACCCTTCGAATTAAAAAAAAAGAATTATTCTAAAAATATTACGGTTTTCTTTCAGGTTTTCCGTTCGTCTCATATATCAAAAAACGACGCAGTGCAAAATAATATTCAATTTTCTAATTTTTCCCGCGAGAGCACTCTGTTATTTTAAGATTATAGCCTTCTTATAGGTTTTCCTGTAATCTATAGGCAAAAAACTATTATCTGAATTTTTTTCAGAATTATAGGCTAAGATAAGTCGGACATAAAAGGAGTGGAGGTTTGTGAAAAACTATGATTGTTTTTCGTCTATTTTCTTGAGTACCTAATAGAGGTAAATGGTAATTTTTAATTACTTGAAAAAAATATTTCAAAGTTATAATAAAAGTATGTACCTAATATTTATTTACAATCCTCATAACAGGCCTTTTTTTACCCGACTACGGCAAAGCCAAAAGGAGGGTCATGATTTAGACTGGTATGTATGTGTATGAATGTATGTATGTTTTTTCCTTCATTACTTCTAAACCAGGGTTGGAAAAAAAACAGTTTTTTTTCAAATTTATAAAACAAACAGTTCAAAATGTTTTAAACAATTGTTTTTTTTGTTTTTTTTTTTTAGTTTCTGGCTTTTTTTCAATTTTTTTTCTACCTTTATTGTCGATGTCTTAACGTATAAATCAATTATGTTTCATTTCTGGACTACATGTTTTCAAATTCGACCTTTGTAATGATTTTTTACGAAAAATGATTAATGCAAAAAAAAACATTAATGTTTTTTTTCTAATATTTTTAAGAATTATTTCATAACAATGCTTATTTATATATATATATTTTAACTTTTATGAAAAGTTAAAATATATGACATAGCAATGGCATATACTCAAATGGTTTTATGTCAAGCTATTTAGACTCCTGAATATTAATTTATTTTCATTTTAAATGCATTCATCCGACTTGAAAAGTAGTTGAAACGGGTAATAAAAAACACTGTTTAATTTCAAACTGTTTTAAACACTGTTTTAAACAGGTGTTTTAAAACAACTTGTTTTAATCATGCCAACCCTGTTCTAAACTACTTACAGCTTGGCAAAAAAGAGTGTGGAAAAATTGTGGTCGCTACTAGTTGTTTTATTCATTATGAATAAACAAGTAAGCATCACTGACCATCGCAAAATAATGCAGAAAATAGTGAAATAACACAACGGAATTGTTTTTTGACAACGAAGCTACTCGTAGTTGACTTTTTAATAGTGTTTTCACAACAAACGTTTCGTAGTTTCAATTGTCATCGCATCAGAATCTTTCTTGCCAAGCTGTATCATTACATGACAAAAGAGGTGTCGTTAGAATCGTCTCAGTTGTCCACAATGTGACGGATGTAACAAACAAGTGGTTTTAATTATGTTTATTGAATATTAGTACAAACCCGGGTAAGGTGAATGCTCCAACCAGCCCGCGAAATTCAAATTTTCTTACGTTTTTTGCAATTTGCAGGCCAGTGACATGTTCTAACTATATCAAAATATGAATATAACAACAAGTATAATTTTAAATATAAAAATTATCAAAAAATTCGCTCCATCAGCTCTCACATAGAAAAGGTGCATCATGTTAAAATCTCCGAAATCTAACTACGATGCACCTTTTCTATGTGAGAGCTGATGGAGCGAATTTTTCGATAATTTTTATATTTAAAATTATACTTGTTATTACCGCAATTCATATTCTGATAAAGTTACAACATGTCACTGGCCTGTAAAATTGCAAAAAACGTAAAAAAAATTGAATTTCGCGGGCTACATCGACGCAATCACCTTAAGTGGGATGCTGGAAGTTACGGTGAGGTCCAAAACCCTAAGCACTGAATTATCTCTGTAAATGGGACAAAATAAACCAAGATATCTGGAATAACTCTTTCAGTGTTGATGATCTAATTACGTTTCTAATTGAGACAGTGAGTCACTTTTTAACCGACTTCAAAACCAGGAGGAGGTTGTCAATTCGGATGTTTGTATTTTTTTTATGTTATTTCACGCATAACTCCGTCGCTTGCCAACCGATTTGATAAATTCTTTTTTTATTGGAAAGGATATACTTTCCACATGGTCCAATAAAAATATTATAGAAATCGGACAAGCGGTTTTTATAAAATCAACAAAATATAATTTTCATTCACTTATTTTGTACGACATAGTCCAAATAAGACAAAGATTACAAAATTCTAGGGCACTTATAAGAAAATTAGGTATTTGACAAGAATTTGGGTTAAACATTTTAACTAAATAGGGTAAAATTAAAAGTTTTTCAAAATGAAACTAATAATAACTCCCTTTATAACACCATCCGAAAAAAAAAGTGTAAAATAACTTTCTTTCGAAAGTCAAAGGCATAAATTAATTAAATAACAAAAACACTGACCTCCAAAAGAAAGTTATTTTACACTTTTTCTGATGGTTTTTGAAGGCGGTTATTTTTTTTTTATTTTGAGTTCTAAATTTAAATTTTAAGTTTAAGTAAAGATAAGAGGAAATTCGAAAAATCTTAAAAGTTCGATAACTCGTAAACCAGTCAGTTTGGACCCCATGTTGACGGGGTAAAAATTGTTGCAAATGAAGTCTAGTATCACCCATTTCAAGGAATGCACCCAATTACAAATCATCCTGTATAACTCAATTTCGGAAAAAATCTTAAGGCTGCCTGTCCATTGATGCGGAGCGAGCTGGCGATGGCGGAGCGAAGAAACCAGGAAATATTAACCAATAGAATTGTACTAAATCTCCGCTCCTGTTCAATGGTGCAATCCTATTGGTTAATATTTCCTTGTTTATCCGCTCCGCCAGCTCGCTCCGCATTAATGGACAGGCAGCCTGAATAGTGCCCTGTTTTCTTATGACGGCAGCATAACATCCATTGCCATACACACAACAATAAAATTAAAAAAAAAAAAAACATAAAAAATGTATATAATAAATAAAACAGGAAAATATAAAATGTAATTCATAATTCATTATAGATGGAAATTTTTAGTAATTAAATTATTTTTTTTTTGAATTCCAAGCTGTTTATTTCCAAATATGCATCATACAGTTGTCATATAGTCTAAGATACGTATATAGAACGACCTTCACCGACCGAGTAACCGGACGAAATGTGTTTATTATGAATTAAAATATGTTGAAGAATGTGACGGTGATGGGTTGCCTCATAAAATCCTGTCAAGGACATTTTTTATTAATTTTTTAAAAGGTTATTTTTTTTAATACCTTCACCGATAGAGTAACCAAAGAAAATTAACACCAATTGAAAGTCCGAAGTGTATAGAATATGCTAACTTAGGGTTGCCTACCTTTTTCTTGTCAAGGTTATAGGGTTGCCTAATTTGAACAGGTGATAAAAAAATGCTACCTTCACCGATCGAGTAACCAAATAAATTATGTATCAAAATAAAGACATTTTTTTTTACGAATACATTGGTATACGGTTGCCTATGAAAAATTTGTCAGAAATTAGGGTTGCCAAGCGTTGAAGTTTGAAAATTTTAGACGGTTTGGAAGCACATGAGTAGATAAACGGACTAAGCTTCTTAAGAACGAGCAAAATTGTTACCTATTTTGGTAGGGTTGTCACAATAGGGTAGACAAATTAAACAAAAAAATATTAAATAGCTTTATTATTCAGTATGATAAAATCGAATCAAATAATTTAATTGAACTAAGCCAATTACAGGCAATTTCGAATTGTAGAAAAATAGTAGATTTTTCTGTAACTTAGTATAAGGTCCAGTCGCCAAATTTCGTCCCCAAACCTAATTTCGTCCCCTTCAATATCTCCTTTTTTAAAAACCACCATCTATTATTAGTGACCCGAACCTAAAGCTAGTTGCACCAGTCGGCCATCATAAAGATGTGAAGGTGACACGACGTTCGTGCGGACAGAAATTATAAAATCGAAAAAAATGTTCAAGATGAGTTTTTCATTGAAGTATTCTCAAGTTCCATAAAATATTGAGATACTTAACTTATTGATATTTTTTTTTTGTCAAACGAACTGTTATTATCTTAGATGTTAATCGATTAAGGGCTGGTTTTTCAATAGTCAGTTATCCGTTAACTGAGGAATAAAAATGGCGGTTTGACAGCTTATCTATGGAAAATATGTCATACCGTTATTTTTATTCCTCAGGTAACGCTTAACTGACTATTGAAAAACCAGCCCTAAGTAAAATGTTCAGGTTATGACACGTTTTTTTTGTTAGATGGATGCGTCGAAATAAATGGAAATTTCCTAATATCGTCCCCTTACCTTACCTTATATCGGAGAATTAGAAGTACCTACTTGTACCTTTTTTTTTTATCGTGGTAAAATCATCAAATGAGTCCTCCCCCACCCCGGGCAGGGCGGGAGGGACTGTCAGACTTGTACTGACTAAAATCCACGGTGTCCTTCAGTAGCCTGTTATGTTCCGGGGTCACGGTAAGGAAATAATCCCGCGACCCCGGCAGGCTTTGGCTCTCTGAGAGGGGGCCCCGTAATTATGCTGATGCTCTTTGAGGCGCGCGTGGGACACAACGCGCCGTTGACCCGGGACCTAGGCACTTGTACCTTGCCAATGTTTAAAATAATTAAGGAAGGACTGATTCGATAATTTAAGCTCAATTTTTATATAATTCTAGCTGACCCCGCAAACGTTGTTTTGCCATATAAATTAGAAAAAAAAAGTTCGAAAAATAGATAGTAGCCGATTCTCAGACCTACTGAATATGCATACCAAATTTCATAAAAATAGGTCAAGCCGTTTCAGAGGAGTACGGTAACTAACATTGTGACACGGAAATTTTATATATAAGAGATTATTAGGAATACAATTCTATTTCACGTATTCATTATTGTGATCTCAATATCGTCCCCGGGGACGTAATTAGGAGCCCAAAAATATATTTCCATAATTTGAGTGTTTTTAAAGTTATTTGAAAAGTTTTTCTAAGAAAGTTATAGTGTTTTTGATTATTTTTAATACTAAAGGAATAATGAAGCTAATATTTGACATTTCATTTATTAATGTAGCATTTTTTATTATTTAATGGTTAATTTTTTTACAAAAAAGGGACGATATTTGGCGACTCTACCTTATGCTGAAGCTGTAACTAGGTACCAAATTAAGATAGAAATATGTTTTCAGCTAGAAATGTGTTTGCATCATAAAGAGCTCGTCAAAACGATGATGTTAATTAAGTATTGTTGTACACTACACGTCTTGATGATTTCTTGAGTAAGCCGACGTAATTTTGAGAAGACAGTGGTCATTTTGCGACAAATGCACTGCATTTTTCAAAGTGCATATTCTGGTTTTTTTTTTTGTCGTGGCCTCTCGTAGCGCAACAACTCTATAAGGTCCCAGTCAGGGCTTACAAACTGAAGTTCAATTAAATGAACGTCACTAAGGACACCCCTGCGGGGATCAGGCCTAGGCTTAGTGCGTCATTGAGGGGGGGGGGGGGACAGCAAGGTTTCATAATTATGATTATTGTTCTTTTAAAAGCGTGTAAACAATTATTACAATAACATAAATATGACGTCACTATACTGCGTGATCCCATTTACCTAACCTTATCGTGGACATGCAGCACTCGACACTTTATTCCCTGTAAAGGTGCATTCACACACATCTTTCACGTCACGTCACCGTCACGTCACCGACAATGGACTGGTGACGGTTTGTGTACGTATTCACAAACACCAGTCACCGTCACGTCGTTCGTCAGTCACGTCGCCGCCGCCGGTTTGAAGGAATCATTGAACAATAACATCAGCCAAGTCACGGGTTGGTCACATGATTGTGTAGCAATGACGGTAGCACGACGCTGACTGAACTGAGACGTGACTGGATCCTGACGTGTGGGAACAAAAGTAATTCTAGGAGTATAGAAACATTTTTTAAGCTATTGCATAGCTTCTATCGCGGGCCTTGAGCGCGGGGACCGAATCCAGAAATCCCGTAACGAAAAAACCTCACGCTCATTTATTTAAATTAAATTATTAATTTAATGTAATTAAATGAAATTATTAGTTTATTAAATTAATTATTAATTATTAAAATTAATTAATTATTATTAACAACAACAACAACAACAACAACAACAAAACCCACATGTATTGTAAAATAATAAATTTTTTTAAACAATATTAACTTTTTTTATTTATTTCCTCGGTTGTGAGAAAATAATGTACATTGTTTTTGCTGGTTAAATAAATACTGATTTAAAATACTTAATCCCTTGTTTCTGACCATTTCTTACTACAGTCCACACGCTCATCAATATTTTGGTTGTTTTCTTATCGGTCACCACGCTCAAAAAGTGTAACTTGAATTAATATGAAAGAAAAAGCAATACTGCATGAATAAAATAAATAAATAAAATTATAATTGCATAAGTTTTTAAGCTGGGCCAGTGACGTGACGTGACGGTGACTGATGTGTGCGAATGCACCTGAATACGGTCCCTTGGAATATCGCAGAAACACAGTTATATTCCACATTGACTGTAAGTAGCCCTACCACGCAGGTCCAGTTACCCTTGGTACTTGTTCACGTTGGAAAGAGCGGGCGCGGGCACGGGCGCGGGCGCGGAGACGTGGCGGGTTCGTGTTCACATTGGCCGCCAGACGTTTGCGCGAGTGTGACGTGTTGTCAGAGATTGTAAACATGGACGACGATCTAAAACAAAATACAAATGTACAATGCGAAGAGACCCTGGGTTGAACTTACCTGCCGTCGCGAGTAAATCGCGCGCTCCGCCGCTAGTTCAACGTGAACACACACAAGTAAACAGTTTCATGCGTTTGATACTGCCGCTAGCGCACCGCGCGCGTTAGTTGCTAGGTTGCCATCTACCGCGCGTTTCGTACGTGAAAACTTGGATATTGCACCATATTATGTTTAATATTTCGTGACCGCGCCCGTGCCCGCGAGTCAACGTGTTTGAGCACTTAGTCTCTCGCAAACTGTTAATATTCCAGAGACTATTCCTGTATCAGTAATATTTTTTTTTCTTTTCAGTGGCGGATCTTTAGGAAGATATTATAACAAAGATTCGTAAGTATTTAGCATCAAAAATTCCCCTTAGTTAATATTTCGACCTTGAGATCTATGGAGATTTAGGCAAAAAATTATAATTCCTCCTGTAATTCCATTGAGAATTTGCCACAGCTGTCTATAGCCCAGTCAACGAACAGTTATAGATGGAAACTCTTGGAACACAATTTTTGACTTTAAAATTTTGTTTGGACTTGTTAGGAGGTGAACATATCAAAAGTCCCCGCCCCTAGCTCTTGAGCTGTGGTGGGTTTGAAGGTACCATTTTTTTTGGTTTTCGCATAGACGAGTATCTCGGAAACCATGCGTTCTAGAGGAAAAGTAAGTAAAAAAATAAAAGCTGAATTTTACCACAAGTTTCATTTAAGTAGGTAGCATTTCGATATCTTGTACAGTTTTCGAAATATCTGCTCTTGAATGTCTGTAATTTTGACTTTAACTTTTTAACCTTTTAGCATTTTGACTGGCCTGTTGGTCTAGTGGTTAGTGACCCTGACTGCTATGCCGGAGGTCGTGGGTTCGATTCCCACCCAGGACAAATGTTTGTGTGATGAGCACGATCATTTGTTCTGTGTCTGGGTGTAATTTATCTATAATATGTATGTATTTAGAAATATATAAGTATGTTTATCAGTTGTCTAGTACCCATAACACAAGCTCTGCTTAGCTTGGGACTAGAAGGCGTTGTGTGATAGTTGTCGAATATTATTATATTATATTATATTATTTAGGAAGTTGTGTTTGAAGTCTCCAAAAATGCAGAGACCAGTAGCAATTTTTTAGACCCGTGTCCATTAACGCTTTTCTTATTGTCTCTATTAATAAGGGGAATACACTTTGTTCTTGTGTTCTTTATAGATAGCACTCACTTCACTACATTACACTAACACTTCACTAAATTAACTTGAAAGGTTTTGTCCTTTTTAGTCTTCTCACTATGTCCGTGTTGTCGAGGAGCTGGATAACCTCGATGTTCACAGCCTTCGTTCATGAGCTTCGGCGTTCTTTTTGATTATGTCTATGACGAGGTCCCGATGAAGGTCGTCATTTCGAATGTACCAGGGCGCATTAACGATTCGTGTGAGTACTTTGTTTTGAAAACGCTGTATAATTTTGATATTACTTTGTTTGGTACAGCCCCAAAGCTGAATACCATAAGCCTATACAGGCATGAGGACTTGTTTGTATAGAAGTACTTTGTTTTGTACTGACAGCGAAGAATGTCTTCCTATCAGCCAGTACATCGACTTGTAGCGAAGCTCTAGCTCGTCGCATTTCTTTTTAACATGAGCTTTTCAGCGAAGCTTTGCGTCTAATGTGATGCCTAAGTATTTGGCTGTATTTTCGTATGGTATGGCATGACCGTTTATGTTTACCGGATGATAATTTAGCTTTTTGTTTGTGAAGTCTATGTGAAGAGATTTTGATTCATTAAGTTTCACACGCCATTTTTTTGTCCAGTTAAAGATAATGTTGACGGCTGTTTGAACTTTTTCCACTGCTTCTTCTTGAGTGACACTTGTAGCCATAGCTGTGTCGTCTGCAAATGTAGCAATGACATTGTTTTCTAACTCAGGAATATCGCAAGTGTACAATAAGTACAAGACGGGACCTAGGACACTTCCTTGCGGTACTCCAGCTTTTATCGGCTGGTTCTTTGGAACAGTATTTCTGCGTGTGGCCATATGCTTGACACCTTTTGCATACTTTACAGCCCAGTATGGATCTTAATATCTTCGTCTTTTTGGAATGAGAGCATAAACATACTGAGGGGCTTTTTGCTCTTCCAACTCAGTTTGTTGACCGCATCTTCTATTTTGTATCCTTGAGCTGACTGTCAGGTCTTCAACTATTCTACTTGGCAGGCAGGAAGAATGAAGATTTTTTGCTATCACCCTGATCGGTCTGTCTTGTTTATTCTCATACGAGTACCAAAAGCAGTTATTCTGTAACAATAGCTTGGTGATGGATCTGTATGAGTCATCATTATTTTCTCCATTCATCATTTTCGTGATGTACGAGTCTTTCCTGAGATTAGTTGAAAAAAGGTCGTAGAACTCTTGGTAGTTCTTAACATTTTCCACAACTATAGGTGGTGGTGTGGGCTGTTTCCTTGTTTTAACATTTTCTTTAAGTTTTTGACTGGAATCGGCTCCTTGTTGAGGTGGTGAGGACAGTGAAAATAATAAAAAATTTGCTCTGAAAATCGTTTTAGATTAAATTAGGTACTTAATGATTTTACTAGCGACCACGATCCTCACCCCTCACCCACTTCTGTTGCCCAGATAATTATTATCCTTGCCATACAATGAAATTATCTTAACATAGACACTAAACCAAATAGTATCATAATAAAAATACTTTCGTTTATACAATTTGTATGAGAAAATATTTTGCTTTTGACCAACTTCTGCGATCCTGTTTTTTTTTTATTCCGATATACCTAATAAAATGATCATTAGGTACCTAAAACAAAGAAGAACGGCATTTAAAAAAAATTGGGTATCTCATTTTTATGGACACTTGACCAAAAAATAAATAAGTATGCCAAAATTGCTTACAACAAAAAAGAGCTAAATGTTCCTAAGATACTTTTCCGTATCTCTTATGGATGGGCACGCCGCAATCGCGGCGGTAAGTCCCCTCTTTGAGGAGTGACTGGAGAGACGTCACGGCGTCCTGACCTATCGGATGACGCAGGGCCTCACCGGACACGGAAGTTTCGGGAGGTACCTGTGCCTGATGGGGAAGGAGAAAACGCCCGGGTGCCACCACTGCGAAGATCGCCCGGAGGACACAGTAGAGCATACGGTGCAAGACTGCCCCGCTTGGGCAGAGCACCGACGTGTCCTCACGGCGGCGATAGGCGGAGACCTCTCGCGCCCATGCTGCGGGGCGAGACGGAGTGGGAAGCGGTCGCCTCCTTCTGCGAAGCAGTAATGCTCGTGAAGGAGGAGGCGGGCCGCGAAAGAGAGAGGACAGCGTCCTCCCTCCGCCCCAACCGCAGTGGTAGGCGCCCGCGGCGTCGGACGTCAGCAGACTATCTCCGGCCACCGTAGGCGCGGGCATGCGGGCAGCGAGTAAAAGGCAACCATGGACCATGCCCGGGTCGACGGCGCGTTGTGTCCTACGCGCGCCTCAAAGAGCGTCAGCATAATGACGGGGCCCCCTCTCAGAGGGCCAAAGCCTGCCGGGGTCGCGGGATTATTTCCTTACCGTGACCCCGGAACATAAAGGGCTATTGAAGGACACCGTGGATTTTAGTCAGTACAAGCCTGACAGTCCCTCCCGTATGGATGCGGATTTTCCCCTACTGGCCAAGCCAAGCAAGACCCTGTGCATACCTAGTATAATCTGAGCTAGTTTATCTTCAACCCCCCCCCCCTCCTCTCGCCTCGTCCCGGCAGGGACTTTTGATATGCTCACCTCCTAACTAGTCCAAACAAAGTTACAAAGTCAAAAACCGTGTTCCAAGAATTTCCCTATACACCTACCTAGTTTTGAGAATTCGTTCACTGGGCTACTAATCTTGCATTGATTATTTTTAATAATAATAACCCATTAATTTTTACTACCTATAACATTCATCCTTCATCTCTCATGCTTGTATAATTTCACTATTTACAAGGTTATAGGGCATTTTATACTCTGTGACTTTTCCCACTGAAATATTGTAGAACTACACAATACTCGTACATAAATAGCACTGTGTGATTTTTCAGACCTTGTTTCCAACGCTCGAAATCCGAAATTGGCGGGCTTTCCAACCCGGATGTGTAAGTATTCATCGAAAACTTATACTGTTATTGCTAAGCCGTATCATAACCAGAGGTCGGAATTAGAGCTATTTTAGTACCTACTTGCATCGAAATGTTGATATTAATATGGATCTTCCCGGGATTTCTAATAGACAATCCCGTGTGGCCAACTGCAATAATACGAATAAATAATAATAATTAAAACATCAGAGATAGATTAGACAAATAAATTGTGCAAAAGTAAATAACTTTTTTGTTTAATAAAAGTAATTCCTGGGTTTGGAGCATATCCACTTTATTCTTTCGCTGTATGAAATCAGTGTAATTACCTTATTCCGACCTATGATCATAACATTGCTGGGCAAAGCTGATTTTCAATTCACTCGATCCAGAGGCATCTCTCACGAGCTTTTTCTCGACGGCTCCATATCAGAGTCATTTTAGCTTACAGCTCATAATCAGAGTCAGTGCGTCGAATATAAAATAATATAGCAATATTATCGTATGTGTTTCTTATCAGACGCAGGACTGCGGCTCGCCCGTCTGAGAGAGTGCACGCTTATGATGATGAGATGTACATGTAAGTATTACTTAAAGCTACTTTTTTTTAAGTGGTGGATTCATTAATAGAGTCCTCACACCCAGGGCAGGGCCCGCCCTGAGTCGGAAGGGACTGTCAGACTTGTAGGTACTGACTAAAATCCACGGTATCCTTCAATAGCCCTTTACGTTTCGGGGTCACGGTTATTCGTTAGTCCCGCGACCACCTGTAGCTACTTGCCAAAAATAGGACTGTTATGTTTTAGCAGATTGTAAAGGCGCTCCCTCACCGCGAGCATTCACGTGTAATATAACGTTACAGATTCGAACATTTTCATAAGTGAGTGAAGACAATCAAGCATCGCAATGTGCACCTTGTGCCTTGTATCAAATCTATACTAAATATACGTGAATGCTCGTTAATCAGGAAGGTAGGTAGTATTATGCTCAAAGTCTAATCTATAATGTTACATTACACGCGAATGCTCCCGGTAAGGGAGCGGCTTTAAAGTGAATTTGTTGGTATAACCGGTTCATTGAAGAAAGGATTCTATGGCGGCGCTTATCGTGTTCTCTCGCTCGCACACTAGTGCTGTCTATACTCACTCCGGCGCGTAGCGTTAGCAGAAAAGAAATTAGTCTTGATGTCTTGACGCGCTCAGTGATCTTTTGTAAGAATATTTACTATATTTCTGTTATTTTTCCGTTGTTACCTGTTGATTATTGTTGTTTTATTGTTAGGTTAAGTTTGAGAAATTATTGCGACCCAGTCTTGTTTTTATTATTTTTAATTTGAAAAAAACTTTAATTTGAAATCTTATATGCTGACTGTACTATCTGTCAACGCAAGTACAAGCCGCCATTTTAGAATCCTTTCTTCAATGCTCTGGCTTATAACAGCTGGATGAGAGTAGCCGGAGATCGATTGTGAAATGGTGTGCGATTGGAGAGGCCTATGTCCAGCAGTGGACTGCTGATGATGATTAGTTTGTTTGTAGGCATTAATGGATATAACGGAGAATCGTTATCAGAGGGGTCGCGATACGAAATAACACTCACAAAATCTTCGTTAACACTTTTAATTACCTACTTGCTTTGTCACACTGAATATAACAAAAAAATCAAGGATGCCCGAGATATGGCTCGATTAAAAACTTGGGAACGTGGGAAGTTTAGCATGGAGGAGCAACCAAGATGTCTACCCAGCTTGCCGGACCGATTCAAAGTGCTCGCTTCCCTCAACTGTCACCGCCCACGTGGCCTACCTCCACCCACAGGTTTGCCAACCTATCTGTCAACGTCACTACCTGTCAACGTCGAATAGCTGATTAAACTTCCGAATCGATTCCATAGAATTTAACTCGACTATTCACTGGGTGTTGCCATTCCTCCACGCTAACAATCCCCAAGTGTAATAACTTGACATTCCTAAACGTTATCTGTCAAATCTAACTACATAGTTCCTCCAATGAGAGATAGATGGCGTTATTCTAAATTAACAATAATCAATTGAGATTCTAAATTGTGTTTCTGTTTTGATTCCGCCGCAACGATAATAGATGTACAAGTAACAAGTATAATTTTAAATACAAGAATGATCAAAACATTCCTTCCATCAGCTCTCACATAGAAAAGGTGTAAATTGTTAAAATCTCCAAAATCTAACTTACATGCACCTTTTCTATGTATTTAAAATTATACTTGTTATTGCCGCAATTCATATTTTGATAAAGTTACAACATGTCACTGGCCTGCAAATTGCAAAAAACGTAAGAAAATTTGAATTTCGCGGGCTGGTTGGAGCATTCACCTTAAAAACGTTCGTCTACAAAAAAATCCGAACTTTTGCTGATTCAAACCTCGTTCAACTACCTTGTACACACGGCTACACATCAAGCTATGAAAACTAGAGTACAAGCTGACCGTTCAATGTGCGGAAAGATCATATAAAGCGAGTCCAAGACACGCTGGTTTTGTATAGCTTTATGTGTGGCCGTGTGTACGTAACCTGAGTTGACTGTGTTTTTTTTGGCCCGGAACTGAAAGCTGGGGTCCAAAAACCTGAGGCCTTACCACGAGCTTTTAATGCGATCCAGTTTAGGCTGTGGGAAAAAGAGAGAGCTATACAAGTCGTCTAGCGCCATCTCTTTCCCACAGCCAAAACTGGATCGCGTTTAAGACTTCATGGTAGGCCACCTGGTGCCATTTTCATTATTTGGTTGGGCCTGTCCTTACGATATAAGTCAATGAAAGCAATGATAAAATAATTCAGTGCTCCTTCAAGCAACATTGCAACGTTGACTGGCGTGTGAACAATCCGTATCGGTATTGATTTAAACAAAGTTTCCAGCAACATTCTCGCCGTTATAACAATGTTGATCAACGTTTGCTAAACAATTAATGTTTACCAACAACACGATGCTAAAATTTTAATTTTAGTTCTATAAACTATCAATTTATTTATTAGATACTCTAAAAACAATGTAAAGGTACTGTATAGTCTGAAAGACAAGTTCAACCTAGTTCAGACAACTAAGCAACTGTGCTCTATTCTAATTTGTTGAGACATTTATTGCAAATACGTCCCTTTTTATGAAATAAACGTTTTTTATTATTTACTAGCGACCCGCCCCGGCTCCGCACGGGTGCAATCTTTATAATATTATTAAAATTGCGACTATAATTTGAGATTTAAACTATCCTATCTCTCAAGTTGGATCGAACTGCACATGGTGTGCGAATTTTATTATAATCGGTTAAGTGGTTTAGGAGTCCATTGAGGACAAACATTGTGACACGAGATTTATATATATTAAGATGGTGTAGAACAATTTTTTTTAAAAATTAAGCGAGCAAAGTCATTGGCAAAAGCTGGAACGCTATTGTTAATTAAATCCGTCTTATTTAGTAGTTCAATTATATATACAGGGTGTAATCGAAATCATGGGCAATATTTTAATCTTAGGCTCTACTCACGATGCTGATTGCATCAAGGGTAATAAATCGGAAATCAAAAATATTATTTATGCAATTATGGACACCTTTAAAAATGTAGTATGTCGCATAGCAAAGGCTTATTATTGCAAATAAGCATTAAAAGTAATAAAAAATAAATCATAATTAAACCCCATAAATCTTAAAGTATCAAAATTTTATAGCGCATTACACCGCGCGCGGAACGAAAAGTAAACAAACTTCAAATAATATTAAGCGAAAATACTTGCATTAATAATGTTTTTGAGTTCCATAAAACGATTAGTATAGTTAGTAATGCCCAACTTTAAAATATTGCTCATTAATAAAATTTCACACTGTATAAATATGACTATGTTGTGTTTTTTATCGTGCTAAAATCATCAAATGAGTCCACCCGCAGGCAGGGCGGGAGGGACTGTCAGACTCGTACCGACTAAAATCCACGGTGTTCCTTCAATAGCCCTGTACGTTCAAGGGTCACGACTACCTGATAAGACGGGTCCGCGACCCCGGCAGGCTCTGGCTCTCTAACGACAATGTTGTTTATGTATCGTTTCAGTGGCTGCCCGGGTTTGCCCAACATACCGTATCCCGTCCCGGAACCGCCAAGGGCTGATTCGAACTTGTAAGTATACATAGGTAATAAAATAAGTAAACCTGGCTCGGCCTTTCCCTTTTTAAATTCTCTAGCTTTTGCCCGCGGCTTCGCCCGTGATAAAGTAATTCAATTCTATGGTCTCCGTCACATCTAGGTACTTATAAGAGCACATATTTCTGAAGAACACTGAAAAATATCGAGGAAGGACATACATAGGTACTTTTACCTATTCAGAAAAAAAACTCAACGGACATTGAGTAAGGCATTTATGACCACGATAAGAATAAAAACGACAATAACCTCTATCTCCCAACTGTCACTTGAAAATTACGTTTATTCAAAATCAAAATTAAAATCAAATCGTTTATTTCAAGTAGGCCCGTTACAGGCACTTTTGAATTGTCAAAAGACAAAATTAAAATAAAATAGTTTAAAAAATAGTTACGGTGCTACAGTCCCAGTCACAAGACATAAAAACTGTGAAAGTACTGTAGATGCCCATTCCAAAGCGTAGATCTCTATGGAGAAGAACGGGCAAGAAACTCCATGGACACTCTTTTTCAATCGCCAAAATTATAACAAAATCTTTGTTACATCATTCAACTTGTGATGGTACATTATTGTGAGAACGATGTTGCAAGTGAAAAGTGTCCATAGGTGATTAATATAAAAAAGACAAAATTCTTTATAATTAAAATAAACCGTGGCTGCTAAGAGATGACCAGTCACGACTATTATCTTGTTCAATGTTATTTTTAAAGTGAAACATTTATTACATCGTCTCAAACTTATTCGTCTGTGTGTAACATGTCGTGTGACAGTCGGCCGCGGAGTAGGGATAAATTGAAAGAGGCTCGTCAGAGCAGCCGAGGCAAAGACATTAAACTAAATACGAGCAATAGACGGGACATTACGAAGAAAGTTGTGATCCACAACTTTTTACCAATAGGTAAGAACTCACTCAGTCTAGTTCAAGACGTCCGCCTGACAGGTCGTGTGACCGTGCGCCAAAACGTAAACTTCGATCAAAGAGATTTAAAAGAACCTATTGAGAACGTGCACGACGGCGGGCGGTGGGAGTAGTACTATTCGATTGCAGCGCTCATGGTGGCGAATAGTAGAACTAATGTGGGATTATCTCAGAGGACATTCAATTTTGCCAACTGCTAAAAACGCACTAATCTCAGGAACTTCTGGTTCGAATTGAATAATTCTTTTTGTGTTAGATAGTTCATTTATCGTGGAAGGCTATAGCCTATTTAGCATCACGCTATGACCAATAAAAGCAGAGCAGCAATTAAAAATGTTGTCAAATCGGGAAATTCTTCTTGAGAGCTTCCCTTGCGTACGCTGCGTAAACGGTTTATATTACGCAAAAATGATGTATGACGGAATTGTTCCTCATGAAACGTTCTAAAATAAAGTCCGCGACAGCATAAATGTCTATCTTTTAAGATTAACTCACCATAACCTTTCTTTTGGAAATCAAATTGGTTTTAAAATAATACATTTCTTGCGATAATGATTTAATGAATATACACACATCAAAAGTGTCTAGGGATCAACATATATTTTTGCAATAACTTTTCTCCTGATTGATATTAATTAAAATGTTCTTTAAGGATTCATCAAATAAAGTGTTATCGTTTGTCACAATAACGATAAACCAAGTCACCTTTGCATTCATAAAGAAATTTGCCATTTTCCTAATAAAGGGATTTTTGACATTTGAACCACTAACATTAAAGTTCGAAAAAAAGACTGAAATAACAGTTTTCTTTAAAATTTTATTGGGTAACTTAAACAATTAATAATCCGTGTTTCTACCGCGAACACTAACAACACAAGAACATCGGTTTGGCATACTCAAAATGAGTTCATCCAAATCACGCTGTGGAATGGCCGCCCATGTTCGTTGCAACAACAAAAAAAGGTCTTCTTGCGACTGGATACCCTCCATATTCGGCAGAGCTCTTCTCTGTAGCATATCCCATGCATGCTCAATCGGGTTCAAGTCTGGCGACTGAGCAGGCCAGGGCAGGACATTGATGTTAGCTGCGGCGAGAGTCTGT
Source organism: Agrotis clavis (assembly GCA_954870645.1). Lineage (NCBI taxonomy): Eukaryota > Metazoa > Arthropoda > Insecta > Lepidoptera > Noctuidae > Agrotis > Agrotis clavis. Next base: position 3,715,735 of record OX940917.1, read on the forward strand.
CTTACAACTCTTGCGGTGTGCGGTCGTGCATTATCATGCATTAACTGAAATAAGGGACCGATTTGCACTTGTAGAGGAACGATGACGTCTGATACAATCGTCTCAGCATAAATTTGAGCGTTGAGGTTGCCTCTGATCCAAATCAACTCAGTTCTTCCGCCGATCCAAATACCCGCCCATACCATGATGGTTCCACCACTATAAGGATGGACTTCCTGGCAGTGAAAGTTTGGGGGGGGGAGTGTTCGCTTATTAATTGCAAAGCAGATGTGATTAGTTTTGGCAATATTTAGTGTAAGAAGGGAAGATTTGAGCCAGTTTGCAACCTTGTGGAGGCCATTCTCAGCAGCTTCAAAAACAGAGATCCAGGAAGTCCCATGAAATACAATGGCAGTGTCATCCGCATATGAAAATACTTGCCCTCTCTCAACCTCGAGATTAGTTAATTCGTTAAGGTATATTAGGAATAACGTAGGGCTTAAGACACTACCTTGGGGCACGCCGTGCTCAATCTTAGTGTCAGAACTAATGAAACTGTCAATTTTTACACTTCGGGTACGGTCTTTTAGATAATCAGTTAAAAGTTTCAGTGGCATACCCCTAATGCCTACATTTTCCATCTTTTTTACAAGACTGGGGACGGAAACAGTATCGAAGGCTTTTGTAAGATCCAAGAAGACGGCCAGACATTTCTCTCCACGGTCTAAATACTGAGTTACCAAGGTTGACAAACCTGAGATGGCGTCTTCTGTGGATTTTGCTTTTCTAAATCCGAACTGTGAATTGGATAGGATGTTAAATTTTTCTAGATAAGCAATTAGACGTGAGTTGATTAGCCTTTCAATAATTTTAGAGATAACTGACAGGACAGAAATAGGTCGATAATTATTGACATCTCGTTGATGCCGTGTCTAGCTGATGTCGTGCACGTTCTCAATAGAGTGGGCATTGGTAAAATTGTCATACAAAATTGTTGATGCCGTGCGTCAGTAGAGTAGCGCAATCAAAGCGTTGCATAGCAACGCGACTACTAGACTGAGGGACTTTTTACCTATTGGTAAAAAGTTTGGATCAAAAATTTCTTCGTGATGTCCCGTCTATTGCTCGACGCTCGTATGAAGTTTAATGTCTTTGACTTCGATAGATGATTATAAGAAAATATGCCTGGTTTCGCTTTGCATAACTGCAAATCAAGATATGGGAAAACAAGTGGACTGGAAATCAATTAATTTCCGTAAATATTTTTTATTATTACCTAGTATTTAAGACGTTTTTAAATATTTTCTAATGCAAGATGATGAACTTGCATTTTTGAAATAAACGCCATCTGTTGCTCAGTAGCTGTTCGACAACTTTGCTAAGAGAAAAAGAAACACACACAAACAGTTTCGGTTGGACTTTTGCAACTCAATTTTGAGGCACTTCCCGATAAGCTAGCAGGCTGAAATTTTCGGGTAGCTTCAAACCCGATGAAAAAAGATAAAAGTAATAAAATAATTATTTTTATTATTACTTATAAACGTGATTTGAAAGTTTGTTTGGATGGATGTTTGTTACTCTTTCACGCAGAAACTATTGAACGAATTTAAATGATATTTGGTACACAGATATTTATAACCTGGGTTAACACATAGGATAGTTTTTATCCCAAAATCATGTTCCCGTGGGATAATTTTCGAGTTGTAGCGGGGCGAAGCCGGTGGCAAAAGCAAATTAACACAGTGGCTGAGCGATTGGATTGTTGCGCTGCGTGTGGCAGGTACCTACGATTCTCAAATGTTTTTTTTTCTTTTAAGGACGTTTAAGCGCGAGATGTACGGATCGGCGTCTCAGCTCTCAGTGCGCGCGCAGCCAACGACAAACAAATGCATGAAAGCAATATGCTGCTGCTGCTGCTGCAACGTTGAATCGTAAGTATTAAGATTGCTGTATACGTGACGGGTTTTTTCACGGACGGGACGGAACGGGACGGGGAAATATTGTGTATAACAAAAAGTAAATGGAAGCTATGAAGCTAATATTTTGTTTTTGTTTTTTTCGGAATATTGAAAATCGGAATTGGTGCAAAACCGGCTCCACGTAGTTTTGTCTTCCGTACTCCTAGAGTGTTATTTAAGCCTGTGGCTGTGTAGGCAAGGAGTGGCGAGGCGTATCCTCTTAACTTTCACTGTTTGCCTTCAGGATTTTTATTGTTATTAGAACTTAGGATCCAAGAGCGAGCGAAGCGAGCTCTGGACTTGGGGCACCCCGACTCGGACAGGTTAGGTTCGAAGGGGAGCCATCCCCTTCGTGTTAGGTTACTTTAAAACTTGCTCACAGAAATAGGAACCCCGCGAAGCGGAGCTCCGTCGACCTACCTTGGTAGATGATGGTCAACAAATTGACCAAGGATGCAAGAGCGAGCGAAGCGAGCTCGGGACTGGGGACACCCCGACTCTGACAGGTTAGGTTCGTAGTGTTAGGTCGTAGTGTTAGGTTACTTTAAACCTTGCTTACATAAATAGGAGCCTCGTGAAGTGGGGCTCCGTTGAACCACCTTAGTGGTGCTATAACTCAGGGTGCAATAGCGAGCAAAATGTGTCTTGGGGCACCCCGACTCATACTTTTCGACCTGACGGACCCGAATCGGAATTCTAATAATCGGAATTTTAATATTCGGAATTCGTGTTTTTGATGTTTCGGAAAATATATTAAGTCGGAATTTAGATATTCAGTCTATTGAAATTCGGTATTTTGAAAATAATAATTATAAACGTTTGGAATTTTGAAATTTCGGAATTATGAAAATAGGAATAATGATCCATCGGAGTTGATATATTAGGAATTTTGAACCATTCGGAATTACGAAAATCGGTATTTTGAAATTCGTATTTATGGATTTCGGAATAAAGTTTTTCGTATTATCGTAGTGTACCCGTTAGTAAGAACACGTTCCCGTCTTGAACGAGGCAGTTACGTCCCGTTTCCATTCACGCCCCGTCCGAGGTATTATCTCGTTACGTATGCAGCAGGCTTTACCCAAGAAATCAACAGCCTTGATCACGCGTACCGAGAAAATGGCCATGACGACAGTACCTAATGTCGGTTGAGTAGGTACTCGGTACGTATAAGGGTCAATTCACACGTACCACAACCACACCACAGCCACAACCACACCACAACGACGCCACGTGGTCGGGCGTATATTTTGTATTGAAGTGAAAATGAATATTACAATTTACACGTACCACATTTTGCCGTTGTTATCGACCACCTGTGTAATACGACCACATTCAGTCCATCTCTATTTACGAGTACAATAAATACCTATCATCTCATTTCATAAAATTACCATTATTCATGATTTATTATTTTTTACTTTTTCAGGCCTCCTAGTTATGCAGATCAAGGGTAAGTAGAAAACAAAGCAATAGATTTAAAATTTATAAAGGTCTTCATAATGATTGGGTAGTTGACCCCAATCACCATTAATTTCACGACACACTTACAAATATTTTATTTTGAATCTTAATGGGCCTACCTACCACACGCGCAAGCTTCATGCACCACGGTTCTAACTGCGCAAGCTTCTCACATGATAAAACTCAAACTTCCCAGAAACTTCTTTCTTTTTAAAACATAATCTTTCAAATCCATTTCTGATAACCAGGTGCTATTGGGAATTCTTTAGATCACTTTTTGCGTGTCACGCCAAAGAGTTCACTCGTGATGGGCTGTCAGCCTGCTGAAGAAAGTCAAGTCATCAGAGACTTGCTAACAACTGCTTTAAATACATTTAGAGTTGCCAAGTCCCGGTACAGATCATCGGTTGAAAAAGCTAAGGGTAATCTGTTGCGTAAAGTAGTGGATACATTGGAAAAAGAAGGTCCGTGGTCTCCTTTATATCATGAGTTTAAAGCCAATCGATCAGTCGACCTCGCGTTCGTTCAGAACATTAAAGTAGATAATAAACACACGACCGGTATTGAAGAAACAACTGAAGTTCTGTTAAATACCCTTATCCCTGATGATTCACCTATTAATGATAGTGAATACCACCAACAAATTAGAGCATGGGCTGCAGTCGCACCTGAATCACCAGCGTCAGACCTTGCATCAACTGACGAATTCATTATAATGTTGTCAGGAGACTGCCCCTTAACAAGTCATCAGGTGAGAATAAAATATCTAATCGTATGTTATAGGAAGCGTGTAAAACGGCGGGTGACGCTTTATTAACTGTTTACAACCGGTGTATTTCTGAAGGCGTTTTTCCTCGTATATTTACACGCCTTTATACGTATAATACCTAAGAGCGGCGACAAACCACCTGATGACCCTAAGTCCTACCGGCCCATAACATTATTACCATCTTTGGGAAAGCTCCTAGAGCGGCTTATTGTTTCACGATTGTTACCGGACGGACCCAAATTCCATAACAACCAATTTGGTTTTACTGTCGGGAAAAATAGTTAATACCTCCGAACACAAGTACGTACTTGGAATCTTTTTGGATATTTCTGGGGCTTTTGATAACGCATGGTGGCCAATGCTTCTACTTAAAATAAAAGGCCGTGGTTGCTATAATAATAAATATAATCTCCTTTGCTCATACTTTTCAAATGGTTCTGCAAAACTTAAACTCGGAAATCATTCCGTATCGAAACCTCTCACCATGGGCTGTCCTCAGGGTTCGGTTATTGGTCCCCATTTATGGAATCTAGGCTTTGATGATTTCCTCGCGATTCCACTTCCTAGTGGCTGTTCTTTAATTGGTTACGCGGATGACGGTCTCCTACTCATTCAGTCGAGTACCCGTGCTGGACTCGAGAATTTGGCTGACACATGCCTACGATTAATATCTCAGTGGGGCGATCGAAACCGTCTGACTTTTGCACCACATAAAACCTATCAGCTCATTTTAAAAGGTGACCTTAAATCGTGGCCTAGTATTAAATTCAACAATGTTCCCGTTAAAAAGAAGCAATCGGTGTTCTTTCTCGGTTTAGTCTTAGAGAGGAACTTTACATTCATAGATCATATAAAAACGGTTGGGGAAAAATAGGAATGTATAATAGGATATGTATAATTACGCTATTCCCCTTTGGGGATTAGCAATGTTATAATATGTTGATTTTCAGTCATTGTTGACATTTGTATAAGAACCGCTATTTGAATTCTACTGTCAGCGAACCAGCCAGTCTGGTTGGTAACCCGCTTGACTTTCGTGCAATAGGTCTCAAGATCAAATCTTGAAATTTTCTTTTTCACTTTTTGTTTCTTTTTTTTTATTTAATTATCCTGACAGTTTCAAATAATTAAAAAAAATATGCATACTTTTATCTCAATATTATTCGCAATTTTAATTTATTACTAATTTTTTTCAATAGTTCTCTAGGATATACACTTCTCATCAAAAAAATCGAAACACCTCGCAGTTTATGATTTGATAAGGATTATCAGAAAAATGTGTATATTTAGGAATAAATGTAAAATGTCATTTAATAGTGAGTAGTATGAGGTTTTTAAATCCTAATGTTAATGTTCTAAATTCAAATTAAGTCTTCATAGGTTTCGTATTTTGTATAATGAGTAATTTTTACCCTGTATGGAATATGAAGGAAATGGGTAAAACAACACGCGTAAATGAAAAAAAAATGTAAGAAACGTTTATTTAATAACTTGTATTCCCTCCGCGAGCTCTATGCTTCCATACGGTTCTTCATCGATCGGATGAGAGTCACGATCACATGTTGTGGTATATTATCCCATTCCTCTTGGATTGCATTTTGCAGCTGGCTAAGTGTTTCTGGGGCTGGATCTCTTGCTCGAATTCATCTCTTTAATTCATCCCATAGATGTTCAATGGGATTCATGTCCGGGCTTCTTGCTGGCCATACCATAATGGAGATACCGACTTCGGTAAGATAATCTCGTACGACGCCCGCGGTGTGAGCTCTAGCATTGTCGTGCATGAATATGAAGTCGTTGCCAATAAAATGTGCATAGGGCATCACATGAGGTTCAAGACACTGTTCGATGTACCGATGAGAGTTTAGTGCAGGCAGCCGTGGCCCAGACACAAAGGCAAGTTCTGTCTTACCGTCGGCGCTGATTCCTCCCCAAACCGTCCACGAACCGCCACCATAGCTGACCTTTTCTTCAATGCAGCATTGTGCAAAGCGTTCTCCATCTCTTCTGTAGACCTTGTTCCTTCCGTCGTTACCATACAGCATAATTTTACACTCATCAGAAAACAGTACTTTGCTCCACTGAAGGTATGACCAAGTTAGGTGCTCGCGTGCAAAGTTAAGGCGCGCTCTTCGATGGTCTGCAGTTAATTTCGGCCCATTCGCTGGCTTATGCGGTGCCAATCCGCGTTCCTTCAACCTTCTTCTTATTGTAGAGTCACTTACAGCTACTCTTCGTACAACGCGAAGCTGCTGCTGCAGTTGAAAAGCGTTAAGGCGTCGATTTCGTAAAGAAGTTGTTACAATAAATCGATCATCTCGCTCAGAAGTGACCCGATTCCTGCCAGATCCTGAACGGCGCGTGAACGAACCAGTCTCCCGATAGCGTTTGTAGACTCTATGAACAGATGATAAGCTTAGATGCAATCTTGCAGCCACAACACGCTGACTAAGTCCAGAATCCAGCAATGCCACCACTTGGGCGGCTTCTGCGGGCGAAGTATCCATATGTTTTAGAAAAAAAAGTTTTTTCAGACGTCCCAAAGTCACAGTAAATGAAATAAGAAACAGAAAGTTTAAAGACAAGCGCTAATTTTTAGTTTTTAAACGAGAAACGTACTCCAACCCTAAATACACATTTGTCTCAAAACAGTGATTAATTTCATTTATAGGATAAACAAATGAAATTATTTCGAATTTTGATTTTTTTCTTCTTACTGTAATGACCAAACTGCCAGCTACACAGTAATGTTTTTTTTTTTCATGGAATTAACTCTCTTTTGTAAAAAATTAGGACAAAAACAATAAAAACGAAAGTGTTTCGATTTTTTTGATGAGAAGTGTATATTATTTACGCTGATTTAAATTGTAGATAGGTAGTAGGCAAGTTAGATATTTTTTTTAATTGTAATTGTTTCGAAGTGTAAGAATTTTAAAGATTCGAAAACAATCAGTGTTTCTATTATTTTGTGTTTATTTATGTTTTGAATTGGTGCTCAAACCAGTGCATAGATTTTGTTTTAAACGACGACAAGTTGTACTCATCGAGTTAAATAATTAGCTATTTTTAAGAATCACGCGGTATGCTAAAGGGAGAAGAGCAATGCTATCGTTCGTTTAATTTCGTTAACAAATTGCAGCGATACTGTAAATTGACCAAAAAATTATAGTCTAATGTTTAAGATAAACATGGATCTTTGAAATTAGTGTCGCTCAAATGGTCAAAGGATGTTTCCTATGCAAACTATGTACCTATAACAGTATGATCTAAACTAATATTATAAATGCAAGTAGGTATGTTAGTATTTTACCTTTTCACGCCTATTACTGAATCGATCGTCCCAAAATTTAGCATATACGTTGTCAGGAGTATAAACACGGATATAGGGTATCTTTCAACCCGAATAACAGAAGAGAGCCGTTGCCGAGAAAACAATTACGTTCATATTCCAGATGGCGCCACTTACACGATCCGTATTGTTTCTCAAATTCTAAATTAACGCAAGCGAAGCCGCGGGCAAACACTAGTATAATATAAATGTACTTACATTGTATACTTGTGACTTTACTATTTTAATCATATTTTTTTGTTTGTTTAGAAACCAGACGGAGATGAATCGGTTCTATATAACCCATAACACTGTGGACGTGTAAGTATACAGGGTAATTTTTTCGTAGATGGCCAAATAACCTAAAACATACGAACAAAACGAAAAAAAAACTGAGACCCATGCGGCCATGACTGAGTATTTTTCTTTTGTTTGACCGACTTTTTTACTAATTTGACTAAAATTTTCTCTTCGTTTGGCGTGTATAATTAGGTACCTACTTCCCTGAATCTGGGGGCACGGCAGTGCCCCGCCAAGTCTCGAGCAAAACGGGCACGGCCGTACCATCTTTTCTCGAAGCGATTCGCGGCTGTTTCGCCCCCTCTATATCTTCGACGTGGACAAAGCTAGGAGTTTAGGTTTTCGGTAAATAATAGTAGGCATTAAAACAAGCTTAAGTTCGAAATTACATGCCAATTGAATGAATAGTTTAGGAGTTACGGTCGATCAAAGTTACACCATTTTGTCACTCACTGACTGACTGACTCACTGACCGATCATCAAAAATCTAAGGTACTTCTAGCAGACTTAGAAACTTCAAATTTTGCACCAAGATAGGTCATTAGCCACATATAAAGGAAAAATTATAAAAACATTAAAAAATAATATACCATAGAAAACAATTTTATATTTGCGGTTTGGCAAGAACATTGTGTATGGATTTTGACTGCATTGTTAACTTTGTTCGTTGTTTAAGTATTCAATTGGATGAATACATACATAGAATAGAAAAGAATAATATAAATGTAATACATAGACTATAATTAATCTAAATTAATACATAAAGTTCATAATTCATTAAATTAATAAAGCTAAAACTCCATTGTATTGCGATAAATATTGTATGCGCGCTCGATAGATGGCATTGTACCTGTCTGAATCGCGCTATGGTTTCGTTACAGAGCGCAGTCTAAGTAGTACTTTAAAATAATTCAATAATTTTCATTTGATAGCGCCATCTATCTATGAACAACCATTTCGAAACTAAAAAAATATTGTAGCGATATTCAGAGAACTTAAGTTAGCCGGATTAGATAGTAGATTTATTATTGTTACTGAAACAGTTATTTAGGAAAATAGTTTATTAATATAACATAGACATAGTTACATAAATCTAGTTGTTTACGTGTTATTTAGTTTAGTTATATTTAGTTTGTAAGTTAGTAGATATATATTTATTTAGTTATTTGTTAGTTAGTTTAGTTCTATTTAGTTTGTTAGATAGAGAATGGGTCCTAAACAAAAAAGTAGCTGAAGTCCAAGAAATTATGAGGACACCTAAAAAAAAGAAAGAAATACACTTATAAAAAATAAATGAGATCCCACCAAAAACATTAAATGTAAAAAATGCCAAGTCTCTCGATGCAGTCTTTCCATCGTAAAAAGTTTTGAGATCTCACAGAAGCCAAGTCCTATTCAAATTATTTTGTAGTTATAAATCAACATTTAGTAATTATATCAATAGTTTTCTTTATAAATTATAACTATAGTGACTTGGCAATGAGCACAAATGAAAAGCTGCTTGCTGCCTGGAATTATGTGCAAATGTTACTGACGAGACCTGTGATCAGATTATTTGTTATGTGTGAATTATGATGGTCACTACCGACTACATGTTCCAATACAATAATTAAGAATACCTTACGGGCCATCGCTTTATGAAAGTAAATGATTAATGTTAAGAGAATAAATAAAGTAAATAAAAGAGAATGTTTATGCATGCGGTGTGTGTAACTTTCAACTCCTCCAAATATGCCGTTTTATTTGTTTTTACTTGTGCTCATTGCCAAGTCACTATAGTTATAATTTATAAAGAAAACTATTGATATAATTACTAAATGTTGATTTATAACTACAAAATAATTTGAATAGGACTTGGCTTCTGTGAGATCTCAAAACTTTTTACGATGGAAAGACTGCATCGAGAGACTTGGCATTTTTTACATTTAATGTTTTTGGTGGGATTTAATCTTTACAAGTGACACTTTATAGAGGGGGCTAATAATTGGTACAGTTTCTTTATTCAAAATCAGCTATTCTAGTTCATGGCTAGGAATATCCATATAACTGTGATGTAATTTTAGTTTTCTACAAAATCGAGTTAGAGACTACTTTGGGCATTTTTCTCGTATTTGGCCAACTGGGCGTGGTTTGTACTTAAGTATTAAAAAAAATTTCTCTATAATGCGAGAACACTGACGGTAAATGCCGTTAATTTTCGCGAGGATGACGATGAAGTAAGGTAAAAGACCCATAAAAGCTTGGTGGGTGCCTACAAGAGAGGTACGAGTAACCAACTTGTGACGCTGACTGTACTCTATGGTGTGGTGAAATAAAGTTAGTGTATGATCAACTGTCTATTTTGATTACACGCTTCTTATACTTTTACACTAAGGATGCATTTCGATGGCAGAGAAACCAGGAAGTACTATCCAATGAGATTGCACCGCTGAAGAGGAGCGGAGATTTAGTGCAAACACATTGGTTACGGTCAAATTGTAGTGTAACATGGGCCAACAGGACAGGTGACCTTATTGCCTAGAGACCTATGCCCAGCAGTGGACTTTAGCAGGCTGGTATTAATGTCTTATTTATTTATACAGGGGACGCTTCGGACCGCATACGCCGCACACCATGCCACGTCGCGCTCACAGGAACGTCTTCGTTCGCCCCGGATTGGTCACCAAAGACTCCCGCAAGCCTGGTTACCTTTCCAAGAGCTTTGACTGCCTGTAAATACAGGGGGTCAGCAGCACAATAATTAAGATGCATTCGCACTCATCAGTCACCGTCACACATCACGACACCGGCCCGGTTTAAAAAACAAAATGTTTCTACACTCCTCGTATGACTTTGTTCCCACACGTCAGTCACCGGCCAGTCACAGGCACTACATGATCTATCAGTCACGTCACCTGTCAGGCACATCAAATAATATTTGGGCATTACTATGGACACTGTGATTTCTCCTCAATTACGTGGGCAATTTTAAATACCTTGAGAGATTCCTCGAGTTATTATCATTGGTTATTATGCTTAGTTAACTTACTTTTAGTGAAATCATTTAAATGTGCTCATTTAATAGTAGATTATTAACCAAGGGGATAAAGCAGTGTCTTCTGTCGCGGGTGACGATTTAAATCGCGAGCTTAACGAAGGACTCGAGGTTTACTCCCGAGCGTAGCGAGGGTGTTAAAAACTTAAATCACGAGCGAAGCAAGGGATTTAAGACGTGTCCTGAGTGTAGCGAGGGATTTAAGTTCACCCAAGACTAAGACAGCTTTATCACCGAGAAAAATACTCTACTTTTCGTACCATTTGCGAAAAAATTAACACAATAATAATATGAGATAAGCATTTATTAAACATTAACTTATTATACTTTATAAGGGCTATGCTCGGAGTCTCTCTGCGCGATCGACTCAGAAATGAGGAGATTCGTAGACGAACCAAAGTAACCGACATAGCCCAACGAATTAGCAAGTTGAAATGGCAATGGGCAGGCCATATAGCACGCAGAACTGGTGGCAGATGGGGCCGTAAGGTTCTCGAATGGAGACTACGCACCGGCAAGCGCAGCGTAGGACGTCCACCCACTAGGTGGGCAGACGATCTTATGAAGGCCACAGGGTCACGCTGGATGCAGGCCGTTTACAACCGGTCCTACTGGAAGTCTAAAGGGGAGGCCTATGTTCAGCAGTGGACGTCTTACGGCTGATATGACGATGATTATGATGATTAACTTATTTATAAAAATAAATTAAAATAAACATAACGTTTATGTATTTGAAGAGAACAAAAAATGTGGCAAATTCCTAGACTAATATTTTTTTGTCGGAAAAGCAAAGGCATCAAGCTCATACGGCCTCGTCAGTTTTCATAATTTTATTGAATAATCATAACTGCATAATAAATGCGTATTCCTTTTTCAAAAAGTTGTATAATGCTTTATATACAAACTCAATGGTGTAAAGACAGACTGATGTAGTTCATTATCGGTAAGTATTCCAAATTTAAATCACATTCTCCCCCTAGAGGATGAATGAAATTCAGTACAATTTTCTTTCCCTGTTTTTAACAGATTAATAATGACTATTGTTATGTACGCTTTTTGCGGCATAGAATGTCACTTTTTTGAGCAAGTGATACGAAAAATGGTATAAAGTATTCCATTAAGCATTTTCGCTATGCATTTAAATTACAAACAAGAGACATGAAGTATAGACGTCAAGTCAGTTTTATTTATCATGCCGGCTCTAGACTATTGCCGTGAACACCCGTGAACAGGCGCGAACAAGAATGTGGATAGTGATGTCCAGTTCGCGCGTATTTAGTATCGTAATCTAGTGTTTTTTGTATGACACGGAAATGATTCATTAGATTACAAATCTTTACGTATCCACAAATACACCGTGACTTTTTAGTCGTTTTACAACGGTAGCCCAGTTTATGTATCCAATGACTAGTACACGTTTACAATAAAAAAAATAGGTACATAAGAGATTTGAAAAATTTAGAAAAAAAAATTCATTCGTTATTATGACGCAAGGCGTAGTTAGAAACACCCTTGCCTCATATAAAATGGAGATAGAATGATCTGCCCGACTCAATAGTCGGGCAGATCATTCTATCTGCAAGCATCAAGCTGTAGAGCATACCTACCCAGCGCAATCGCTGGGTAGGTATGCTCTACAGCTTGATACGTAAACATTTTAACAGGGTGTTTTATATTTCTAATGTACTAATTTACCTGAATACTAAAGTCTGAAGGTATCGGAGACTTGCGTGGCGTCGCTTCTGTGGGAGGAAGGGGACTCCTGAAGGCTTAATAAAAATTATTACTAACAATTAAAAAAAAAAAAACTCGCTTAATGGTATTTTAGGTCGGATACATTAAGTGGACCACTTTTGTAAGACGACTAAAAAGTCACAGTGTATAACAAAATAAGCAATTACAGGTTTATTTATTGTCAATGTTTCTTGGTTAGTTTATCCATATACCCAAGAATATTAAAAGTTTGCTTGAAATTTCGCTCCATTAAAAAATATAAAATATTTAACACTCGGTTTCGGGAACGGGACAGGTCAAAATCAGTGAAATTACCTGTTAAAGGCCTATCCGCACACAATAGTGCCGGCACGAACCGACACGTGCCGATCAGTACCGTATCGATCAGTGTCATTGAAATATGTTATTGTCGCATACATTTTGTACGACGCTATCCGTACTCATTAGTGACAGTGCCGTTCAGTGATGTTCGTTCACTCGTATATTTATATGAATAGCACGTCACCGAACGGTACGGTACGGAACTTGTCAGCACTGTTGTGTGCGGATAGGCCTTAATTTACCCGTTTTTACACTTCAGATTTTTTTAGGAAAATTATGAAGTAGTACGGAATTTATGTTATGCTCTCCAGTTAGAATATAAGTTGTGACGTATGGTTAAAAATTTTGGGATGTGTACGTGACTTCCAACCATGTTTTTATGTTATGTTTTTACTAAAAGGACAAAAAAAATCCCTCTTCATAGAAATGCCCATTTTCATACAAGTTTCATTCGGTGACGTGACGCGACGATGATGTGTGTGAATGCACCTATAAAAGGCATTTTAAACAATGAAATACCTGTCTTATTGTTAAAATATTTTTTTCGAGACACTAATAGCAGTGTTACAAATCTTACGTATAGAATCTTAAATGTTTGTTGTCAAAAATAGAATTTAATGTTTAAAAAAATACATGTTACATAACGAAAACATAATCTAATATTAGATAGATAATTTAATGTTATGATAATTAAATTCATGCTTAATTTTTTTATTTTATTTTATTAAAATGATGAAGCTAAACAGAAAGCGATCATAATTATGAGGTAAATATTACAATGTCAAATGATTACCTTGGTCTTTGAAAAAAAACTTTTTAGATGTAAGTACCTAGAGTAATAGTTAAATTATTATGTTAAAATCTATATTTAAATGAAAAACTGTCTTAATGTTAAAAAGAATTAGCTTAGTATTATTTTTTGCAGTCTTGATTTTTTCGAGACACAGCAGTAGCAGTTTTACAAGTGTTACGTACCTATATTAAATTTTTGTTAATGCGTGTATATTTATTGAATTCAATGTTAAAAAATACATGTTATTTATCGAAACATCTTAATGTTGTATCTTTATGTAGTACTAATAAATGTCGTATGTTTATGTATTTTTTTTTTTTTTGTTTTCCTATACACCTAACGAAAATCTACTTATTCTTTGAAAAAACTTAGATGTAAGTGCCTAGTGTAATAGTTAAATTTTATGTTAAATCTATTTTAAAATTTTATTAAATAAATTAAGGAACATGTTTCTTTTATTTATACCTTGTTGGATAATACTGGAAAACCATGTCTTATCTTTATCTTCTTTATCTTTATCTATATCTTTATCTTTACATATAATAAAATCGTAGAGCTGTCATTCCTGTACATTGAATATTTTTTTCTTTTTGTATTTTTTTCGAGATGAGGGATCGATTCTGATGCCAAATCAACTTTTTTTTTTCGAATTTTTTTATGTTTTTTTGAGTTGATCTATCTCCGAAACTACTGTAAAGTTGTCGATCAAATTTTCCTCAAACATTCCTAATAATATGCTTCTGTTAATAGGCTATGTATTATTACGCTATTTTCCCTGGGAGATAAGCAATTTTGAATTTTGTTGTTTTTAAATGTTTGTTGGGAGTTGGAAGCTAAACCACTGGATATTACTTATTCAATTTTTCCTCAAATATTCCTTAAATAGCTCTTCAATTAATAGGATATCTATAATTACGCTATTCCCCTTGGGGGATTAGCAATGTTATAATATATATTATTATAGATATTATTTATTCAATTTTTCCTCAAATATTCCTTAAATAGTTCTTCAATTAATAGGATATCTATAATTACGCTATTCCCCTTGGGGGATTAGCAATGTTATAATATGTTGATTTTCAGTCATTGTTGACATTTGTATAAGAACAGCTATTTGAAATCTACTGTCAGCGAACCAGCCAGTCTGGTTGGTAACCCGGTTGACTTTCGTGCAATAGGTCTCAAGATCAAATCTTGAAACTTTCTTTTTCACTTTTTTTTTCTTTTTATATTATTTTTATTTTATAATAAAAATAATAAAAAAAATGCATACTTTTATCTCAATGTTATTCGCAATTTTAATTTATTACTATTTCTTTTCAATAGTTCTCTAGGATATACCTATTTACGCTGATTTAAATTGTAGGTAGTAGGTAAGTTAGATATTTTTTTAAATTGTAATTGTTTCGAGGTGTAAGAATTTTAAAGATTCGAAAACAATCAGTGTTTCTATTATTTATTATTTTGTGTTTATTTATGTTTTGAATTGATGCTCAAACCAGTGCATAGATTTTGTTTTAAACGACGACAAGTTGTACTCATCGAGTTAAATAATTAGCTATTTTTAAAAATCACGCGGTATGCTAAAGGGAGAAGAGCAATGCTATCGTTCGTTTAATTTCGTTAACAAATTGCAGCGATACTGTAAATTGACCAAAAAATTATAGTCTAATGTTTAAGATAAACACGAATCTTTGAAATTAGTGTCGCTCAAATGGTCAAAGGATGTTTCCTATGCAAACTATGTAGGTACTTACCTATAACATTATTGATCTAAACTAATAGGTATTATAAATGCAAGTATGTTTGTTTTTACCTTTTCACGCATTACTACCTATTACTGAATCGATCGTCCCAAAGTTTAGCATATAGGTACGTTGTCAGGAGTATAAACACGGATATAGGGTATTTTTCATCCCGAATAACAGAAGAGAGCTGTTGCCGAGAAAACAATTATGTTCATATTCCAGATGGCGCCACTTACACGATCCGTTTTGTTTCTCAAATTCTAAATTAACGCAAGCGAAGCCGCGGGCAAACACTAGTGGTAGGAATAAATTAATTTTAAATTGGTAGGTATGGGGAAGACAAATAGGATCGAAGTACCTATAGCACTGACTTTGGCTTAGCCGTTGCTTAGCTACGACTATTTATCTCGGCCAAAGCCTCATTTGCATGGGCATGTCGCAATCGCGGCGGTAAGACTTTTCCTTTTTTTCCTCTTTTTGAGGAGCGGCTCGATAGGCGTCATGGCGTCCTGACCTACTGCCTGACGCAGGTCCTTACTGGACTCGAAAGTTTCAGGAGGTACCTGTGTCGTATAAGGAAGGAAGAAACGCCTAGGTGTCACAGGATCGCCTGGAGGACACGGTGGAGCATTCGGTGCTGCCCCGCTTGGGCAGAGCACCGCGGCGACCTCTCGCGCCCGGCTTTGGTCGAGGCGGGCTGCGTGAAGGAAAGAACAGCGTACCCCTCCACCCCAGCCGCAGTGGTAGACGCCCACAAAAAAAATCCCTTACCTAACCTAACCTGGGACGATATCAATTAAAAGATTCGAAACAGGTGTCATTCGAAGCGTGTGGTAGAAACGATAATTTTTACTATGGCGACATTCTTCAAATGTGTAAGGTTTAGATACCTGGAATATCTGAAAATATCAACCTAACCTAACCTGTGGCAATATTCTCCAACGGATTTGAAACAGGTGTCATTTGAAGCGTGTGGTAGACACGATATACTTTTACTATGGCGACATTCTTCAAATGTGTAAGGTTTACCTAGAATATCTGAAAATGTCGACCTAACCTAACCTGTGGCAATATTCTCCAACGGATTTGAAACAGGTGTCATACGAAGCGTAGGGTAGATACGATATACTTTTACTATGGCGACATTCTTTAAATGTGTAAGGTTTACCTGGAATATCTGAATATGTCAACCTAACCTACCCTGTGGCAATATTCACCAACGGATTTGAAACAGGTGTCATTCGAAGCGTGTGGTAGACACGATATACTTTTACTATGACGACATTCTTCGAATGTGTATGGTTTACCATCATATCATCGCTGTTGAGCGATGGTGCAGCCTCCATATATTGTTGCCCGTGGTCCTTTATTCTATTACCTATCTACAAAAAAAAACAGGCGTCGTTTTATCACAAAACCTAGGATTTTGAGCTATGTAGTTACAATATGACTTTTGGACATTATAACACTTGTTGATTTTCGCAAAACTTCATTCTAACCAAACAGAAATATAACATTTGGTTAGACTGACATGTGGACATTTTAACACTTGGACGAATATTACCATAAACCCATACATACTGTGGCATGTGGGTTTCGTGGCAGGTTAGAAATGAAACTATGGGAGCAATGATTCCAGGATGCAGATCAGTTCCCATGTAATAATAACACTCCGTTGGAATACTGCACAGTTTATTGTTAACAACACAGGCCGTTGGTAACTACACACATCAAAAGTGTCTAGGGATCAACATATATTTTTGCAATAACTTTTCTCCTGATTGATATTAATTAAAATGTTCTTTAAGGATTCATCAAATAAAGTGTTATCGTTTGTCACAGTAACGATAAACCAAGTCACCTTTGCATTCATAAAGAAATTTGCCATTTTCCTAATAAAGGGATTTTTGACATTTGAACCACTAACATTAAAGTTCGAAAAAAAGACTGAAATAACAGTTTTCTTTAAAATTTTATTGGGTAACTTAAACAATTAATAATCCGTGTTTCTACCGCGGACACTAACAACACAAGAACATCGGTTTGGCATACTCAAAATGAGTTCATCCAAATCACGCTGTGGAATGGCCGCCCATGTTCGTTGCAACAACAAAAAAAGGTCTTCTTGCGACTGGATACCCTCCATATTCGGCAGAGCTCTTCTCTGTAGCATATCCCATGCATGCTCAATCGGGTTCAAGTCTGGCGACTGAGCAGGCCAGGGCAGGACATTGATGTTAGCTGCGGCGAGAGTCTGTCTTACAACTCTTGCGGTGTGCGGTCGTGCATTATCATGCATTAACTGAAATAAGGGACCGATTTGCACTTGTAGAGGAACGATGACGTCTGATACAATCGTCTCAGCATAAATTTGAGCGTTGAGGTTGCCTCTGATCCAAATCAACTCAGTTCTTCCGCCGATCCAAATACCCGCCCATACCATGATGGTTCCACCACTATAAGGATGGACTTCCTGGCAGGATTTTAATCGCTGTTGGCATCCAGGGGTTCTCCAGTGTCGTATACGTCTTGTATCCGGTCTCATACCAAAACGAGACTCATCAGAAAAGCACACGAAACGCCATTGTTCTTCTGCCCAATTTCTGTGTTCAAGAGCCCATTGATATCGAATCCTACGATTGTGCATTGCTATAGGTGGTACCCGTAGCGGTCTTCGGGAATGAAGGTTCACTTCATGCAAGCGGTTTCTGACTGTTTGGTCGCTAATTAAGTTCCCTGAAGAGTGATGAAGCCTCACGGCTAACATCATGGCGGTTATTGTTGGAGCTCTTCGAGTTAAGATTTGAATGTATCGGTCTTGTCTCCGTGTGGTGCAGCGATACCGTCCTCCATGGCGCTCAGCCACGGTACCAGTGCTTCGGTAACGTGTCCAAAGTCGACTGATAACACTCTGACTTGTATTCAGAGCTAAAGCCACAGTACGTTGCCGGGAACCAGCTTCTATCATTCCCACGGCTCTGAGCATTTCTTCCCTGCTTAAATGACGTCGCCGCTCCATAATAACGTTGGTTTTAATCAGTAGTAGGGAAACAGTAGCACTAATAATGTCTTCAATGCGTTGTATGTTTTTATAGGGAAAATATTGACAGCTGATTTTCATCTTTTACTCGAATTTGATTTACAGTTCCTGATTCAAATTATGAAATGCACCAAAAAGGATCCATATAAATTTATAAAATCATAAATTTATTACAAAGCCACATCTCAATCTCAAGAAATCCGCATAAAAATGCTTGATCCCTAGACACTTTTGATGTGTGTAGTTAAGCAGGTATACGGTTCACAATAGTTAGTGTCCACAGTTCTTATTAGTACAGATTATTACAGCACAAAATAGCAGAATCCTTTTTCAGAAACGTCATCTCTCCGAACATGGCGGCAGTGTTGCCATCTCGAGACGGTGCGTGGTGCGTTCGGAAATCGAACGCCGCCACAAAACCAGTAGTCACTTAACACATTTATTTCTAGAAAGTGAGCACGAACACACAGAAAGATTCAGGGAAGTAGGTACTTAGGGTCTCTAGGCGGTTTATTCCACTTTGTTCACCTGGGTGATATCACCTGGGTGAACAAAGTGGACCACTTGGTGTCCTTAATTCACCTCCGAAAAATATCACCTGAGTGATATCACCCAGGTGAATTGTGGACACCAAAGTTGTCCACTTTGTTCACCTCGGAAAAATATCTGGGTGAACAAAGGCGACTTTTCTTACGCGATTTAGTGGACTTTGGTGTCCGCAATTCACCTGGGTGATATCACTCAGGTGATATTTTTCCGAGGTGAATTGAGGACACCAATGTTGTCCACTTCGTTCATCCAGGTGATATCACCCAGGTGAACAAAGTGGAATAAACCCTCTAGGCACTATCACTGGTCACTTAGAATAGGAAGGTTACTGTCCTGGGCTTAAGCACGCCGAAAGCACGATGCAGGGCAGTGGGCGAGCGCGTGGCAGACGCGTCCGCCGGCAGAGAGGCAGGCAGGCAGGCAGGGAGTGCCTACCGCTAGGCACGTGGCCCGCTCAGGCAGCCTTCAGCTAAGCACGTGGCCCGCTCAGGCAGAGGCCTCCACACGTGGCTGGCGTGAGGTCTCGGCACTCACGCACCGCGTGGGTGGCCGGATCAGGTGGCGGGCTCACTGGCAGTTAGTGCCGTGCGCGTGGCAATTGCCAGCAGAAGTAAGGCCTGCACGTGGCGGCGTGGGTCTCAGCACCCTCGAGGTGTACCGACGGCGTTAGCGGCCGCGTGGTTTTACAGGCGTCTTTCTCCCGCGGTAGGCAGGGAGGCAGCGGGAAGTCTGACCTCAAGAGTTTATCAGTAGTCAAGCCGTAGACTGGAACTGTAGCCGTAGATTGGAACCCTGGAACCAGTGCGAATAAGGTGCGTGCGTAAGCGTCGTGCCGTTGCTCTGCAAGCCTCCGTCGATGCGTGCGTCCTTCAGCCGCAAGCCTAAAGCAAGGGGAATGGTGGTAGACTCACACATCGCGGTGGCTGACAATTAGAGGTAGGTATGCGCGCACATGCTCCAGGCATTCTTGAAGGTTCCTCGCCGCGTGGCCAGGCGATTTAAGCGAGCAGCTAGGCACAGCGTGGCGAGGCAAGCATAGCGTAGGATGCGAAAAGGATGTGAGCGCATTCACAGTGAGGTGCAATCAAGAAGAAAAGGTGACGATTTACATACATAGCTTTTAGACAGTAATAGTTAGGAACGCTGAGACAATAAAATAAAATGGCTGCCAGACCGCGCAGACAAAGAAATACAAAGGAATGCGATCTGGCAGGACAGTGAATAATTGCAATCACATGAGCACTTACCCGTTTCGCTCGGGGTTGTTTGCTAACGTGAGGCTTCCCAAAAAGAGCCGTTAATTAACCCGCGCGAGTTTATATATCCACACACGAACGCCACCAAGCCATGACGCGTTCGTATGTGGAAGATTTAGGGATGTGACACGTAACTAGTGAGGCGCGTTTAGTTGATTGTCAGAAAATCGACTACAACGCTACAATACATACATAGATTGATAAACACATTACCCTCCTTTGCGTCGCACAGTCGGGTAAAAAAGAAGCCTCACTTGCATGCGATTTCTGGCAACGTCTAAACGAGGTTATAATTAATGCAGTTGACCAAACAAATACTGCAATACACTTTTTAACCACCGTCCAAAATTTTCCTAGACATTAGGTATCAATCACTAACCCCATTTTTGAAAAAAAATCGATACGTAAATTGTCATATTAAATCATTTTCTCATCCGCTCTGTGTGGTCACTAAGCTAAACGTTAATAATATACACTTGCCGACGCATGAAACGGAAGAGCGCACCCCGCTGACCCCCCGCCCCGCCCCGCTACACCTGAGCGACACATCACAACGCGGTGTCCAGATTCATCAACTTTTTATAGTTAACATTGAGAGGTGATATCTCGATATTTTTGTATTGAGTAATACAAAAAGAAAAAACACGTATTCAATGATTTTCGCCAAAGATTAAATATTAAAATTTGGATGGTGACTAAAAAATCACCCTGTATAGTCAGACTCGCATGAAAGTTTTTGCATCGTGTAAAAAGACACCCTTATGTCGTTTCCATAAGTGAGGGTTTGAAGTATATGGCATGGTTGACGTAATGACTGAGCGATTAGCTGCCGCACTGCAATCACGGTTCCATTACGCAAATAGTAATAATGCTGACAAACGTAACTTTACAATGTTTATTTCAATTTACTATCTGCACAGTACAACACTTGAAACAATTTGATACGAACACTGCTTCTTCTCCATTATCTTTAGACGTATCTTCCGATAAGTAAACCGAATTTATACTGGATTCTATGGACGTATTCTTCTCCTGGATATAGCACCGAGTTAGGGAAGTTTTTCTGGAAAGATAAAAGAAGCTGAGACAGAGCTATACAAGTCGTCTAGCGCCATCTCGTTCACGCTTTAAGTCATCATGGTTGGCCACCTGGGGGGGTATTACAACGTCTTAAAACCAGGCTTGTTCCAGTGAGTGAACGAGATGGCGCTAGACGACTTGTATAGCTCTGTCACTTTCAATCGCCTGTTCTCGGCTCCTTATCCCCTTCGTCGATGTACGACTTGGGCGAGAATCTCGCCTCGAATGTAATAACTGTACTATGGCAGCCCAGAGGAGTCCCAAGATTGTTTTTTTTTTTTATTTAATGAGTTGGAATCTAGTCTATTTGGGAACCACTGGTATGTTGATGGATGCAGAGGAAGAGGCTAAAGAAAAGATGGATGGTGTGAGGAAAGATATATGAATGTTAAAGGAGTAAAAAGTAAGTTAAAAGTAAAGGGAAATGGAAATAGAAAACTTGTTGTGCCTGTTAATAAGTAAAATGGGATGAGGGTAGGAAGATGATGCTTTTTTAGAACAAGTTCTTAAAAAACTACAAATCTTATGATTAGGTAAGATTCAAGTAATATATTGTAAGACACTAACGTTATTGATTGCATCCGGATAATTTTGAGGCATGACACAGAAGAGGCCATGCCGCGTGTATGCTGTGCCCTGTTTACCCAGCAATGGTTTGTAGTTCTGCCGTTTCTTTCCCTGTGAACAAAATAATTATGTTACATGTTACCACTGTTTTATTCATTTGTTATAGCTGTTGGTTCTCCTGAATTATATTAATTAATTAAATTTTATGAGATATTTAATATTTCAGATTATTACGCTTGTATTTTTATATTCCTTATCTCTCGGGTTATTCTACAAGTATAATAATACAATATTCCTAGAACAGGTTCAAAAAAGCACAGTTTCGATGAAATCATCAAAAGTGCCTATAATAAATTAATTGGCCTATTTGAAACAAATGATTTGATTTTGAAAGTAAGTAATCAAATCACGTGAAAAGTTGACACCAGTGTGACAAATTTACCAAATAATGACTTTGTGGTATTACATAACTAATAAATTGATTTTATTTAAGTCTTTCAATTATCCATTCCCTTACAACACTGCATTCCGCTTCCAAAACCACAACCGATTCTATTTAAAAGTAAAACTTTGGTTTTTTGACTAGCGGCTTTCCACTATCGAATTCCAAGTCTAAAAATCTACGAAATAAAGTTCAAAATCACCTTGCGTTCTTCTTCTTCCGCGTGTTCATCCTTTACACTAGACTTCGACGTGCTGGAGTGCACACTACTCTCTTCCTCAGGCTGCTCCTCAGGTACTTCCATTGGAGGCTGTTCAGGTTCAGGATCTACGTGTTCTTCCTCCAAAGCTTCCTCCTACATTAAATGAAATCCGTTTAACCTTGGATGACTAAACTTCCGAACTTTTTCTAACTTATTGAGCCGCTGTCCAAACTAAATACTGTCTAGATCTACCTATAACTTATCAAGTTTTTGCACGAGGTTGCGAGATCAATCACTGTCAGTGGATAAACTACAAATATTCCGTACCTCTACTATTTTGTTGGGGTCTGGGAGAAGATTGCCTGTGTAAAACTGCATGCCGGGCTGGTTGCTGTATACTTCCAGCACACGTCCGCTCACTGGATGCAGTACCCTGAAAAAATCACAAACATTATTCAGCTTGTATCATCATCTGCCTAGCCTTTTCCCAACTATATTGGGGTCGGTTTCCAGTCGAACCAGATGCAGCTGAATATCAGTTTTTACATGGAGCGACTGCCTATCGGACCTCCACAACCCAGTAACTAGGTAATACGATACCCCATGGTAAGACTGGTTGTCAGACTTTCGAGCTTCTGATTGTGATTAACGACTGTCAAAGATCTACAAATGACAGCCGGGACCGTGGGCTTACGTGGTTCCGAGGCACGGAGAAAACTCGCTTTGACAGACGGTCACCCATCCACAGAACAACCTCGGCAAGCGCGGCTTAACCCGGAAGATCGGCCTGTGCGGCTGTAATTATTTAGCCACGAGCTCCTCTGGTAGCTAGTCAGCTTGGTAGTTGTAGTGAACATAATTAACACGACAAAAATATCAAAGCGACATCCATAAGAAAAAATGATGGTGGTGAAATTTTAAATTTTACACATTGTGATGTCATACGGTCTTCATTCATGGGGCAGTGTCGCCAATATTTAATAATTATCAACCTGCTTGCATTGACTTAAGAAGCGGTCTCACGCCCACGGTAGTGGAGACTGTTCCTACAAATTTCCAAGAACAAAATTGCAAGTGTCAGATCACCTGGCCTGGAACGCCAAGTCCTGTGTAGTGCCTCGAGTTATGCAGTAGTTGATATCGTAGCCACCCATCGGCATCTTAGGCAACATCATCTTCAGAAGTCGAGGAACACGGAAGTCGTAGGATGTTCCGCCCACCACTTTCCTTTCACCTGGAAGATCAAGGCATCGACTGAGGTAACAGGATATTATTGGATAGCCAAATGGTAATAGTCCTCATTTAGGCCTTATAGGAGTTCGAACTCAGCAAGGAACATTGCTTTATCGTCAACACTGCATGCTCTCGAAAAGGTGAAGGTAAATATAGTGAGGGAACCGGCATGTCGCCAAAAATTCGAAGACATCTGTTGACATCAACTAATTGGCACTGAGCTTGTGTTGTAGATGACAGCACACTCCCTCCTCCCAGGGAGGAGGCCGTGTTCCATCAGTGGGAACATTAAAGGCTCAAAAACTAAAAGTTACAACGTATAAAATATTGACAAAGTTTTATGGATTTATCTACTAGGAGTTTCTATAATTACCGAGTCTGGATTATGTCAGGTATTAATAAACTCGCTCAGCGATACTCGTTCAGCGATGCTCGCGCGGCTCGCTTGATCATTTCTTTACAGAGGACTGAGCGACCGCGGGTGAGTGGCGCGAGTAATCGCTCGTCGCACTTGCTCACCCGCTTATAGCCCGGCGACAAAACTATCGAAATTACACTCGCTTCCCGCTGATCGCCAACTCTTTTATAGTTTCTAGTTCTACTCGTTACTCGTTAATCGTCGTTGGTCGGACCACTGCCTTATACTTCTACAGTATTTATTGTGAAACATATAATATTTTGACTTAAAAATAATTTGGAAAGCATAGTAGGTATTAAGAAGTAGAATATTTATGTCTAACTTACGATCACTATAAAACGTAAAATGACATGAATGGTTTTAATTTGGTAAAGTTTGCATACGCGTGCAGTACCTACGTATCATTTTCATTTACACTAGAGCGAAGTGATGCGTGCGTTACACACGGTGATAATAGATGTCGTCACTTATCTATCTGTTCAACTCACTCACAGTTGGTGAGTCTCATTTATTGCTGCTCATCGTAGTTCGTTGTATATGTAACGCTAGATGGCGCTACTTGTTTTGTTACGTTTGTTACACTACGCTTCTTGCCTACGGCTTAGCTCACATGAAAGATAGTTATATAAACCGAGAACGGCTGATACCAAGGACTCAAATACGTTGCTTATAATATACATATCGAAGTTTAAATGGAACCTATGAGATTTCTAACAATGTCGCCACTGTTCTCGTGTAACATGGAGGGCCACGTTGCACACCAACACTGGCCACACTCGCGTTTGGTTCCGAGCAGTTACGATTGAAAGCTAGAATGACGAGGCGTTTTGTCAACTAGGGCCTAGGGCGCATTACCTAGCTTAACCTTCGAGAAGGTTTCATGTAGTGTGTGTTCCGAAAACCATACCTGTTACAAGTCCTTCTTCATCTATATCCGTGTATTTATCAGCATTGATGGTGAAGATATGGTCCAGCATAGTCTCCGTCCCTGCATGCTGTAAAGAAAACGGCATTTCGTTCAACAGAGGAAAAAAGTGGTCACGTTGGTCAAAAAAATGTCATAACAGTGACAGTCGGTCATGTCTTCAAAGCTATGGAACTTTCATAAATCGATAGAAATATAACCAGTATTGAATTCATTTGAAAAAAAAACAACTTGCAGATAGCAAGCTGCGTGATATCTAAATAGATGAAAAAGTATCTGAATGAGACGGAATATCTGAATGAACGTCTCATTCAGATAGTGCGAACCAATTAATTACATAATATTTTAAGCATAATATATTATTCGAAAAGAAGGTTTATCTTCTGTTTTTTTATTTTTTTATTTTTAGCGATAGGCTCTTGTTTGACTATTATATTATCTAGCCTGATGACTTCTTACATAATTATTAAAATCAAATACTGTTTGTTACGTCACACGAACAATTAAAAATAGCTCGACTGATTTCAACGCTCCAGATTATCTTTCAAGAAAAAACTACTGAACGGAATTGGATGGAATTTGGTACCTACACAGATACTTTATAACATAGGATATTTTTTATCCCGATATTACCCCAAGCGGAATACGTGCGAGTTTTCCCAGCACATCAACCTACCCCTTTCGTTAAATTTATTTTATAGTATCTCAATTTTATCACAAAAGTAGAAGGTTCATATTCGTTCGACTGGGATTTCACAGATTGGGGCAAGTTGCTGTGCTAGTCCGTACGTACGTGTAGTTGAAGCCGATTCTCACAATATAAGGTTAACACAAGGCAGATGAGTCCAAGTGGATTCATCTGATCGCTATCAGCATACCTCTTAATTTCTTAATATTATTATGTAAATAAGTGTCTCACCCTGATAGAAAAAGAAGAAATTGAAGAAATTGCCTGATAGAAGAAATTGCTCATAACTTACATGGCCAGCAAGATTGAAATAAGGCGAGTTGCTTAAGTTGATGATGGTAGGTTCAGTAGTGGTGCATTTCATTTCGATTTTGAGGGTATTGTCACATGTAACCTCAAAGGCCACTTGGGTCAACAGCGTGCCAGGGTAGCCCTCGTGGAACCGCTCCGAGACGTGGCTCATGATCACCTTGAATCCGCTAATATAAGAGCGCCAGTTCACCTGAAAAACATGACATACAACTTGAATTTTCATTCCTTCCTTATACCACTGCCAGGACATTAGGTTTATATTGTTTTCCTAATTTATGCCTGCGTCTTATGTGAGTGCAGTTTGGTTCATGTCCCACGACATCGTACTATCGTTTTTATAGAAAAATCTATGAACCTCATCCAAAACCGTCCAGCCGTTTTTGCGATATTGAGTAACAACATCAAACTTTAACATTTTCAATATAAGTAGGTTTTTATTGGCCCAAAACTTCCAAGACATCAGCATCATAAAGGTCTCATGCTGTGGATTTCAAAAGGGAAATATGTTAAAACTATAGGCCATCTGTCCAGGGTTACTTGGATAAAGATACAAGCTTTCAGCACCTACAGACATATCAGTACGAAATGATGCGGGTATAAGTTCCATTATTATTGTACACACTGACGCACTAAAAAATATAGATAAGTACAGTTTACACCAATTAACATTAATTAAGAGAGGCCTATACCCAGCAGTGGGTGAAGACGGGCTGTGGATGATGATGATGAAATGAATTTTCACCGGTACGGATTTTTACCTTGTTCCAGTTTTGAAACACCGCATTTTTCACAGTCTGTATCAGACACAAATTCATAAAGTCAACTACAATCATTACCTTATCAAAACCAACGTGTCCTCCATGGTAGTGATGGGGACCCTTATTGGTGGACAGCATGTACATCCTCCCCGAGGGTCGGACAATCATCGTGGCATCCCTGATGATATTGGCGTATCTTCCTATGGTGGCTCCGAAGTAAGGATTCTCAGGTTGAAAGTATTCTGTAAAGAAAAAGATTTCTGATTAAATAATTTTCTATTTTAATAATGCTAGCTTACATAAATCAACTGAGCCTATCGCATTCCACAATTACTGGGCATAGCAATCTCAACGATTTACGACGTATCGTTATTGTTTACGTAAAGGCACCAGGTACACGACGGACGGGAGTCTAAATCGCACAACTGCACCAATTTTCACTCCGGTTCAGTACTCACAACCAACGCAAGCGAATTTCGGTCCACAATCCGTGTGGAATTTGCTTCAACTTCGCCAGAACAAGGCTTAGTTTTTGTTGGGCCTAAGTTTCCCTAGCAAAAAATATTAGGGCATTTGCAGAATTTTGAAAAAAGTACCTTCTAATGTATCGTAACCAGCTAGGACGTCGTCAGGAACTCCTTTTCTGTCAGGAACCGATATGGCGGTGATGGTCGCGCCGTATGTAATGACCTGCAGATGAATTAAAAGGCAAGTAGAATGAAAGAAGAAAATATTATGCGAATCCAAACAAACTTAACATTATTTGGAGTAGACAACGACACTGACGACGATTTTACTTTTTCCTTATAGAGAATAATATGAGTGAAATAACTATGGGGTGATTGATTTTCCATTTATGAGTGTTCGCATTTTCAAAACAAGTACATCGGTACTAGGTTCGAGCACGCCGCAATTGCGGCAATGAGACCCCTCTTTGAGGGGGTGGTAAGATAGGCGTCTTGACCTACCGCAGGTCCTCATCGGACACAGAATTTTCGGGAGGTTCCTGTGTCGGATAGGAAAGGAGGAAACACCGGGGTGTCACCGCTGTGGGGATCGCCCGGAGGACACGGTGGAGCATACGGTGCAGGATTTCCCCGCTTGGGCAGAGCACCGCCGGCGCCGTGTACTCACGACGGCGATAGGCGGCGACATATCGCGGCCAGCATTGGTCGAAGCAGTCATGCTCAGGAAGGAGGAGGCGGGCCGCGTGAGGGAGAGGACAGCTTCCAGCTCACCACCCAGCCGCAGTGAGAGACGCCCATGGCAACGGACGTCGCAGGAAGACATCCGGTCACCATAGGCGCGGGTATGCGGACGGCGAGTAATGGGTGACTCGCTGTCCGATCATGGGCCGTTATATAATTGATTCGATGGTCTAATGGCAGTAAAAGCTTCTACTTAGCATCTCAGATTCCCCTTCAAGGATTATAGGCCTGCCGTTAAATTGTAATAATATCTTATTTCGTTAATCTGTGCAACAGCTTTTTTACCTGTACTAACATCCTGTTTTTCGTCTTCCAAGTGTATCTCCGAACTACGTCAATGTTAGTGCTAGAAGCACACGAAGAATGCTCCTCCTCCGGGTTTACGATCTTGGACTCCCTTTTCGGCCCAAGCTTTGTCTTTGCGTAAACACTTGAACGACGCCTTTCTCCATAACGCATGTCTTTCGGCATGAACCCAAAGCCATCTTCAATCAGTTCTACATCAGGTATCTTTGGAGGCTCTGGTTCTGGGGCTGGCTCTGCAGGCTTAGCTTCAGCATCCCCACTACCACTTTTAACATCTTCTGCAGCATCCCCCATTTTAAATATATTTCACAAAAAATTTTGGTTTCAAAAACTAAAAAGATTTTTGTTGGCCTAAATCGTAAATTTATAAAAAAAATACACTTAAAAATTTTTCATGGGTGTTTTTTGTTATTTTGTCAAACGAACTATTTTATTTTTTAATAAATGACATTTTGATGATTATTAAAAAATATTCTAGTTGGTCAAGTACATTTTAAACGGATAAGTACCGCTGTAATAAGCTTTTAATCCGAAATATTCTAATCTTGTTGGGTAAATTATGTATTTTATGGCTATTGATATTATAGAGCAGACGTGGTAGCCCAGTGGTATCGGCCTCGACTTATGAGTTGTGGGTTGAGGGTTCGAAAGCAGCCAGGCGAATACTGAATTTTACTTGAATCCAATCATTCCGCAATTAATTTCATGACATAAAAAGGTCCAGAAACAAAACCCTAAAAACCAGAGCATTGATTTGCGGCCATTTTGTGCTATCACTATGACCTACCCTATTATTATACGAGTGTTTTGGATTGAAAATGTTTCTGTGTGTTGAATTTCAAGTTGTTATGTTGAATCAAATAAGAAACGCGTAATCTCACTGTCACCAACAAAATTTAAAGCTAACGCTGACTAGTTTCAACAACATAGAGCAGTGGTGGCCGAGTGGATTCGGCCCTGGAGTATGGAAAGAAGTCATGTGACATCTACCAACCCGCACTGTGTTTGCGTGTTGGGTTATGGCCCACTTCCTCTCATGAGGAAGCCTGTGTCCCAGCAATGGGAACATTATAGGCTGATGAAGATTATAATGATCAGATGGACAAGAGATCGCGCTGGATGCAAGCTGCTTCCTACGGTCCTTGATGATGATGACAAGTGATCTGATACACACTTTCAAAAGCTAAGAAGAAGTCCAAATTGACCCCTCCCTGCTGTTAGACGAATGATGAAAGTGCTCGGGGGTGATAGATCAGCGAGTCATCATTGAAATAAAAGGCCTCCAATAAACGAGTCGCGAACGTCATATGTACATTAAAGTTCTAGTGGCTCATCCGTCAAGGCGACAAGGCCCTCGCCGATTATTAAAGTGGAAAGCCACAAAACGCAGCTAGCCCCTAGGCCTGTTCCGGGATGGACCAGGCATTTATTATCTCTTGATTTAGAAGCTTACAGCATAACATTATCAAATAGGTAGGTATTTTGTACGCAAAGACCACATTGCACTTTGCCATCACATTGTCGGCGCATTAACTGATTGAGGTCATTGTCAAATTTTTTCCATTCATAGTGTCCCCAAGGTTTCTAATTTAGCCATGAAGGACGGTTTTCTGATGAATTGGGAATTAATCTAGCAACAATTAGAAACCAATGTCATATTTTAAGTTATCATTTATTCAAATAAAAGTAAATACGGCTACAAAGTAAAAAAATATCGGCGTTACATCTACTACTTCTAAAACTTCTAGAAGTGTATCTACTAGAACCCAAATACACTATCAACATGTGATTTAACCGTCTTTATGACGCAATCAGGCACAAATTTGTACATTGGCAAACATAATCAAACCCAGAATACTTGCACAGTTTGTTTATCGAGGTCCATTGTATCGCTCTTCCACTTGTCAGCTCCGTCCAAAATATCGGAGAACTCCTCAATGTAACCTACTTCTTTACAAGGTGACGGTGGTATAATACTTATAATAGGTATCCCTATTTCCTGGAACGAACTCATTGACGAAAATCCACTTTCATCTTCGATGAAATTTGCGACATGGCTGTAGTCATTTCTCTTATCCATCACTCTCGTTTTAGTTTCCGCTTGCGTTTTTGTATTTTCTTCTTTTTGGCTTACATTATTGCCAGCAAAGTCATTTTCCAAACCGCAAGAGAGAGGAGAAGACGACACAATGAAATCCGCCAAAGGTACGTCTTTAACATCTACAAACTTATTTGTCAGACCATTAAAAGCATCCTCGCTGTCATAAACAGTATTGAGGATAAATGCATTAGTAGTGTCCTCGTCAATAAGATTTAATGTGGTATTTGATTTGTTATGTTCTGTGCCACTGTTAGAAATATCATCATTCTTCAAATTGTCATTACCATCGTTACAATAACAAGAGAGATCGGGTATTTTAGTACTGAGTACAGTATTGGCAAGAGTGATCAGTCTAGATATTTCCTCAGTGATCTTCTGAGAACTGTCCGTGTCCGATGACAACGATAATTTCGATTGATTCCTGAAAACCAAAAAAATATAGAAATAACATAAACTAGTTTATGAAGCAAATAAAATAACCACACATTATTTAAATATTTTTACCAGACGCCGTTGTAGTCTTTGAAACCGTTAACATTACTTATGGATTTACTCATTTTTCTTGTGCTTAATCTTTTGCCGGTAGTCAAAGAGTACTCAGGTTTGTTAACATGCAAGACGGAGCGGGATCGTGGCAAGTCTACGTGTCCGCCAGGCGATGCTTCTCTGTGGGACACCGTCTCTACGTTGGGTGCTGCGTCTGGACTCTGACACTCTATATGTTCCTTCACTCTGCTCAGAAAACTCACCACCTGCTTAAGTAAAGCTATGTGCATTTGTCTGTTCGCTTCTGTCTGAAAATAAGTCAGGTTAACTGAGTAAATACAAGTACATTGTTATCGTTGCGCTCAAAAGGATAAACAATCGCTATAAAACTTAAGTAGTTGATACGAGTCAGTTCGCTACAAATAGGCTACAATTCGCATTGCAATAAAAACAGTACATATATCGCAAAAGCTGAATGGTAGATTGGTGCACCAATACGAACGCTTTTGGGGAGAAGATAATTCGTTTGCTTAATACCTGTGTTAGCTGCCATCTTAAAGTGTCGATTGCCATGTTCAAAGCGGTTACTTCTGTATCTCGTATATTGTGGTTCTTCATTGGCTTGTCTGGGGGCTTCACCACTTCGCCGTTTTGCTCTGTACTCCTGGTTTTGGAAAGTTGAGAGCACTGCTCAATTATTTCTGGAGCCTGTAACAAAAAACATAACAATCAATTACGATACAAGAAAGTACGATAAAAGAAACTGTGCCATTGTGTGGACTGTCATTAGAATCCAATTCAAGACGGAAGGCGATGAATCACGCTCATACAAAGAATTTCACTAAACCATCTTAGGGTCAAACATTATAAACGTCGTGCAATTATGTGACTACAGTTTTATACAGCTATTAAAGTAATAGTAGACAATCAAAATACGCCTATCCCGTTTGATGAATTGAATAAAATCGAAGACGTATAATTGATGCTACATTGTATAGAAACAAACAATACTGCATCCACAGTCAACAACCATTTGTGATTGTATTTTTTGTGCCGTGAGAGAGGTATTGTACTTTTCCACCGAATTACGCAAGAGTATAGTTGCAAAAGAATGATAGTAAAAATACAGTGAAAAATATTTTCAATGGCTATGAAAGATGAACGTTTTGTTGCGACAACATGGTCATCTGAATTTATATCACCACAACAGTTAGTATAACCATACAAAGGTAAAATATTATGGCGATCTAACATAGTTGGTCAAAGTCAAAGTCAAAGTCAAATCATTTATTCCAATTAGGCCATCAAAGAGGCACTTTTGAACGTCGATATTTAAATTTAATTTAGTTGGTGAAAGTGAAGGTGTAGGTTTTGTTAAAGCAGCAGTAGCTGCAGCTACCTAACCCTACCTGCTTAAATTACATTAATAAAAAGAAATACAGCGTAATTTCCTACACTTTAAAAAAGTAAACAGCATTTTGATAATAATTTAGATACCTTCCTCAAAAGTTTGAATACTTGTCTGCTCATTTGGTTTATGTAACATCTTTACGTTATCGTCTTTCCCTTATCGTTTCTGTGGGATTGATTTCATGAAATGTAACGGAAGGGTGTTACATTACAATCGAGAATCTCTTTAATTTCTCTGAAATCGGCTAATAAACAATTAATTCCTGCAATAGTCTTCTCACCGCTTATTAAGATGCATCAAAAACTTGAGAGCACGATCATATGTAGGTGTAAATGATTGGCAGTGTCAGAGGCATCCCACGCTTTTGCCTCGATTCTTATTGACCTCTATGCGAACAATGAAAGAGTTGTATTACTTGCTACCGTTACTTTACCACCGACTAAAAGATTCTAATCTAAAATTAGAGAATAGAAAATTGTGTATTTAAATTGAAACTTTATGTGGCCATTACCATATACTCGTAATATTGTGTTCCTATCTAACTATCTATACCTATAATCGATTCCTAGTCTTTGATTGTTTCGCCGAACGCTTTACCTTTATTACAATCCAGGTAATTTTAATGTTGATTGCTCTATTTGCACTGTACAGTAAACTAAAATTTATGATTTATCTGTCTAATGCCTACTTACAATTTTTATCTATATTTTGCCGCCTGAGACATGTATAGAGGCAAAATTGTAAACGAGATTAATTCTGAATAAACCTAGCTTACTTAGGTAGGTCGCAAATTAGACTAGTCACAACAGTTCAGTACAATTAACAACAAACTATGAAGACAGATTTAGCGCATCCTCTGATGCAATCAATTCAGTGAACAATAGCAATTGCAGACGCTGATGATGAGAAAACTGTTGACCGTACCACGTAACAAAATGCACATGAGCAAATACCCATTGTAATCGTAACAGCAAGAATTACACACGGACCACTGACCGTAGAACTCATAACGGACTCATTATTTGATAAACATAACATCGATGTAAATAGCTTCAGTGAATTCCAGTACAGTTGGAAATTTGCCATCGAACTTTACTTGCGTAGCTTTCATCTTATTCGCTTTAACTAGTAGTAACATCAGTTCTATATGGGCAAGTCTAATGAAGAAAATGTAGGTCACGTTTCTGGCTTACCTTCGACTTTCAGTAGTTCCAGTCTACCCGATATGTCTTAATACCAGTTTACCAGACGGTCTATCCATATAAAAATATGGACAAGCTGTCTATCTGAGTTCGATAACCCATTTATTATAGGTAATGCGTTATTCCTTGGTAAGAGTTGTTGTCATATTTCGGGCCACTAACATCGTGGTCAAATCGAATCACATATACAAATGACTGCCATGCCGGCTTGATACGTAATCGATGGCCAGTGGTCACCCATCCACAGAACAGAACGACATAGACAAGCGCGTCCTAGCCCAAAAAAACGACCAGTCGAGCCGTGATTACCCACAAGCTTCTCAAGCCACGTCGATTTTAAATCATTTACTTAGAAATTGACGAATGAAGTATGTCAAATTCAAGATTCTCTCATACAAATAACTGTTTAAATATAAATTCTAAAATCTTCGTACTCAATTCGAATCACCTAGTTACACAGTTAAGTTGGCTGACTACCGTAGCAAGTATACGTTTATTTTTTCTCTTGGACGTAAATGCCACAATTACAAGCTTAGTCTTTTTTTATATCCCGTTCGACTAAAATACTCAACGTTGTCTTTTTGTGTTTAGATTAAAGCGAAGCGTTTGACCCTGTCACCCTGGTTGTCGAAGTACACAGGGATGTTATGGCCCTTGCTCAAAATCGGAACCATGCAAAAAAAATTACAGCTCCATGCTGAGATAGAGCCTTTTGGACTCGTAGGTCCAGGACTAATAATATACCTATTATCATTCTTTTTTTTTACTGTTTTTTTTTTTTTTTTTTTTTTTTATTTAGTTACTTTTATATAATATTGTTCGTTATCTGTTATTTTGTTTTGTCCTGTGTGAGTTTAATTAAAAGCACGTATTTTACTTTTTTTCTTCTCCCTTTCTCTCTCAATTGAGCAGATTGTTCTAGATTTGGTTAAGAATGTCATATCCTAGTTATTATGTTATTTGTTCCGGTCGGCTAGCGGGTGTCAGGTGTCGGGTGGTGCCCGGTTCCCCTGATCTCAGATGTCCGGATCGCTGGCACAGAACCGAACACGTGTGATCAGGGCCACTGGGCTACCGTTCTCAATTTACAACATAGTTTCTCAAAATCTAATTGAGTACAAAATCAAACAACAAAACAAATGTCAAAGGGCAACTGAATAAGCCTGGTGAGTTTTAGTCAACCTTTGACAGGCTTTTCCGTTGCACCAAGAGCAGTGGAAAAAACTGTCAGATTTTAAAAGACTATCAGATATGTCCACCACTCTCGGAAGGTATTGAAAGAGACCTCTGAGCAGCCATAGGATAGCCTTAAGTAATGGTTCAAAATTATTTCGATACAGCAGAGGCTTTGCCCAGGTGTTCAGTAATCTAACTACAGGAAATAAAATATCCTTTAATGTTAACCTAGGTTATAACAATCCGTGTCAAGCAAGACCAATCAGTTGTGTTTGCGTGAAAGAGAAACAATAACCATCCATCCATCCATTGTCATAAATTAATAGCAGTGAAGTTTTATTAACTGGTAATAGTGCTGAAGAAAATTGACCACTACGACAAGCCCTTGAACGGGTGTAATTGCTCCTTAAAATAACTACTTTCTTGCAGACAAATAAATGACATGAAGTTTAGCAACAATCCGTGACAAAACATCAAACTGCTTACTTCGCCAAGTTCATAAGGTATCATTTTCACCGAGGTTACGTAAGGTTGACTGACTCATGGCCCAAAAACTATACTACTGTCCGACAAAATTGGCGGTTGCTCGGTTGCGGGGGGGAGTGGGGGAAGTTGGGTTAGCGTTTCAATGAGTCGGGTTAGCATCGCGGCTGGCGGTGAGGCAAGCCCGTCATGCATAGCCGGCGACGCGTGACACTCGCGTCCGGCCCGGGCCCTCGGAAACATTAAGCGCCCTACCCTATCACAACGAATAAAGGGAATCAGTACCGACAAAAACCAAACGATTTTATAAATAACGATCTTTTTTTTAGCTAGCCTACTCTGTCCCACTCCTGATTAAAGGCCTCCCCCCATTCCTTCCACTTCTCTCGATGTTGTGCCTCCTCACGCCATCCAGTTCACTAGGATCTTTTTAGGGTTATGTACCCAAAGGGAAAAGCAGGACCCTATTACTGAGACTGTCGTGTCTGTTAGGATCCGTGAACCGTTCAATTCATAATTCAACATAATTCAATTTATTTATTTGTGAACATAGGTATATAATAGATGTTACAGTCAATGCAGTATCAATGATCACTATGCTTACCATTTAATGGTGTACAAATGTTTAAGTCATTAATTCTATTAAAATAACATATCAAAAATATAATTAAATTAATAATAGGAAAAGAGTCAATCGGAATGTCAAAAACAAATTAAATACAAATAAAACGATGGATATGTCAATTTTAAAAAACTTGAAAACACATTATTCATAATAACAATCTAGTTACAATGTCATAGAATGAACACAATGAGACAACTTTATGGCAATGTCAGTTATAAAATTCATCAACCTATATCACAGCATCTTATCATTCAAAAATTCCTCAGTAGAATAATATGCCTTATCTATTAATAATTTAAATAACATTTTTTTAAATAAATATGTAGTTGCTGCTGCTTTTATACATTTCGGAAGTTTGTTATATAATTTAGGACCCATAGTGAAGATGCTTTTCTGAAACAATGCAGTTTTACTTGGAATCAAGTTTAACTTATCAGCTCTACGTAGGCTGCTGACCCGGGAATATTTTGACAGGTTGCGTCAAACAAAGAGAACACTTTCATAAATGTACATACATGGTAGGGTCAATATCTTTAAGTCTTTAAAATAAGGAGCACAACTGTCAGTTTTTTGAAGATTGCACATAGCACGAACACACCGTTTCTGTGCAATAAATGCAGTTTCTTTTCCAGTCCCGTTACCCCAAAACATGATTCCGTATCTTAAGCATGATGCGACTAGACCGTGATATGCAGTAAGTAGTGTCGATTTATTAACAGTATTTCGTAACTTTTTCAAAACATATGAATATTGGTTCAGTTTATTACATACATTTTCAATCTGTATACTCCAAGACAACGTATTTTCTATATGTATCCCAAGAAATTTCGTTGATTTTGTTTCCTTGATAGGCACATTATTACCGTGATAGTAAGGCAGGTGAAATTTTCGCTATAAGAACAATTAATGCTAAAAAACAGAATAAAATAAATGTTTGAGGGGGCTTCCATACAACAGACAAGCTTATAGATATTTATTCTTATAGATATTTTTTATAGATAATGGTCAGGATGTCGGGAAACCTTCGTGAGCCAGTCCGACTCGCCCTTGGCCGTTTTATTTAAAAACGCTCTGTCGCTCTTTGGTCTTCAGATCGACAGTTTATCATCATCTATCCCAAATATGCTGGGTTCGGCTTCCAGTCGAACCAGATTCATGCAGCTTCACATCGAGCGACTGCCTGTCGGAACTCCACAACCCAGTAACTGGGCAATACGATACCCCATGGTAAGACTGGTTTTCAGACTTTAGAGCTTCTGACTAACAGTAACGACTGTCAAAGATCTACAAATGACGGCATTGGGATGATCTAGCTTAATAGTTCAGAGATCTTAGATCCGAATTTTAGGCATTTGGATTTTTGGATAGACTTAAGTTCTTGCTTTAAAAACCTTGTCTTTTATACCCTGAGTGAAGGAAGAGCTGCTGAGGATAAAAATTTTAAACTCTTTCAAGGAATATCTCTTTTCCATTGTACTCTTTGTGTCTCCGACAACTGCTATTGTTTCAACTAGACATCTTTGTGAACAGCGTAGTTAAAACGAGTTGAGTATGTGTGTCTTGTATATTACGTACATTCTTTAGACAGGCCTGTTGGTCTAGTGGTTAGTGACCCTGACTGCTATGCCGGAGGTTGTGAGTTCGATTCCCACCCAGGAAAAATGTTTGTGTGATGAGCACGATCATTTGTTCTGTGCTTGGGTGTAATCTTCTTCTTATATATGTATAAAATGTCCGTGTCACAATGTTAGTTACCGTACTCCTCCGAAACGGCTCTACCGATTTTTACCAAATTTTATATGCGTATTCAGTAGGTCTGAGAATCGGCTACTATCTATTTTCTTTTTAAATTTATATGGCAAAACAACGTTTGCGGGGTCAGCTAGTTTATCTATAATATTTATGTATTTAAAAATATATAAGTATGTTTATCAGTTGTCTAGTACCCATAACACAAACTCTGCTTAGCTTGGGACTAGATGGCGTTGTGTGATAGTTGTGGAATGTTATTATTATTATTCCTTTACATATAGTTACTTATTTAGATGTAACATTGGATGTAACACACAAATATGTATTTTTTTTTGTTTATTTACATCGCCATATTATAAGTATTACAAGCAGGCGGCTTCGCCCGCTATAATATTTATATATATATAATATATATACCCCCACGGGTACAAACGCCAGCAGGTCAACCTACGCGAATCTGTCAGATTTTACCAATCAAACATTAACCTTCTACTCTTGTGATAAGATTGAAATTCTATTAAAGAAATCTGACAGATTGTGGTAGCTTGATGTGCTGGCGTCTGTACATAAAATCGGGGTCAAAACTATTCTATGTGTAAAAGGTTAGAAACTATGTGTGTACCAATATCCAAATACTTTCAGTATTTATTGCATGAGAGAGTAACAAACAATTATCCATCCATCCTCACAAACTTACGGTATGAAGTAATACTTAACATTTTATATAGGTACAATACATATTTATATACAATACACAATACATATTTATGTACATTAAACATAGGTGAATTCCAAAACTACTAATGATTTTGATGAAAACCAAAACTGAATCATTGGATTTTTGTAAAAATCTATATTCTCGGTTGTCTCACGACCAGCTGATCGTAGCGAACAGCCCATAAATTGTATTTTAAAGAATAGCATAGCTATGTGAAGGTAATGCCTACCAAAACCTCGTTCAGAAACGGAACTAGTTTATATTGTAAGCATTGCGTAGGCGATGCACTAGCAACCTGGCTGTTTGACTACTGAGACAATACTACGATCTACAAACCAACAGGTTCTAAACATAATCACAGAGCCGAAAACTGGGGTGCCCAGGTGCCCAGGCACAGAGCATAGACCCTGAGGGGGCGAAGAAATGGCAACACCAGGACCACGATAGGGTATTCGACTTAAAAAATCTAATTAATACGTCAATTGACATATTGACAGGCCTGTTGGTCCATATTTTTTACCCGACTGCGCCAGGAGGGTTATTTAAACTCTAATTAACGGAGTAATTAGTTTTTCAATTTACTGATGCTATCAAAATGCTTATTGGCCAAACTGGGCGCATTAAAGGCTTGTAACGGTACTACATCAGCCTTTTTTTTGAGGTGATATGAAACTCTTACTGGCAAAAATCTTCTCTGTTTCTTAGGTTCTCCTTTGAGTTTCAGGGCAACGGAGCTCTCCCAAGATCCCCGACAGGCGTTTGGCCTTATAGAGGTCTTTTCAGTTCTGGTGATAACTCATTGAGGCGCTCGTAGGATACGTGGCACTTTCTCACTCAGCCCTGGTCCTTGATCGGACGGGAAGCTACCCTTTACTCGCCCTGCCCAAGCAGATATCTACTCCTACAGTACTGGGTATTGTACGACAGTTCCTGTAAGTCCGTTTGTCAGACTTTGGAGCCGTAACACTATTAAATTCGCACTAAAATATTTTTTTTTTTTTTTTTTTATTTATTTACTAGCTTCTGCCAGCGACTTCGTACGCGGATCCTGTTGCTTATGCCAGCGACAATGGGGTCGTCAAAATCGAAGATCTGAAACGTCTGATGTCGATTTCTTAGAACCTGGGGACGGGAAAACAACGGGACGCGCATGAAGATTCCAGACGTTCCATATCTTTCATTTTTGTAAGTCAACAGGAAATGCCCATCAGACTAAACAACTCTTGCTAAGACGTCATTCCTATATATGTAAGTATGTTAAAGTGTAGCTGGGCTCTTGGAGTTCCACATCAGGTGTTCCAGATCTTCAGTTTTTATACGACAACAGGGAGTGCTCATCAGGCTGAACAACTCTTGCTAAGACTTCATTACTGTATATGTAATAATGTAGCTGGGCTCTTGGAGTTTTACATCAGGTGTTCCATATCTTCAAATTTATTCTCTCAGCAGAAAATGCTCATCACGTGGAACAATTTTCGGTATGGCGCTATTTTTGTATCTCTTATAGTTTAGCTGATCTATTGCAGTTCTGCATCAGGTGTTCAAGTTTCCAAGACAAATTATAGCCTATATGTTGCCCAGACTTAATAGCTATACATAAAAAAAGCAATCAAATTCGTCCAGTAGTTCCGAAGATTAGCGTGCATGGAGTAACTTCTCCCGTTTTCCTAACATTTCCCTTCACTGCTCTGCTCCTATTGATTCTAGCGTGATGAAAAGTATCCTATAACCAGCCCAGGAGTATGAAAAATAATTGTACCAAGTTTCGTCAAAATCCGTCGAGTAGTTTTTGTTTCTATAACGGTTATACAGACAGACAGACAGACAGACAGACAGACAGACAGACAATAATTTTACTGATTGCATTTTTGGCATCAGTATCGATCCCTAATCACCCCCTGATAGTTATTTTGGAAATATATTTCATGTACAGAATCGACCTCTCTACAGATTTATTATAAGTATAGAAGAAGAAGAAGATAAAACTTTATGCACATTTCTGTACAACGGCGGACTTAATGCCGTAGGCATTTTCTGCCAGTCTACCTTAGGGTGATGCAGAGATAAAACATAGTAGGTGCAACAAAAGTAAAAGAATCATTGACTAGAGATATATACCTATAATATATAATACATATATAAATAATAATAATAAGTACATATACATACATACATACATATATACATACATATTATCACATTCATGTGCAGAGAGAAGAGATATAAATAGAAATAAATCAATTAACTATGAGTCGAATCTGCCAGCTTCTTGAGTAAGAATTCTCGAGCCTTAACCTTAAACGAGAAACGATTGGTTGCCGTCCTGATATCCAGAGGGAGTTCATTCCAGAGAAAGACCGCCTGAACAAAAAAGGAATATTTCTGGAGGCTAGAGCGATGAGAGGGACATCGCAGAAGGCGATTACTAGAGGAACGGAGCTGCTTGCTATGTGCAGAGCATAAATACTGGAGATGAGAAGTAAGATAAGAAGGGGAAGTGGGTTTATCTAGAAGAGAAAATAGGGTAGTCAAAGCCCTCAACGCTCTACGCTGCCGAATGGGTAACCACTGTAACAGCGACCGTTGTGGGGAAACATGATCATACTTGCGGAGATTGAATACGAATCGAATGCAGTTATTCAGAAGTCGGTCAAGTTTGTTGAGTAGATCTGCATTCAGGTCATAGTAGCACACATCACCATAGTCAATTATGGGGAATATAAGGGACTGGACAAGCAATGCCTTTATGTGAGAAGGGAGAACATTTTTCAGGCGATAAAGTGAGCGCAACGTTCCGGTGACTTTTCTGCTCACACTCACAACCTGCTTACGCCAATCGAGGCAAGTGTCGACATACAAACCCAGATCCTTGACTTCAGAGCTGAACGGAATGACAGCACCGTCAAAGATAACTGGTGGTATTGCTATCCCATTCAATCTTCGTAAACTATGGGGGCTTCCTACTATGATAGCTTGACATTTAGCTGGGTTTACCGCCACCCCGAATCGATTTGACCAGTTTTTGACTGCGCTTAAATCCCGATTCAGCTCGTCGATCGCAACTGAGACGTTGTCAACACTTGCCTGACAATAAAGCTGTAAGTCGTCAGCGTAAAGATGATACGCACATTGAAGAACAGTGGTTATGAAATCTATAAAAATAGAGAACAGAAGTGGAGATAAGATACCGCCTTGAGGGACGCCAGCTTCAACATCACGCCAGGTGGACGATGTATCACCAGCACGAACCGACTGCTGACGCCCCTGAAGATAGGATGAAAACCAATTTAATACCTCAGGAGAGACCATGAGATGGGAGAGGATGGACAAAAGGACTTCGTGGCTGACGGTATTAAACGCATTGGAAAAGTCAATCAGCACTAAGACTGTAACTTTAGTGTCTTCCATTCCCCGTTTAATATCGTCTGTCACTTTCAGAAGGGCTGAAACGGTACTGTGTCCGGGCCTGAACCCTGACTGAAGGGGACTGATTAGGGAATTTTGGAAAATGAAATGGGAGAATTGTTTTTGTACACAGGCTTCGAGTACTTTTGACAAAAACGGGAGGATAGAAATAGGACGGAATTCATTGGGAAGAGTAGGATTAGGTATTTTTGGTAACGGACGAACATGAGCTTTCCGCCACAAGGAAGGGAAGACACAGGAATAAAGGGAATAATTTATGATATGGGAAATTGCAGGAAGGAGCTGTTCTAGAGCCGAAACGACCATGTGCCGACTGATGTCGTCACAGCCCACTGCTTTGGATTTTATGGAAAGGATAATCTTTTTGATCTCCCCCGGATCAACTGGGGTGAAGACGAAGGGGGTAATATTAGGACGCGTCAGACCATTAAGGAAATCTAAGGTTTGACATTTCGTTGAACTATCAAGAGTGGTGACAGTGCAGAAATGTCGATTTAGATCGTCCAAGCTAAGTGTGTTAGGAAGGTCTGAATGTCGCGATCTACCGATACCTAGAGTTCCAAGGAACTTCCAAATATCAGCAGGAGAAGCAGAAGTTATATTATCAAGAATATGTCGGCGTTTAGCATTGCGTATCATCTGATTACACCGATTTCGAGCAGATTTGAAAAGGACCCACTTATCCTCAGATCGATCCCTTTTAAACTTACGAAACGCACAGTCTCTCCGTCGCATCGCCATCCGAATTGCAGGATTCATCCAAGGAGCAGGAGGGCGCTTCAGCTTGACTTTCCTAACAGGAGCATGGGTGTCATACAGTTTCAGTACAACTTTATTGAAAAATGCGACTTTGTCATCGACAGTATTTGCTTCCTGCAGGGGAGTCCAATCAACCTTAGAAGCGTCCTGTGCAAGCAACTCACTATTCATCCGCGCAAAGGCACGCCTGTACTGGAACATAGGTTTAGGTTTAGGGGGTTTAAGGATGTAAGATAGGAATATGAGATCATGATGGGAAAAACCAGGAGCGTCAAATTGACCATGTGAGGAGACTAGAGAAGGATTAGAGATGAGGATTATATCAAGCCAAGTATCATCACCTGCGGTATTGTGGTGAGTTGGTTGGAGAGGCAACACATGCAGACTGGCTGACTCGACTAAATGGAGGAGTTTACAGGAGCGAGGGGAATTATGGGCTAGAAGGTTAGTGTTAAAATCCCCCATAATGATGTGATGTGCATACTGCGAACCCAAAGATTCAAGAACCGATTCGAATTCGATGAAGTAATCAAGAGAAGGAGGACAATACACCACACCTAGAACAGTTTTTGCTCCTTTGACGCAAACCTCAAGAAAAAGAAACTCAGCTGAACTGTGAGGGGAAGAAGTGGCAAGAATTTTAAAAGGGAAATCAGCACGGAGGTAAATTGCAACACCACCCCCTCTCTTACCGATTCGATCATTCCGCAGAAGGACGAAACCGGGAAGAGAGTAAGTGGTCGACAGAAGTTCAGGTTTGAGCCACGTCTCCGAAATCAGGACGGCATGGACATTGTTGCTCGAGAAAGTTTCATACAGCTCATTGTGGTGGCTCGGGATACTCTGGGCGTTTATATGACATACATTGAATCGACCGAGTTCTTGATTGAATGTCTGTCCCAATAGATCACCAAGAGTACCTTGAATCGAGCAGAAACTGTCATCACAAGAAGAAGCAGCAGAATCGTTGGCAGAATAAAAAGATACATTATCAAGAGGTGATATCATAAAAGTAAAAAATATATAAAATTAATAAAAAAATGAGAACTACACAAACTACAATAATAAGTTTGCATCTCTGCACCACCCGCCAGCTAACAACATCAAAAACAAAAAAAAATGACATTCACAGTTCCCAACTATCTGTAAGACAATGAAATAAAAACAAAAACAGCACAAGAATATAACGACACGGTATTTGGAACGCAACATAAA
This sequence comes from Agrotis clavis, assembly GCA_954870645.1. Taxonomy (NCBI): domain Eukaryota; kingdom Metazoa; phylum Arthropoda; class Insecta; order Lepidoptera; family Noctuidae; genus Agrotis; species Agrotis clavis. The sequence continues at coordinate 3,759,501 of OX940917.1, forward strand.
ACAAATAATTTTATAAGTTTCCGAACGAACAAAACGGTTTGTGACAATACAATCATAATAATTAATGTCAAATCTGACAGAAGTCAATTTTGACATTTACATAATACATTACATTGTCGCGAAACCTACATATAAAACGAAAAAAAATAAGAAATTAACTTGAGGGTAAAGACAATTTAAGCTTAGGATGTGCAAAGCAAAAGGAAATTGAAAACAAAATACCGTAACTAAACAAAATGAAAGTAAACCATCCTCATATTGTCAAATTAACATCAGCAAAAGATAACATAAACTAAGGTAAGAACATGAGCAATGGTTAATGGTTTAAAAATTTAGAAAAATTATATCTGATACCATAATCAGCGCTTCTTGTCTTTCAGGTTATCTCCAGACACTGCAACCCCGGGATACGTTTCCAGCAGTGGACTCAATTCCTGAAGCGACGTGATCTTGTGTTTGCTTCCGTCAGGTGTTTTGATGACAATCAGACCGTCTTGAGTCCAACATGACCGCATCCCGAAGTGGACCCGTGCTTTCCCGAAGATAGACTGACGGGACTTAGTGAGGAACTCCTTGACAGAAATAGCTGTTCCCTTCAGCCTAGTCTTCGCTCTCCAAACCGCCGACTTGTCCTCGTAGTGGGAGAACTTAACAAGGATAGGCCTGTTATGGTCCTTTTTGGCCGTGCCAAGTCTGTGGCAAACCTTAAGTGAAGTTGCAGTGATAGCTTGCAGGGCCAGCTTCTTGTTCAACGCCTCCAAGATGACTGTACTACAGTCCTCCCCATCAACCTCAGGAACGCCTTGGAAGATAAGTGCCTTCCGCCGATGTCGGGTCTCCAAGCTGTCTACCTGTCTGGCACACTCGCTGATCTGGCTCCGAAGTAGACTCAGCATGCCGAAGATTAACTCCCTGAAGGAACGAAACTCTTCGGCTATCCTTGCCACGGTGTCTTTCGCGGGTCCAGCACATTGTATCTGTGCCTCCAGTTCATTCATCTTCTTAAGAAAGCTGTCCTCCAGGCACTTCTGAGCAGATACTATTTCTTCAAGTTGGGACATAGTGTTTCAGTGTCAGTTAATAATGTGCAAGTCCAATGATGAGCTGGCAGGTGGTGTATAACTAAGGTTACAGTCACATATGTGTGCTGCAAACGTGAGTACTTGTTGTTTATAGGTTAAACAACAAAAATATACTTTTAAAAATATTAAATAATGTTAAATACTATTTTCTATATAAAATCAATAATTCGACAAATATTCCTTTGCCGTTTCCAAAACACCTTTGAAAATTAGCCATTAACCTAGAAATGGTCGATCGTTAAATACAGAAATATCTTTCTAAACTTGTGCTTGTGGATAAATCTTAAGCTTCTCGATATGTGCGAGTCGTATTCTGCTTCTCGTGGCCTGGTATACAACGCAGGCAAGTCAAAATTTATGGTTTTCAAGTCTGGTACCAAGTGTCCCTCCGACGTCCCTCCTGTGTTACTTAACGGGAGTGGATTTCGAAAGGGTGTTTGAAAGATGGCGCAGATATGGAGAAGGAACGCAGAGCATTGTCGGTTCGGGCAAATATGCTGGCCCGCCGGTTCTTCCGATGACGGAAGCAGTAAAAGTTACGTTGTTTAAAGCATATTGCATGTCGCTGTACTCGGGGGCCTGTGGTTCAGCGATACCCAAAAGGCCTACAATGCTCTGCGAATTCAATATAACAACTCATTTAGAGTGTTGTTGCGACTGCCTCGGTTCTGTAGCGCGTCATCTATGTTCGCTGAGGCACGTACCGACGGTTTTAATGCCATACGGCGTAAGAAAACGGCCTCGCTGCTAAGCAGACTCCGTGGCAGCCCCAATAGCATTCTACGCGCTTTAATCAGGAGACATGACAGCCCGTTGGTGAGGTCACTGGTCTCCTGTACTCTGTCGATGTTAGAAATTAGGAACCAACTGTTACTAACCCAATGGATCTTTGTTATCTCATATGAAATAAATAAATATAAGTGACATTGTACATATAGTATTGTAAACTAATTATACTCATAGCTTTGCCCATATCCGTGTATAGTTCAGTAATTTGCTACAAGACTGGCGCGGTGCTTGAACGATCGACTGACTGCGCAACGTTTCGCGGGTTCATTCCCCACAACACATATTTGTATGATAAACAAGAAGTTGTCCCGAGTCTGGGTATTGATATATGTGAATTTCTATGTTTGTAAGTACCCACATTACAAGAGAAATTCCAAGTCCGTTGTGGAACAATGTTTAAAAAATATAGGTAGGTACATATTCCATGGGACCTTCGTACCTGGATATTATCGTAGTATACATATAGTTTAATGTCTTTGCTGTCGTATTTGTTATTGTACTAGGTTATATTATAAAATATAGATAGATAGATATAATAATCTTTATTATGCACACAATACAAATTACAGGACAGGTATTTATTTATACACACATCAAAAGTGTCTAGGGATCAACATATATTTTTGCAATAACTTTTCTCCTGATTGATATTAATTAAAATGTTCTTTAAGGATTCATCAAATAAAGTGTTATCGTTTGTCACAGTAACGATAAACCAAGTCACCTTTGCATTCATAAAGAAATTTGCCATTTTCCTAATAAAGGGATTTTTGACATTTGAACCACTAACATTAAAGTTCGAAAAAAAGACTGAAATAACAGTTTTCTTTAAAATTTTATTGGGTAACTTAAACAATTAATAATCCGTGTTTCTACCGCGAACACTAACAACACAAGAACATCGGTTTGGCATACTCAAAATGAGTTCATCCAAATCACGCTGTGGAATGGCCGCCCATGTTCGTTGCAACAACAAAAAAAGGTCTTCTTGCGACTGGATACCCTCCATATTCGGCAGAGCTCTTCTCTGTAGCATATCCCATGCATGCTCAATCGGGTTCAAGTCTGGCGACTGAGCAGGCCAGGGCAGGACATTGATGTCAGCTGCGGCGAGAGTCTGTCTTACAACTCTTGCGGTGTGCGGTCGTGCATTATCATGCATTAACTGAAATAAGGGACCGATTTGCACTTGTAGAGGAACGATGACGTCTGATACAATCGTCTCAGCATAAATTTGAGCGTTGAGGTTGCCTCTGATCCAAATCAACTCAGTTCTTCCGCCGATCCAAATACCCGCCCATACCATGATGGTTCCACCACTATAAGGATGGACTTCCTGGCAGGATTTTAATCGCTGTTGGCGTCCAGGGGTTCTCCAGTGTCGTATACGTCTTGTATCCGGTCTCATACCAAAACGAGACTCATCAGAAAAGCACACGAAACGCCATTGTTCTTCTGCCCAATTTCTGTGTTCAAGAGCCCATTGATATCGAATCCTACGATTGTGCATTGCTATAGGTGGTACCCGTAGCGGTCTTCGGGAATGAAGGTTCACTTCATGCAAGCGGTTTCTGACTGTTTGGTCGCTAATTAAGTTCCCTGAAGAGTGATGAAGCCTCACGGCTAACATCTTGGCGGTTATTGTTGGAGCTCTTCGAGTTAAGATTTGAATGTATCGGTCTTGTCTCCGTGTGGTGCAGCGATACCGTCCTCCATGGCGCTCAGCCACGGTACCAGTGCTTCGGTAACGTGTCCAAAGTCGACTGATAACACTCTGACTTGTATTCAGAGCTAAAGCCACAGTACGTTGCCGGGAACCAGCTTCTATCATTCCCACGGCTCTGAGCATTTCTTCCCTGCTTAAATGACGTCGCCGCTCCATAATAACGTTGGTTTTAATCAGTAGTAGGGAAACAGTAGCACTAATAATGTCTTCAATGCGTTGTATGTTTTTATAGGGAAAATATTGACAGCTGATTTTCATCTTTTACTCGAATTTGATTTACAGTTCCTGATTCAAATTATGAAATGCACCAAAAAGGATCCATATAAATTTATAAAATCATATTACAAAGCCACATCTCAATCTCAAGAAATCCGCATAAAAATGCTTGATCCCTAGACACTTTTGATGTGTGTATTTACAGATATAGGTATCTTCATATTGTAGTGACACAATGGGGGTCCTATCGCTAACAGGGATCTTTTCAAGACAACCTTTGGAAATAATAATGAAAAAAGAAAAACAGTACTGGGTAACACTATTATACTCGTATCTTACCAGATTTCCCCACAATGGAATTACAAACGAAATTATTTTATTATGTTACCAGCATCACTGTTTCTTTTAATAGTCATTCAGTTCATTGCTTGCTTAATTTTTAATTGTTATGGTTAATTATTACAGCTCACTAACCCCATTCTGCCTCCATAATCCGGTAATAAGATTGTTAGTTTTATCTTAACGACAGAGCAACAAGTTTATATAATTACAAATATGAGGAAGTTGTTATGATTATAAATGTACTAGCAGTTGCTAAAGGCTTCGCGCGCTAGAACTCGAATATTATCCCACGGGAAGATAAAATTGGGATAAAAGCTATCCTATGTGATAATACAGGTTATAAACTATCTGTGTACCAAATTCCAAACAAATTTGTGCAAAACATCCATCCTCACAAACTTTCGCCTTTATTATATTAGTAAGATGGTAAGATTTGTGAATATTTGGTTACCCAATTAAGCACAGCGACTCCCGAGGCAACGATGCAGCGGATGAACTCGCTCGAAGGGAAAGTAGCGTGGTAGCGATGGGACCTGAACCCATAGTGCCACTCCACTTCGGTTACATACGCACTCTGGACAGGGAACGCACAGGTAATTTACACCGTTGCCTGTGGCAGGAACAGGGTGAGCGTGGACAAACCAAAGCGGCGCCACCCGCCATCAATAGCCGCTTCACCAAACTCGTGCTCAGGTTAAGCAAACAGTAAGCAGCTACGTACAATAACAGCCGCCCAGACGGGACACGGCTTCCTTAATAAACAACTCTTTGTCATGTGCATAGCCTGTTTGGCGGTGGACGAGACAGCAGCTCATGTGCTCCTACACTGCCCTGAGATTACTTCATACAGGGCAAAGTAATTCGGTAACCCAGGTACTCTCCACGAGATCGTCGGCAACACGAAGGCGCTGCTGGCTTTCCTCGGGGAGCTGGGGTGCATCGAATAATTTATTTCCTACCCGCACGCAAAATACGCGCATAATGACGTGGGGTTGCGGATACCAGCCCGTAATACAATAGGTACAAACATAATTAAACTTAAACCGTCTTACTACAAAAAAGTCATCAATGAAATCGTTTTTTATTTCAATTCTATTGCCAGTACCCATACCATGAGTTGTCATTACGATACTCGATCATCGATATCGACTGCGTTTGGCGCTCTCATTGGCCCGCTCCAAGATTGTATGATCTCTCAACCAATGAGAGCAACAAACGCGGTCGATGCGTATGATCGAGTATCGAAATGACAACTCATGGTAGAGGCTCTGATACCTTAACGGTTTTAAGACAAGTATTCAGATTTTTTTTTACTTTTCTTGTAGTAAGACTGAAAAGGTCGTACGGGCGCATTCAATGAAATCGGAGGTACCTTATTACTACGCACAAACACTCTATAAGATACTTTAATACTTTTACAATATAATTCGAATGCAGGGCCGTTACTTGATTGCTTCGTGATGCGGTGAGCCTTACGTAAGTAAAGTGTACTATAAGATTGTTACACACGAGGCAACATATTTTAAAGACATGTGAATTTTCATGAAAATCTTTAGAACTAAGTATTGTTGCAAAAAATGTTATTGATACCAGCAATCGCAGTTCATTTGTTGTAATTTATTGAAGAGTTCCTTTCTCCAAGATTCCGTCATCAGATACTGACTGACCTAATTACGTTAGGACCATCTGTAAATTATACCCTCTCAAACAAAAAAATAATTTTCCAAATAATTGATCCAGGCGTCATCGAGAAATCGGGGATATTGAGGTTACTAACGTTTTTTCAAAGTGTTAAAATGTAACCCCCCCCCCCCGTAACTTTTAAAATAAGAGAATGATAAAACTAAAAAACATAATCCCACCAAAAACATTTCATGTAAAGTGTTGCCAAAACGAGCACATAAGGTTTGCCCTACAAAAAAGATATCAGATCTTATGTAGAACCAAGCTTCTGAATCTACACGGCCTAACTCTACCAACTCTAACTTCACAAATTCTACACATCAGTAAAAATGTATGGCTTCACCGTTTCGCTACCGTCGTGGAGGTGATGCTAATATTTAGTTTCTGAAGTAACGAAACAGCCAAGCCATACATTTTTGCTAATGTGTAGAATTTGTGAAGTTAGAGTTGGTAGAGTTAGGCCGTGTAGATTCAGAAGCTTGGTTCTACATAAGATCTGATATCTTTTTTGTAGGGCAAACCTTATGTGCTCGTTTTGGCAACACTTTACATGAAATGTTTTTGGTGGGATTTCAGTTCTTTTTGTAAGTTGCTAGCATCTTGGATTTATGACATCAAATTATTTTTCGAGTTGCTCTCAACGAGCACGTCTTTCATTTGATACCCATATTGCAGGAGTGCATTAAAAATAACTATTCCGCCATCTTGGATTTAGAATGACGTCACATTATTCATCGAGTTGCTCTCAACGAGCCCTTTCATTTGATTCCACATTGTAGAAGTGCATTTAAAATAATTATTACGCCATCTTGGATTTATAATGTCATCACATTATTTTTCTAGTTGATCTCAACAAACCTTTTCATTTGATACCCATATTATAGAAGTGCATTAATAATAACCATTCCGCCATCCTAGATGGTCAGCCATATTGGATTTGTAATTACGTCACATTATTTTTTGAGTTGCTTTCCACGAGCCTTTTCATTTGATACCCATATTGTAGAAGGGCATTAAAAATAACTATTCCGCCATCTCAGATGGTCCGCCATATTGGATTTATAATGACGTCACATTATTTTTGAAGTTGCTCTCAAAGATCCCTTTCATTTGATACCCATATTGTAGAAGTGCATTAAAAATAACTATTCCGCCATCTTGGATTTAGAATGACGTCACATTATTCATCGAGTTGCTCTCAACGAGCCCTTTCATTTGATGCCCATATTGTAGAAGTGCATTAAATATAACTAATCCGCCATCATACATGGTCCGCCATATTGGATTTGTAATGACGTCACATCATTGTTCTAGTTTCTCTCAACCAGCCCTTTCATTTGATATCCATATTGTAGAAATGCACTAAAACTATTCTGCCATCTGCCTGATGATGATGATGATGAAGTTCCACCCCCCCCCCCCCAATTTTAGGAGATGGGGGATGTTTTTTTGTATACTACATACCAAATTTCGGCTTTCTAGCACTTCAGGAAGAACCCTAACATTTTAAGGTCTCATATAAACTTCAACCCCCCATTTTAGGGGATGGGGGGTGAAAGTTATAGGTTTGTGAATTTTTTTGTTGGTTGTATACTAAACTTAGATTACATACCGAATTTCAGATCTCTAGCACTTCAGGAAGTAGCCAAACATTTTGATGATCATCAGTGTGTCAGTGTATCAGTGAATCAGTGACGAAATCCGTGTATTTTAGATATCAATAAAATCTAAAGTATTATAGCTATTCTATTGAGACTTTGTATGCTTAATAAGACTATTGATGGCATCATATTCTGAGAATATGAACTATCTGGTACATCGGTAACCAAATCTATGAGGGTTCAAAAAAACGACGAAACACTTCGAGAAAAGGTAGGTAGTGCCCTTGCGCTTCGCTTGGCTCGTCTTGGCGGGGGCACTGCCGTGCCCCCAGATATGATGTACAATTGTACATTACCATGCAAACTTCCAACGAAAATTAGTTTTTTTTTTAATACTTACTTCATAAATCGTAAACCACAATGGGGAAGGCAAGTGTCAAAGTGAAAATGACAGTTTGGTCCCCAAAGAACTGTAAAATCAAAGGAATTTTCTGAAAAAAAAAACATTTATTGATGTAAAATGACTAGATGTTGTGTAATAAGCTGTAAAAATGATGGAATACACTTTTCAAAATAATATCTACTTTTCTTTTGGAGGTTATGTACCAGTATTGCATCGCTCGAAAATCGAAGAATTATCACCTGGAACGAGTTTTGTAATAGTTGTGGTGTTAAGAAATTAAATATATTGTGATATTTCTCGAATCTAAATAGAAAAAAAGGTTAAAATTACTGACTTAAAACATTATGATATTTTATCAAAATAGAAAGTCAAAAGCAGCATTATATTCTTGATAAAGGAGAGGACAGGTAAAACATACCTAAACTCAAAAATTGAAACCTCAACTACAAGTAATTGTGGATTTATTACGGTAAAATCAAATGTATAACCACTCAATTAAATCACTTTTTTTCTCTTGTAGATGCGCCGCGGCGTCTTAATTCTTCTTTTAGTATATAGTACTTGCATGGACGAATAATTTTCCATATTTGTTTTGTATTTATACTCAATTTTTATAACAAATAATCTTGTTTGTTTTTTTGTACAAGGTAGACGTGGGGACCAACTATCGCAGCGCCATCTACGATTAGCTTTGAGTTGCCATCCCCATTATTTACCTTTCAAAGTTACAACCAACTACAAGAACCTTTATTATTATGTTACTTGCTGCTACGGAACCCTTTATTGGCGAATCCGACTCGCACTTGGCCGGTTGCTTATTACTATTTCGATAGATTCGCTTCAAATATTGAATTATATATTAACGCGAACAAAACCGAGGGCGTAAGATATCTAAATCAAAACAAAAAAAAGTCAGTTGCATTGCGTGTCCAGTGTGGAGTCGTGTGACTCGTGCGTGTGCCATGGCCCTCACTATTCCCCGCACGTACAAACTTCGTGTCAGCTTTGTCTACGTATATCAGATCCGGTACACCGACGTTTGTATTTTAAATACATGCGACTTTACTGCGGAACTTAGCACGAAGTCTCTAATATAAATTAGATACTTAATAAGTTTACAATAGTCTATAGTTTAGACGATTGTATTGAGAAACGAATTTATTAGTAGTCGTGATGGGAATTTCTATGTTTTCCGTTTAATTTTCTGTCAGCTGTTTTGGTTGTTGTCGGCCATTTTGAATTCGAAGATGTATAGTTTTAATTTATTCTTTGAAATCAATATTAATTTATGGACAAGTTGTTTGATCAGTAGTTAAATAAACAATTTGTAAAAAATGTAAACATTTAATTTCATTGTAATATTGATGAGGCAGTAAGCCATAAGAGACTGATTAAAAATACAGAGAAAATTGAACTTAAATGAATACGCTAGTGAGTGCAGAATATGCATTCACTCAAGCCAAATCTAAATTCAAAACAAACAAAGAAACAAACCACACTCATCTGGATGTTCAAAAGAAGCTAGACGAGCAACAAAGTGTGTTATGTAAACATTAGAAACAACTGGCCGTATTTGTTTACCAACACACATCGCGAAACAACGCGTGGTAAACCACTCGAGCGTTTTCATTTCACAAGGAAAACCCGTAAAAGTGAAAAACCCGGCCAAGTGCGAGTTGGATTCTCGCACATAGGGTTGCGTACCGTCATCGATAAAAAGGCAAAAAAAATCATGTCTTATCTATTGGACCCCGCTCAAATATGTAGGTATTTTATTATATTTTTCAGCATTAAATTTGTTGTTATAGCGGCAACAGAAATACATCATCTGTGAAAGTTTTAGATAGTTGAAACTTAACTTCACGATTCATGAGATATGGCCAGCGATGTATGATGAGTTCTTATTCTTGCCGATTCTTCTCCAAACCTACCCTTGCGAATGGGTGTAGAATAAATCCCATCCCAACCCATTTCCTTTAATTTTAATATTCGACGTTCTAAAGTGCTTCTTCGATGGTCTAATTGAAATAAATGATTTGACTATGATGATGACAGACTAACGGACAGACGGATAACGGACTTTAGCTATAGGGTCCGGTTTTACCCTTTGGGTAGGTACGGAACCCTAAAAATCTATGCGTATGCAAACTTTTTCATACAACATGCAAATTATTTATTCAATTAAAGATTTATTGATACAAAGCCGTCTAATTTTAATTTGAAATATGGTGGCCGATCATGTCACGTTTAGTAGCAATAATTTGTCCAGTTTAACCATTCGCTTCTGCCGGCAACGTAAATAATCACAGTGTGGGGCCATGAGACCAGAGGGGAATTATAATCGTAAATTATAACAACTATTGGTTACCGTGCTAATATTTCTTTACACTACACCATATTTCAGGCAAATAAATGATTCTATCTAGTAATTTACTAGAGTGCAAAATAGGATTTACTTTAGTTTTTTTTTTATAATTTCTTATTTTTACCTGCAGAAAATTTTGAAAAAAGTTAAAAGTCAGGATAAGGCCGATAAGGGCTCTGTTTGTCATAACTCTAACACAACTATGGTACCGGTTAAAACTAGTTTCCGATTCATCTCTTATTCTGTCTGTCATGCACTAAATTCTCCTAAACTTAAATGATGAGGAAACCGACAGAAAAATACCATATTCATGAATCGATTAACACCGCATTCATAAAATGTTGCTAAGTTTTATTATTTGTTGCGGTGGCATCTATATCTATACTTATAATAAATCTGTAGAGAGGTCGATTCTGTACATGAAATATATTTCCAAAATAACTATCAGGGGGTGATTAGGCATCGATACTGAAGCCAAAAATGCAATTAGTAAAATTATTGTCTGTCTGTCTGTCTGTCTGTCTGTCTGTCTGTCTGTCTGTCTGTCTGTATAACCGTTATAGAAACAAAAACTACTCGACGGATTTTGACGAAACTTGGTACAATTATTTTTCATACTCCTGGGCTGGTTATAGGATACTTTTCATCACGCTACAATCAATAGGAGCAGAGCAGTGAAGGGAAATGTTAGGAAAACGGGAGAAGTTACTCCATGCACGCTAATCTTCGGAACTACTGGACGGATTTGATTGTTTTTTTTTTTGTTATATAGCTATTAAGTCTGGGCAACATATAGGCTATAATTTGTCTTGGGAACTTGAACACCTGATGCAGAACTGCAATAGATCAGCTAAACTATAAGAGATACAAAAATAGCGCCATAGCAAAAATTGTTCCACGTGATGAGCATTTTCTGCTGAGAGAATAAATTTGAAGATATGGAACACCTGATGTGGAACTCCAAGAGCCCAGCTACACTATTACATATACAGTAATGAAGTCTTAGCAAGAGTTGTTCAGCCTGATGAGTACTCCCTGTTGTCGTATAAAAATTGAAGATCTGGAACACCTGATGTGGAACTCCAAGAGCCCAGCTACACTATTACATATATGTATAGGAATCACGTCTTAGTAAGAGTTGTTTAGTCTGATGGGCATTTCCTGTTGACTTACTTTTGTAAGAAAACTGGAACGTTTGGAATCGTCATACGCATCCCGTTGGTTTGCCGTCCCAGACTCTAAGAATTCGGCATCAGACGTTTCAGATCTTCGATTTTGACGACCCCGTTGCCGCTGGCATAAGCAACAGGATCCGCGTACGAAGTCGCTGGCAGAAGCTAGTTTAAAAATAACATCAAAAGACTTTAGCCCTTTCTTTTGGCTTCGCCATTATCATCGATAAATCTGTAGACCGAATCTCAATCATAAACATTCCAAAATTAATCCATGCCTAGAAACTTCGGGTATGCGGGCGGCGAGTAATGGGCGACTCGCTGTCTGACCATGGAACATGCCCGGGTCGACGGCGGCGGCGCGTTGTGTTCCACGCGCGCCTTAGAGAGTGTCAGCATTATGACTGGGTCCCCCTTTAGAGGGCCACAGCATGCCGGGGACTCACGAATTACTACAGTACGGAACCCGGAACGTAAAGGGCTATTGAAGGACACCGTGGATTTTAGTCAGTACGAGTCTGACAGTCCCTCCCGCTCTGCCCAGAGTGGGGGGAGTTATTTGATGATTTTACCACACTAAAAAAAAGGCCTAGAAACTTGGTTGGGTGTTGGCCCTTGCATCAGTGACGCCAGATATCTATATATCTGTGCTGATAGTGTCGTATTGCGACATAGTCCCATAAGTGGGTCAGATTCGCTTCATGTCAGACTTGTTTACTTTCTTGAGTAAAAATAATTGTTATCGTGGCAATTTTTAATCATATTATTTATTGATCATTTTCTAGTACGCTGCAGGCCCGAAGCCACCTAACATGCCGATTCCTATCGGCTTGTCTTTCGACATAAAGCAAATACTAGTATCTATTATTTTCATTATTCATAAACAAATTAAGAAAAGAACAATCAAAAAAAAAAAAATAAACGCCTACAAATTTTTTCCGCGCAATTTCAACTCACGCCAAACAGACAAAGTTTGTAAGCCGCAAGGCGAATCCGGAATTCAGTTCATAAAATTCAAAGTTTCTCTTGTAGCGATCGTGAGCTTGAAGCCACATAACACCGCTAGTTTAAGGACGCTCGGAAGCCGAATATTACCGGCTTATGATAAGGATAGAAATATGAAATGCGTACGCCAGAACGAGATGGAATGATACTGGACTTCGTAATTCGTTTAGATTGTATTATTTGGATGACAGATTCACATTAGTTTTGGTTCGCGCTTATTTTATTGTATTTATTGTTTTCACCTGTCCATTTGCATTTGATTTGGTATTATTGCTGAAATTTATAAGTTTTGCGTAGTTAGCGCATTAATAACAAAGTTAGTTCAGTTCAATGGTATTGTTATTTGGTAAATGTTCAGTGTTCACCGTAATATTAGTTTCGAAGTTTTAACTAGATGGCGTTGTGCAATTACGTCACGATCCTGAATCGCGGTGTTAAGGTCTGTAGGCGATTAGTATAGGGTTTTGTGAATATGATTTTGAAGGAAGTTGTTAATAATTGATTAACCGACTACAGAAATTAAGGAGGTTACTCAATTTATTCGTCCTTAAAATACAACGTTTATTTTGTTTATTCTTTGTTCGCGGCATAACTTCATCGTTTATGAACCGATTTTGATGATTCTTTTTTTGTTGGAAAGAAGATGTTTTAATGGTGGAAACTTGATAAGGAAATCAGGGTTTGATGATAGAAGACCAGAGAAATCGAGTGAAACTTTCAAAAATCGTAGGGGCGGCTAGTATGTTTGTAAGTTTTTTCATTAAGTTTTGGTCCGGGTTCCCTTTCAAGGATTTTTACCCTACGCCACTGGTACGCTGACAAATTTCTCTTGCGCAATTCTGTCTTCGAGATCTTCTGATAATTTTAAATCCCATATTCAACCCATATTGATCGAGACAGCTCATGATATTCGCCCACGTTCAGGAACGAACATCACGCGATAATGTAGGCATTTTCGCGAGGCGAGAAGATTAGTTAGTAAAAACTGATTAGGTATATAACTAATGAAAAGTTGGATTAATATTATACCTCGTGATTAAACTGCATATCTCGATTTTTGAAAGGGTCATGATAGATTTTTACCCGTTTTGAACCATTTCGGCCAATATCGACAATTTACGTTAATAGTCTTTCCATCGTCAAAGCTGGAGATATTCACGAATACATGCGCAAGCACAGATGCGATCTCTCTTTCCGCACTTTAATCCATCGGAGATACATAACATAAGAAGAGAAGATCGCTGTTATTTGCCTTACCTTTTCCCAGCAATGTTGGGTTCAGCTTCTAGTCTAACCGAATGCAACTGTGCTAGTAAGATGGTAAGATTGCTTTGCTAACTTATAAACAACCCAGTCACCTCTTGGTAAGACTCCGGGGGACTGTCCACCTCTAACGACTGTCAATAAGCGCGTCCACACAGAGCGAACAGCCTCGCGAGGCATTTGCAGCGTGAATCAGCTCGATTAGTGTGGACGTGACTCGGCCGAGGCAAGGGCGCGCGCTGCTGCGGGCGAGCGACCAAGCGCCGGAGCCATCCAGTGTCGGCTTTTTATTTTGCTCGCTTGTTTCAGGCCTCGGTCGAGAAAAAATAGGCGGGTCTACACAGAGCAAGCAGCCTCGCGAGGCAGTTTCCTCGCGCGGCAAATGCCTCGCGAGGCTGCTCGCTCTGTGTGGACGCACCTAAAGAAAAGAAGGGAGTATTATTTCCCTGATAAAATAACCCAAAGACAAAATCAAAACGCTTAGAAATCTTCTCGACCATAGCGGTACCCACTGTTCTCATGGCCTCACTAGCAACCAACATAGTAACTCGTAGAAAAAGTATGTCGTTTCATTGTGGCTCGATTTAGCGTTCACACGGGAAATATTTATAACGCATTATTAATCTGATGCTTATAATTATGTCGCGTCTGTTTCTTGACAGAATAATGGTCATGATAGAGCTTATAAAAGGTTCCTCCTATATGATGGGACTCTCCCATCAGGGAACTTATAGGAAGTACATAAAGAGTTATTATAATTATGAGGTTAAGCTTAAGGTCAGGAGATGGAGCGGTTGTGGCTACATAAAAAAAGAGTTACTTTTCAATTTTCCATACAGCAAACGCATTAAATAGGTACTTCAAGTAGCTTTAAATAAAATACCGAGGCCTTACCACAAGATTTTTGTATTTTTACGTTATTCTAAAACGTGAAAAGTACTAGGGTTTCTGAAATTTTGTGAAAATGAGGCCTCAGAAGCTCGAAAGTCTGACAACTAGTTTTTCCAAGGGGTATCGTGTTAAATACCGTGATATTTAAAAAAAAAACGTTACCCCATGCTAGGAATTTCTCCAGTATCGTGGGTGCGTTAAAAAACATAGACACTCATACACACAAACACCCTTACACTAGTGGGTTGTGTGGAAGCCAGATAGGCAGTCGGTCCATGTCAAAATACTGATATTCAGCTGAATCCTGTTCAACTGGGAACCGACCCCAAATTACGGGAAAGGCTAGGCAGATGATGATACGCTTTTAAATGCTTACCAAAGGCAGTCCTTGTAAGATTGTATGAAAAACAATTCCTTTTTCAAACATTTCTAATAATTATACCTTTATCTATTCCGTAAAATTTTCATTTATCTACTTTTCTAGCCCACGCTCATCGAATATTAACCTTCTTTAAAATCTCTCTATCTCTGTACTAAAATTGATTAAAAACGGTCCAGTTGTTTTGGCGAGAAAACGGAACATACGTACAAACGTACACACTTTCGCATTTATAATATTAAGTGGGTGGTGGGGATTGTATCGTGGACCTGGCCCTATAGACAAACAGCAGACAACAGCAGACGACAATCGTTATCGCTCAGCAGTCACTAATACATTTTCAACTTTATACCTCAGCTCGTAAAGTTGAAAATCTTTTGGAGTTTACAGATCGTTTTCGTTTGTTTCGTTCGTTATCGCTCAGCAGTCTTTAATAGATAATCTACTTTATGCACTAGTGTATAAAGTAGAAAATGTATTAGTGACTGCTGAGCGATAACGATTGTCGTCCGCTGTCGCTTGCTGTTTGTCTATAGGGCTGATCTTTTTCACTCGTACTCCCACTGTGCTTTCAATTCAATAACAAGTTCCGATCTACTTGTGTCAAAAAAACATAACAAGGTAATTACGAGACTGATGGCACCGCACTACCGATTACGAATACCTGTATTTTGTACCGAATACAGGCGAGTAATCGATTATCCAACATTGAGCAACTCGAACAAATTATCGTGCTTGACGATCGATCCAATTAGGATCAACACTATTGCGACCAAGACGTGCTACCTATTTTGCGTACTTACTCAGTTTTTGACATTTATTGATCTACATTTTATTGCAATCGTTTTAGGGCTGCGGAAAGGTTTTTAGAAACAGACTGGCTGTACCGCTCAATAGCCTTCCTCAAAAATGGGACTATCAAATGCAGATCCGTTTGGTAGGTCCAGAGATTAGCACGCCCAAACACAAATCATGAAACAGTTACAATAATAAGATTTAAAAAAAATATCAAAGTTCGAGTGACGGGATACAAGCATAATTACACAAAAAGTTCCACCTCTATGCTTTCCAACACTACATAAAAATCTTTGACCCCTAGTAAAGTTCAAATTGACCAATTTAAGTGTGCATCTAGATCTTAAACTTCGCAAGTTCAAAAACCTTACCTGGAACAGTATTTTTTATCTTTAAATTATTCATAGGGCTACGGTCTGCCGGCACCACCAGCGAGCGTCGAAACAATTTGTTGTGGGTGCTTAGTTTTTTATCAACGAGACAGGTGCGCGTGAGTCATCCAGGCCGGATCCAGGCGAGTATGTGCGCAGTGCCCACCCGTGTGGAACAACTTAATATGTATTTATTTCAAGCGCCTTGGCATAGAAAGAGTTTACGCTACGCCAACCATCGCCATCGGAACAAGTAAAAAGGGTTTTGTTTGCCTTGAATCTGACATCTGACGAATTTTACGTAACTGCTTGCGATTATGCCAAATAAATTCGGTTCACTCTCCGTAAAATGGGTATTGCAAACAATTATGGCATTGAAAATGAGAAAAAGGGATCTTCAGACACGTTTTGATATCACTGAGAGTTGGGTGTGAGAAGTGGATGAAGCTGTCGTTCTCGGCAATCCCAAACCTTAGTAAGAGGATGAAAGCAGCCTTAGAAGCAACGATAACCCTCTATAATCATGTACAACCGACTCAGCTAACTCTATTGATAGCAATGATTGGATTGGCCGACTATTTGACCTAACTCACTGAACATAGCTAGATGGCCATACATAGTTGGCTAGTCGGCCATACATAGTTGGCTAGTGGGCCAGATATGTTGACTAGTCGTCCATACGTACTTGTCTAGTGGGCCAGACATGTTGGCTTGTTGGCCATACATAGTTGACTAGTCGGTCATACATAGTTGGCTAGAAGGGCAGAGATAGTTGGCTAGTCGGCCATACATAGTTGGCTAGTCGGCCATACATAGTTGGCTAGTCGGCCATACATAGTTGGCTAGTCGGTCATACATAGTTGGATAGTTTTCCACAAATAGTCGGCGCATCACTACTTATTAGTTAAAGGCAGGCCACACAGGCAGTGAACCATTGCTGACCAGTATCCATTAGTTATCACTAACTAGTAAAGACTTGGCAATTTATATAAGCTTTGTTTTTTCTGCGGTTGAAGTAGATTTACAAGTTTTTATACTTGATTGAATTCTGGTATTTACCATACAGGGTGCATACTTGAGTCAGTCAAGCTTGAAATTATGACAACTATAATTTGTAGGTGTAAAAAACCATCAGCGCGATTATTGTAAAGGCTCTCCCTAACCGGGAGCATTCGCGTGTAATGTAACATTATAGATTCGACTTTGAGCATTACATTACAACACTACCTTCCTGACTGACGAAATTCGCGTACATTTTGTATAGATTTGATACAAGGTGCGCATTGTGATGCTCGATTGTCTTCACTCACTCATGAAATGTTCGAATCTCAGGCCTTTAGCCTTAGCACGAGTTTTCAGTATTTGAGACCTAAAGTGAACTGGAACTTTGACAATTTCAAATTGACAATTTTCAAGGCTAAATTAGTTCCTTCTTCGCACACCAGAGGCGCTGTTCCATTTTTTCATACAAGAAACGCTGTAAATACTGGAAAGACGCAGTAAAGTAAAAGAGTGAAAACTCGTGTTATGGGTACATGAGTTTTCAGTTATTCTGACGTAAAGTAAACTGGAACTTTGACATTTTTCAAATTGACAAACAAGAAAAAAATTAGTTCCTTCTTCGCACACCAGAGGCGCTGTTCCATTTTTTCCATACAAGAAACGCTGTAAATACGCTAAAATGGAAAGACGCTGTAAATAAAGCAAACTAGTAAAAACCCGCTCGCGGTGAGGGAGCGCCTTTAAGAATTCTAATTTCTTTATAAATATTTTATTCTACAGTGTTTTAATAAGAACATTGGCGTTTAGCACAATTGTAAACAATAAAGACTGAAGGGATCTGCGCTGCGTGCCGCAGTTTCAAAAATTTGTTTGACTTCACTTTCCGGGTCCGGGTGTATGAACCGATGAAACCTGGATTATTCCAAAAAAAAAAACAATAAAGAAAAGGAACATAAATATGTCTGTACTTGTACACTCGTACTTACTCTAAAGGCTAAACACGCATAATGCGTTTACACGCGCGAATAATATAGTTATTGTCTCAGTTTTTTTTTTTAATCTCGGGTTCTATTACACACATTGAAATTTGGAAAAAAGATCTCGCGTTGATAATCTCAACCAGACTGTCAAAATAAAAACAATAACCAATGGATGGTATTTTAAAGTACTTCAATTTATTCCCATTTCATTTACATAATTTTGCCTGTGTTCCACCAAATATACTGAATGTGCACCAAAATATGTTCATTAAAATATGTAATAACGAAGTGTAATAAAAAAAAAATCTACCTAAGCAGGGTTGACGAAGCCCCGCTTCGCGGGGCTTCTATTTCTGTGTACAAGGTTTAAAGGAACCTAACCAAACCGAATCTCGGGGTGTCCCTGAAATCTTGCTAAAGCGAGTTTTAGATTTGGTGCACATTCAGTATATTTGGTATACAAAAAGAATTATTGATGCGCATTTTTTAGCCATAACCAATTAGGTTTTCTTTTTAGTATATTATGACCATTATATCCATCTACTGCTTTAAAAACGTTCCTTCCTATATTCGCTTTTGTAGTGACAAAAAAATGTAAGTCTAGCGTGCCAAGTGTTATTAATTTAATTCGTCCAATAAAAACTATACTCGTGAAATATAAATCACTCTTTGTTCTTGTATATCATCACGTAACTATTCCGTGTTGCATTTTAACCAATTCCTTTTCAAATAAATCCTACAAGAACACTTTTTTTGACACTTTTTTAAACCATCACGGGTTGCTTCTTAACTTAAAATGTCACTTACGGGATATCTTCCGTGATTAATCATTTGTTTGAGTTTCCGATATTTCGACGCTGTTGCAAGCGCCATGATCGCGGGTTGACTAAGGGACGCCATGAGTAAAATCTCTAAGTCGGCGGGTTGTTTTAAAGTCCTACAAGTTTGTTCTCGAATGATGAAAAATCTCAATGTTGGATTTTTAAGTCATAAGTCTGTCCCTCGCTCCCATCCCGTTGGATGACTTTACCACGATAAAAGAAAAAAAAACAGTCGCAGTCTTAAGTGGATAACAATAGGCTAAGTAAATAATCAATATTAATATTATAAAGCCGAAGAGTTTGTTTGTTTGTTTGTTTGTTTGAACGCGCTAATCTCAGGAACTACTGGTTCGAATCGAAAAATTCTAAAGGTCTATTGTGTTGAATAGACCATTTATCGAGGAAGGCTATAGGCTATATAACATCACGCTATCACCAACAGGAGCGGAGCAGCAATGTTTCAAAATCGGGAAAATGTATTCCTTTTCGAGAGCTTCCGTTGCGTTTACGCGAAAAAAAAGTTCTAAAATAAAGTCCGCGAGGGCATCTATATACCTATCTTTTAAGGTTAAGTCACTATAACCTATAACCATTTTTATGGAAATTAAATTGGTTTATATGTAATGCTTTATTTGCGAAGGTATTTTCATTAACACGATATTAAGTCAAGGCAAGGCCAAGGCATTAAGTCCGCCGTTGTACACGTTTTTTGTACTTGTGCATAAAGTATAAATAAATAAATCCTTATCAAAGTAAATACGTTAATCCTCACAAGCATTTAATTTTGAACAAAATTGCCCTTGACATCGTTTGATTTCAATGAATATCTAAGGAGATATCATAGTTTCAAAATAATACCACAACAAAATAATGACTTCCTGGGAATGTCATAATTGCGGCGGTAAGATCACTGTGAGGAGTGGTTGGAGAGGCGCTACGGCGTCCTCACCTTCAACCTGACGAAGTCCGATCCGAAGTCCTCCCGGGCAATGTTGGGACGTACGTCAGAGATTCGGCAACAGGCGAAGGGAATGGGGAGCAATTGGAACGGTATCCCTTTTCGTCACCTAAAATTGTTTGTCCGAAAATCATTATCCATAACACGTTTGCTATAAAATTCAGTAACCATAATTATCAAAAGTTCTAAATATTGTTTTACATAATTATCTTCACTTCTAAAGCTGTTCTGGCATAAAATCGAGTATCATAATAATTGAATCTCCTAATTTTGTATGAAATAAAGTCATATGTCCTAATCATTATATTACATAATGTATATTATTCTGAATGTTCAATTAGGTATAGTAAAACTGATATTTCATGAAATTGTTTAGAAACCGAAGATCTTGGGATCCAAGAGCGAGCGAAGCGAGCTCGGGACTTGTGGGCACCCCGACACGGACAGGTTAGGTTCGAAGGGGATGGCGGGGTCTGAAAGACCCCGCCATCCCCTTCGTGTTAGGTTACTTTAAACCTTGCACGCAGAAATAGGAGCCCCGCGAAGCGGGGCTCCGTCGATTTTCCTTATTGGGTGGTAATCAGTAACAAAACAAACTTTAGGACTTATGTATTTTATGGCAATCGGTTTTATGTATTTTGTATATTATTGATTGTTATATTTATGACAAACGAATTTAGGACATACAGTATTTAGGAGTTTCAATGTTATGGCATTTGAAATTATGTGGTATTAAGTTCGGGCAAGTTATCATTCGGACAAATGATGATTAGGACAAAAAAAATTATGTCACATTAGATTATGTATAAAAAAGTTAGGTAACACAATAGAGAACCAATTGGAACACGTGAGGGAAAGGGCATCCTCTACCATAGGGGGCGTCGGAAATCGCGGGTCATATTCCAGCTGGTTGCGGACGGGTAGTAGTAGTTGGAAACATAATACTTCGAGCAACCGTCGCGTCGTTTCGAGTAAGTGTAACATCGGTTAAAAGTTTTTCGGCCAAATGAAGTGTTGGAGTAGGTAACGAAAAAAAACGAATAGATAATAGGTTAACTGAAACAGTGGCAAACGTGACTTCGATGAAGTAAAAAAAAAACAAATGATAATAGTTGAAAAGTTTTCGGTCAAATGAAATTCGGTCAAACGTTTTTCGATCTTATGATAGGTAACCCAATATGAAATTACTGAGTTGAAAAAATAGCAATATTTCAAAGAAGAAACCGTTAACATAATTATGTTTCGAATACCGCCTAATCCTAATCGCCTTGACGATTGATAAGTTTTTTAATTATTAACGTACTTTGTTTGTTTTACTTACTCTTGGCAGTAAACTCAAAAATATAACCTGAACTCACGATTTAATGGACGGTGGCTAACTGAGCCGGGGCCCCCCCGCCGCGCCGGTGAGCAAGCACGTGTGCGCTACGAATTTTACCGAACGACGCACGAAAATGCTCGAACATTTGAGTTTCGGCGGGGCCGAAAGTTTCGGCTACATTTTGGCCGAAACCGAAACTAAGGCCGAAACTAGATTTTTTGGCGGAAACCGGCCGAAACCGAAACCGAAATTTCGGTCGGTCGCTTATAATAATATTATTATAATTATTAATTAATAGTAACACACGGGCAAGTAATTAGTAGAACCTATTTGAAAAATGATTGATATAAATGCAACATAGAACAGATACGTGATCATTATAGTATACACAATTATGTGGATGTCGAAACCGCGAGTTGAAGCTAGCTTGATAAAAACTGCCTAAATAATCAACATAATTTAAATATTTAAATAAATAATAAAGAGTTAATTAGGTGGAATGTTAAAATATTAAAACAAAGGCACTAGGCCACAATCACCACTTTTACATAAATATTTATGATCATTACGATGATACACATTTGAAAGTGTTTGACATTGTTCTGCCGACCTCATATCCGGAAGTGTTCACGGAATGTCATAACTCAGTCTCGAAGAAAATGCTCGTGAAAATCTAGTAACTGAACAATAAAATAATATAGCCAGGCCACACTTATGGCATTTTCCCGCTGATTGCATAATAAGAGTCTTTAAATTTCCGTATACTTAAATGTCTATTACTCTCTAGTGTAAGGAAGCCATATAAGCCATTTTTATTTTGGTGTACATCATCATCATCACATCATCAAATCTCACTGAGCAAAAGGGACTGTCAGACTCTTACTGACTAAAACCACCCAATTCTTTCGGATGCCCTTTACGTTTCAGAGCTGCGGTAACCTTTTGGGACAGTCTCGCGACTCAGACGACCAGTTATGCATGACAGCTAAATCCGTCCACTAGTTTTTACGTGAAAGAGTAAAAAACACACACGTAAACACATACATACTCACAAGCTTTCGCATCTTTTATTATTATTAAGAAGTAAGATAATAAACACACAAATAAATACAGTTCACGTGCTTCTTGCTCCAAGAATATAGATCGCAGATATCACGTCAAGTGCACCGTTCATTTCATAAAAGATAGTAACAGTTACCTTAAAAAAAAGTCTTGTAAAAGAATCTCCTTCTCTAAGCTAGAAAAAAGTAACAATGGGTAGCGTACCGATAGATTGCTTTCCCAGCAGCACTAGATCAATTGTGTTTACAAATCAATGAAAGGCCGTGGGTTTGAACCCGCACCAGCATAAACAACCAGCTTATTATGTTCCCATTGGTGGGACGCAGGCCTCTTCTCTATGAGAGGGAATGGGCTGTAATTAAGGGTCAATTTACACCAGATGGCCTACCATGAAGTCTTAAAGCGTGAGTAGTTCCGCTCAGTGAACGAGATGGCGCTAGACGACTTGTATAGCTCTGTCTCTTTCCCACAGCCTAACTACTTACAGGCTTTAACACTCACACCGTCATCGTAGGCCAACAGGACGCGACTCTGCACATACATTTCAAAAGAGTGACTCAAAATCTAACTTCTACATGAAACCTCGAATCTCTTTCTGTCAACGTTCAAAACATTATTTAGTAGGAATATGTTTGCATCGAGAGTTCCATAATAATAATATAAATAATGAAGTAGGTGAATCGAGTTGTTATTTGTAGAGATTTGTTGTATTGTGTTAGAAAGACAAAAGCGAGCGGGCCTTACCTACTGAAACAGTATTCGCTTAAGACGACTGTGTCAACATTAACATCTCACCTTAGTACAACTTCGACTTTACGACTTACGATTTGCGACTTCGACTTCGACTCAATCAAACAGCTCTGTTCCACTTTCGTTCGTTAAATCATTCCCACAGAAGCGATGGTACTCATTTAACCAAAAGACATACATGAATGTTGATGGATGGAGAGGAAGAGGAAGGCAAAAGAAAAGATTGAGGGATTGTGTGAGAAATGAAATGAAAGAAAAAGGAGTAAATGATGATGTGACGTCTGATAGGGGAGAGTGGAAAAAAAAAGTTCCACCGACAAATGGGCCAGGAAGATGATGAGAAGGCAACCCTGACTTAGATGGGGCAAAATCATGGGTGAGAAACTGCATTCACTAGCTACTTCATTTACATTTCCTAATAGTTACACAGAAAACAAAGTAAGTACTTCATGCCTACAACACATTAGTAACAGCGGTCGTCGACCTTGGCCGTCGAGCTATGAAATTAAACAAGAACAATATATTCGCACGCGTGCGCTAAGAAATTACTTAATGAGTCATTATCTTGTTCGAAACTAATATTTCTATGTATTTGATATTTACAACATTATTTTTAGTATATGCGAAACCTGAATATAGTTTGTTCAGAATCAGTAACTGATTCGATTCCATTGCGAAACGCGGTTTACGCGGGTGTACAGCGAAATGAGTATGTTTTTGAACGGACAACCAGGTAATATACAAGCTTATAACTTTGTGATTTTTTATTATACGTTTTAAAAATGTTGTACATAGATTCTTTACACAAAAATATTGGACAGGTGTATCGGGTTTCGCATAAACAAAAAATAATGTTGTATTATGTCGCAGGGAAATGACAGTACCAGGGAAATAGCACGAAATTTTGAATGATATTGAATATTCTGATCTATTAAACGTAGGTATTATTGATTAAAATTTTACCTATTGTTGACTCCAGTCATTTATCATTTCACTAATTTGTATCATACAGTGTTGGGTAAAAATCATAGACAACCACGAGAAGAGTAAATACAAACTGTCAAATGTCACGTGAAAATTAAAAAAAAAACTTTCTGCAAATATTGTTAGCTTCCAAGTGGTAGTATAACAAGTGTTTTTATTTTTAAACGACTTCTAAGAAAGGAGGTTACTCAATTCGACCGTATACTGTATGCTTTTTTTTATGTTAGTTCACGCAGAATTTCGTCGTTTATTCATAAACAAAATCGGTTCATGAACCGATTTTGATGATTCTTTTTTTGTTGGAAAAAAGATATTTCAGAGGTGGTCCCATCATGTCGGTGGTAAAAAAAAAACTTAATGAAATAAAAAAGCAAAGCCACCGACTTCCGAAAGAAAAGTTATTTGGTAGGTTATTTTACCTTTATTCGTGGTCGTTTTTGAAGTCGGTTACATTTTTATAACAAGTTTTAGTATTAGTTGTTATAGTGACAACATAAATACATCATCTGTGAGAATTTCAACTGTCTAACTACGTACTATTAAGAGTCTTAGTAATAGGGTCTCGTTTGACCCTTTGGCTACGGACCCCTAAAAAATTAGTATTAAGAATAAAACTAGTAATGATCAGTACCTATAAATACCAATTAAATTAAACGAATGTGGTAACTTGCTATTTCTCACAGAGAGATTCTCAAACCGGTACATGAGGATGTAGACTCGCTGTGTTATTACTGTTTTTTGTGACTACAGTGTTATAAAAACAGTTGTGAGTATAGTCTAAACGGCCTTGTTCATTTCTAGGTATAAGTAACGAAGGAAGACTATTTATTTATATTATTATATTTATATTTATTATTTGATTAATCTAGGCTTTGTTTGTTCTACGAATCATTTGTTTTAGTATCTCAGCTCGATAAATAAAAAACACGAGCATGGCACTAAATCACAATTTTGAACGCGTATTGTTAAAAGATTTCATCATGGATTTACATGCAATTTATATCAATAGATCCAGCTTTTTAATTTAAAGTAAATGGTAAAAACATACTAATATTAATAGGTCACTTTTTATTTCTGGTTTTTCTCCAAGAAGCGGAAAACACTAAAAATGTGTGTTATTTCGCTCATAATTATGTTGGCGGGGGCGTGAGGTCACGTGCTCATATTAACACACTGTACTAAAACCTCGCCTTAACAAATAATATTTGTTAAGGCGAGGTGAGTAAATACCTACATATTATGTAGGTATTTACTCAATTGTAACATAATATTTGTAACATAACGTCATGATCGTAGGATAAGGTATTTATCTATGGATCTTTGTTACCTGGAAATATAGGGTGACTGGTAATTAGTGTACGATACTTAAACACGTGATTGTGCTCATGATAACCAACAACTTTTACTATGGGAACAAACCTGAAAACACGAAAAAAACATTTGCTGTTCAGTACATTAATGTTTGCTTAATGTACTGAACAGCTGATATTTTTTGCACGATTTCCGCTTTGCTCCCAAAATTAAGTATCGTACACTAATTACCAGTCACCCTATATATGCCTTAATTTTTACCGTACCTCTTGGCTATAATAAGTTGGTTGGCAAATATTCAATTGTTTAGGGACAGCTGCTATGGAAGAATAGCCTAACCTTCTTGAAAAACTCTGGTAATTTTACAAATTGTCATTTCAATGCCAACTTATTCCACTCACTGGTAAGTAAAAGCACCCTTCCTATGAAATTACCGTAGAATAGTTTTGTAAAACAGTTAAGAACAACATTCACATGAACAAACAGTTTAAAATGTCTCGTAACGGATTGCTTCTCAACGAGCACAAAATAATCTGTTGAGCTGCGTCACAGCACCACATAACCTACAAGCATTGCCTAGAATCTCGTATTTCACCAAGTCCGTTTTAAACCTTCTTCTAAAAAAAACACAAAAAAAGTGTAAAATAACTTTTTTTTCGGAAGTCGGTGATCTTGTCTCTAATTTCTTGACCATCATGCTACCGACTTCCGAAAGAAAAGTTATTTTTCCCCTGTTTGGGTTTTTTTAGAATTCGGTTTCATTTCCTGTCATTTTAAATTCGAAGAAAACAAATACCACCCCGTTTCCAAATCGATCCAGCCGTCAACGCAAAATCGGGGAACATACTAAAACATTAAAGTAAAACGGTTCTGACAAATTAAAAACCTCCTTTTTCGAAGTTAGTTAAAAATAACATGAGTATGAAATGCAGTTTGAAGTACGTTTATGAGCATCCTACAGAAACTTGACTAAGCAAAATTACACCAAATGGTATTCGAGGTCATTCGTCCAGCCGCCTTTGAATTGCAATCTGTAGGCCTGCCCACTTCATCTAAGGCATGTTTGATAAACTATCAGTCTATCGTTAAGTTTATCTGCCGTTATCACCTTACCCCGGCTGCGTGGGAACCGAATGAACATTATATTGATAACAGCTCGCCAGTAATGCTTACTTTAGTATTTTTACAAGCATTAACGTCTTACCGCCGAGACCCCCATGGCAAGTGGCAACGGCCATCGCGAGGCGATTACCGGCCACCGTAAGCGCAGACGGCGAGTAAATGGGACTCTCCGTCTGATGATGGAAGTCTGACTGACTGCTTAGCAAGAATCCTTTGATTCGACTCCCAAGACTAATCCATTAGGAATTTTTCAATATTTGTCATGGAGTCTGAATTTGTGTCCGGATAATGACGGCGCGGTTGGCGCAGTAGTTGAGCGAACGACTGCAGCGTGTTTCGGGTTCGATCCCCGCACGCCTAAAATATTTGTATGGTCTGCAAGTAGTTGTTCCGGGTCTGGGAGTTTGTGTATGTCAGTTTCTCTGTTTGTAAACGCACCCAAGCTATAGGAGAAATTCAAAAGACGCGTGAAAACCCCGGATTTTAGAGTCCAACCCGGACATGATTCGAAGTGCTCACCGTGGCAACTGCGTCGCGGGCGGCCCAAGACTTTAAATTTTTAAGCCCGGACTACAAATGAAGCCCACCCCGGACGCTCTCCAGATGCCCTCAAACCTAAGACAAATCCAGGGAAACCCGGACAGATGGCAACCCTAATTATCAAGCTACACTAATCTCAAGAACTACTGCTTTGAATTTGAATTTACTTTTCTTTGTTTTAGATAGTCCATTTATCAAGAAAGGCTATGAGTATAATTATAAAATCAAGCTATGACCAAAAAGAGCCGAACAGCGGATAAAACCGCGGGGGACAACTAGTGTATGTATATTCTGGTCAACAGAGCCCATCAGTTTGAAAAATCATTTTTTTTTTTTAATTATTTTCCAAAAGTTTTAGAACAAACATTGTTCAGTAACATGGGCTGAGTTACCCCACTCTTATTAAGAAGACCTTCACCACATACTTACATATGCAGTAAAGCGACCTGCCTCAACAGACATCAAGTTGCCTATTTAGGCAAGTATCAAGTGCTCTTGACCTGAGTAATATGCATGTATGTCAAACTACATTTTGCTCGCGACTTTTTGAGTTGTACACTCAATTCCGGTTACTCTGCTTGTACCTAATAAATAGGTTGAAAAGCCCGATATAGACAATGCAAGAACTGGATGTTTCACTAAATTGCGGTATTTGTTTGATCAACCGAATTAATTGTCCAACACTAGTCCGCAATGAGTCAAACTGGCATGCATGTTCTTGCATTTCTAAATGTGGCGTTTACCGTATATCATAACTGACAAGAATTTGATCCTTAAGGTGATTGCGTCGATGTAGCCCGCGAAATTCAATTTAAATTTCGGAGATTTTAACATGATGCACCTTTTCTATGTGAGAGCTGATGGAGCGAATTTTTTGATAATTTTTATATTTAAAATTATACTTGTTATTACCGCAATTCATATTTTGATAAAGTTACAACATGTCACTGGCCTGCAAATTGCAAAAAACGTAAAAAAAATTGAATTTCGCGGGCTGGTTGGAGCATCCCCCTTAAGCGACACTATCGAATGGTGTTTATTACAGGTATATAATACATAGTGTATATATAATACAGCGGGTTCGATGCATGGCCCGGATTATTGTTATTTCTAAAATCCAATGATGCAGTTTTAGTTATCGTCAAAATCGCCCTCGATACTCTTTTCAGTATTTTTCGATATTCCTCATAGTTTCGAAAATGGATATCCACGCCCAGTTGAAAATTTACTCTGTATATGTTTGGATGGTCCTAAGTTACATAATAATGTAGGTAGTATTTTAAAAGCTCGCTTTTGCGGTATTTATTATCTAGCATTGCTTTCCCTTCTAACCCGTTCTTCTTAGTGTGTGTAAGTATCGGCAAACATTTAGAAAATTTAGAATACTGTTCCTGTTTATATATTGCAGCTATATTACAATATAACTGCTTCCTTCTAATATTATAAACGTGAGGATGTATGAATATATGGGTGTATGTTAGTCTTTAATACAAAAACTACTGAACGGATTTGGATGAAAGGTACACAAATAGTTTATAACTATGATAACAAACATTTACTTCTTTCTTCGCTTAGCATTCAAAAAGTACTTTTCCCTGTAAACCTTTGAAACATCGTTTAGGACACTTATATTTAATATTCCAATCAAACGATTTCAACAAAAAAAACTTGGTCAGTGGAAGAAGCCATAAATGATCTTTAAAGGTTATAAGAAAAAGTTTTAATTTCGCAACAGGTTTGCGACAGCTGGTTACTTCACCGAGGTAGCCAGAACTGCGTCGACCTGCGACCCTAGTTACTTGCCTAGCCACTTGCCCAACGAATAGAATTTCTTTTCGAGATTCACTGGCGAATGGCTTATCGCCCGAGTAAAGGCGATATGTTTGACCAGTTGCTGAACTATAGATTTATTAACCATCCGTGGAAAAAGACAATCAGGGATTATACCAATATTAGTTTAAGATTAACTTGGGCATTCTTACTTTTACAGAGACCGATCATTCTAACCAGCGTTCTGGCGAATTTTTTGCCGAGCCGACGCGGACGTCAAATCTGACGTCTTCAAAAAGAAAATATTTTTGATAAGCATCGATTGAGAGCGACGCGGAAGTTAGTCCAAAAGTATCCAACAGAATTCTATATCGGCT
This sequence comes from Agrotis clavis, assembly GCA_954870645.1. Taxonomy (NCBI): domain Eukaryota; kingdom Metazoa; phylum Arthropoda; class Insecta; order Lepidoptera; family Noctuidae; genus Agrotis; species Agrotis clavis. Next base: position 3,788,582 of record OX940917.1, read on the forward strand.
GTGCTAGCTTAGCAGGGGCTCGGAGTGAATGCCCTCAAAAATCATCACCTACATGTTAAAAGAAGATTCTGCAGTGAGTGAGAAGATGCAGGTAGTGGATAGTGCTAGATCACATGGCATTGCGCCGACCAATCACAAACAGTACTTCAAATATTACATGTCTTGTTTCAAACTGTTGAAACTAAGCACCTATTTGGTACATAATAATCATTAACAGCAGTTAATGGGTTAAGTGTGAAATTTTAAAGTTTTCACACGCTTTAAATAGGAGTTATAAAACATAGACTATCTTTAGGGTAAAATCACACCGAGACGCGACGGTACGCACACATTTCAATAGACCCACTCAAAATTTAACTTTATTTACTACACGAAAAGCTACACACTTCTAGTATCCTGGCATCACGTCAGTCATTAATTTTTTTTTATTTTACTATGAATAACCTTACGCCGAATCTCACGTGCAAATTACAAGTACCGGGAAATGATACGTATTGCGACATGAATGGAACGGCACGTTTGGTGCAGTGACTGAGTAATGGGATTCTGTGCGATGTCTGTCGAGTTCGATAACTGCCTGGAACAAATATTTATGTGGCTTCCTTCCTTAGGAGAATTTTATTGTTCTGGGTCTGACTGTTTGTGTATGAACGCACCCACGATACAGAAGAAATAATTACAGCAATGAGGCAACGATTTAAAAAAAAAACAAGAGGCGTATAGTTTATATAGATTTGTGTGAAAACAAAAGACATTCAAAAACTTTGCCACGTTTTCAACTTGCCTAAAATAGATGAAAATTTTTAAAGCAACTAATTGAAAAGCTAATAAAATACTATAAAAGTACAGTAAATCGGTGCAAACATGAATTATTCTAATAGAAAACTCGATTTAAGCACTCAGTTTTTATTTTTCGAACACAATTTTGTCCAATTATTTTGCGAAAACAATACTGTACGAAAGTACAATAAATCACATACTACTGGCTGTGTAACTTGTTTGTGACAGCAGACGTATTGCGATGATGAGCTCATATTCGCAGTTAAAAAAGAAACTCTATGATTGCATAGTTAAATCGAATTTCCCTTCACGCTATCATGAAATGGGTAATCCACCATACGGGCCCAGTGCGGGTTGGTTGATGTCACATTATCTAGGTACGTTTTTTTTTTTTATTCTAGGACATGACAGCTACTAATTTCACCATTTTAAATTAAATATTAATTTATTTCAGGCTCTTGTCCCATAAAGTGTTAGTGTACAGTAACTTAAACTATGTTTTCTTTTTGACAGTAATGATATGAAAAAAGGGCTTATAGGTAGCGGCCCCGAATGCGACCAATCGACCATGTTGAGGATCGTATATGATTCACACAAATTCTACCTCTATCAGTCATTAACCCTTGAAAATAACAATAAGGTAGCAAAAAAAATACCATATAGGTACTTTTTTTATGGCCCATTTTAAGGTGTCCCCTTTTTCCATCCAAAAGTCTTTATTTTGGGTAGTTTCTGGCCACGTCTGCCCTGCGAACATGATCAAAATCGTCACACCATCTCCGCCGTGATCGACTTCGACGGCGATGTCGGGCGCCCAATGAGAATAAAATAAATGCTACTAAGTTTGTGCAAATTAGTTTTAAATTATTTCGTTTATATCTGGTCCGCCATTCAGGAAACTTATATCTTTTTAACCTCACAAGCTGGGAAAGATTATATTTGTCATTCGAAATTTGAGTGGAAAAGTAACAGGGGTTCTATATCTGCTCGCTTCGCTCACGTTTCAATCCTAGAATCCTTCGCTTGCTCAGTTTTCAATTCAAGTAGGTACTCGCGACAAAAAACAACCAATTTTCCCCTACCTGTATCTCCTTCTTTCTGTTCTCGTGTGTTGATTGTGTTATTTGATTGTTATGGATAGATTAATGTTGTGTGATAGTTGATTGCTTATGGTATTCACGTGTTTGTTATTTTCTGTACTTCTATTTATTTATTATCCTTATTTTCTTGTTATTTTCAAATGATTATTGTATTATATAAGAACAAACAAGTGCCAGCATAATGTGCATGACGACACAATATGGCTAGGTATATAAAATGATTGAAATTCTATATATACGAGCATAAACAAGGAGAAAATATTCTATTTGCTAACACTAGCTGTTCCCCGCGGTCTCACCCCCGCTGCTCGGCTCCTTTTGGTCGTAGCGTGATAATATACAGTCTATAGCCTTCCTCTAATAAATGGACTATCCAACACAAAAATAATCTTTCAATTCCAACCAGTAGTTCCTGAGATAAGTGCGTTCAACCAAAAACCTCTTCAGCTTTATAAAAATTTAAGGGTCTATAGTACTTCAGTATAATCTTACTCGCTCGCACTTGCACGTACCACGCACTATTGCTTGCTCTTTCTTTTAGCTGTCTACACGCAAATCTATTTATTTTACGGCGAAACAAAAGGAAATTCAAAAAAGTAAATAACGTAAGACCTGCTTTATAGTTAGTTCAGTTAGTATAAAAAGTTTCATGATCTAATTTTAAGTATTTTCTGATTGCCAGCGTTTTATTGTTCAATTTAGAGGTAACTTTGGGATTTTTTTCTATCGAGAAAATTTTATGGAATCATGTTTTCGCCAAACATAAGACCTAAAATTAATCCTAAACTTTACCATATATTTATTTCAAAATTAATGCTGTAGTATTTTTGACGTATCACAGGTTTCTGCTAAGCCATTTGAGGTAGTATAAGATTTTCAAAACTAAACTTCTAAATTCCCAAATTACATCAAGATTACACTTTATTAACTGCTGTTGTATACCTTTATTAACCATTGTTTCACATTTTTAAACAACACCTGATTACAACTATGTATTGTGAAAAACAGTTAGGTTCATGGCGTCTAAAACCCCGACGATTGAAACAATGGTGTCCCAATAACGGACAACGGTATGATCCATTGCGAAACAGTGATTCATATTGTTAAATGAATGATTGTTAATTACAATGGGTTAAACAGAGAATTCCTGAGTATGCCCGAAGGGTTTTCCATCGGCAAAATTACAAATCTCTATTATTATAATGATCCAACTCCTATAACGCAGGTTTTCTCTCTTTGAGATATCCCGGGCTGAAGTCACGGAAAAGGATATTTGAATGCGTGTAATGTAACATTATAGATTCGACTTTGAGCATTACATTACAATACTACCAATACTACCTCCCTGACTGACGAGCATTCACGTATAGATATAGTATAGATTTGAAACAAGGTGCGCATTGTGGTTCTCGATTGTTTTCCCTCACTGATGAAATGTTCGAATCTGTAACGTTACATTACAGGTGAATGCTCGAGGTGAGGGAGCGCCTTTACGTAAACCATAATTGACGAAAATACGACACTTTTTAAATTTCCAATACGCCACAAGCAGTACGTAGTTTTTCCTTTTTTTCTGACTTCACTAACACCCTCGTCTAGTCTCGAATTTTATTAATATCTTTGTAAATATTACATGTTCATTATATTTCATTACGTGTTCATTATTTATTTATTGATGCTGTCACCATGCCTATTTATTTTTATTTATATAACACCTATTTACACGTATATACGCGTGCTCATTGAATATTTATTTTTTAGAATCCTCACTATATTTTCCTTCACCGTTATAACAGTAGTAGTGATAAGATACATCACACAAAGCAATGCATCTACCTGGGTTGAAGAAGAAAACCTTATGGAGAAGTAGAAGGAACGCCCAAAAGAGGTACAAAATAGGCCGTTTGTACTGCCAAAGGACAAAGAAGGCTGTTTGTAAAAGACGCAAAGCTTTCGTTGGCACTACCTACCACACGCACAAGCTTCAGCACAGTTTTGCCAGTGCAAGCCTGGCCTGCGCGTACTTGCCTATGTGTGTGGTTGGGCGTTCAGTGTTGCCGTCCGTGTAGAGAGAGTCCGTGAGAAGCTTGCGCAGGCAAAACTGTGGTGAAGATTGTGCGTGTGGTAGGCCCATAAGGCTGGAGCAGACCAAATGCGTATGCGTAGACGTAAGCGTAAACGTGCGCGTACCACTGAGTTGTAATGTATGGAGCTGCATAAAACAGGACACACCGCTTGCGTAACGTAGACGTGCACGTGGACGTCCTGCGGTGTGTCCTGCCTACGCACACGTTTACGCTTACGTCTACGCATACGCATTTGGTCTGCTCCAGCCTTAACGTTACTAAGAGGATAATTTTCTAAGCTATGAAAAACGTTAAGACAGCAGTAAAATTATATTACGAAAACAATCGTGTCTATCAAAGTTCGTGATAAATTGGCAAACCGCCAATTAATTTGCAATTCAGGCGACTTTTTAACCTACTTTTCCTCTTCATCTGCCGTCAATCATGCTGAACACACTTTCTGGTGATTGACAGGACTTTGTAAGTAAATGTTTGTCAATATACTATTTCTGTGGTCACAATAGCTTGTTTGATAAACAAAACCACTGTGTGCACGTTCCACGGGTTTTCTAAAAGTTCATCAGTCTGATTGTTTGTTTATAAAATTCACAAAAGCAATTAATTGAATTGTATCTGAATAGAGTGTTGCAATAGGATATTTTGACTGAAAAAAACTAATTAGTCGACGACGTCACAATATACGACATTTTTAAAATTGCTAATTCGTCACAAGCAAGAGTGCAGTTTTCACTTGCTTCTGACGTCACGAGACTACACTCTCGAATATTGATGCTATATATATTTGAAAATGAAAACTATAATTTCTTACAACACATCAAGAGGCAGGACAACTGTCAAATCATTTTTAGTTCGTGTCACTAACTAATTTATGTCCGTCAGTGATAAAGAATATGAAACTATGACCGAAGCTACGGGTTTAGTGCTTAGGTAGTAGTACCTACACCTGCTAACAGGTCGTTTCGGAGACCCGTTACGGCACCAGGCTTTCTCCCTACGGATGTGCATCCGTTTAACTGTGGGAAAAAACAACCCCTCTTCATGTTGCAATTCTAATGAAGACATGCAAAAGAAACGTTATAATTAACGCTTGTTTTGCACTGGCACTAAATGTCAGCTTAGGCTTCAACAGTCAACCTTTAACCGTTAAATACAAAGGTTAAAAACTTTTTTTCTTTCTAAATAAAAAAAATCTCCTGTACCGATTAAGGTGAACGCACACTTATCCGAGCCGAACGCGTCGTACGAAAAGTATTTTAGAATTCTATATAAGAAATCTAAAAATCCTTTCGTTCGATTCATGAGATTTCATATTATACAGAATTCTAAAATTCGTTTCGTTCGACTCCTTCGACGCGTTCGGCTCGGATAAGTGTGCGTCCACCGTTATAAATATTTAATTTTCTATGCTCACTGCTACTGCCAACTGCTTCGCCCGTGTCAACTCTAAAATATTCCCTCGGGTAGACAAAATCTGGATAAAACTATCCTATTTATTAATACAGGTAAACTATCTGTTTACCAAATTTCATTAAAATCCGTTCAGTATTTTATGCATAAAAGAGTAACAAACTTTCAGCTATCCATCTAACCTAACAAACTTTCGCATTTACAATGTTAGTAGATAAGATGAGATAATATTAGTAAGAACAAACTTTAGCAGCTCTTCAGTCAGTTTATCCACAAGCCTATATTCTTAAGAATCATTTTTTTTATTATGTTAATGTGAGCTTATTTTAAATGCGATTTAAGTTGCAAATACGGTATTATCCTACAAAACTTCTGATTTTACATTCAGGACCTATCGCATTGTTGGCACCTGCCGTCCGTATCAATTCTGAAATCTGCATTCAAGGGCTGTTGAGGTATTTTACAACACTGATTGTACTCAGAAGAGAACCTCTATTCCTCATATATGCGATAGTGCATGAAGAATTGATGATGATGATGATTTCTTGTTATAAATCATCACCTTCCCACCCTTATCCCATTTTACTTGGGATTGGTTCAACACGTTTTCTTCTTACATTCTCCCCTATTAGACGTCACAGCATCATTAAGGGTTAAACTAGGTAATACGCCCCTAGTTGACAAAACGCCCCATCACACAAACTCACTGCTCGGATCCACTCGCGATTGCAGCCACTGTTGATTGTAGTCACGCGATTGTACTCCTTTTTCTTTCATTCTTTACATTCTTTACAAAACCCAAACGTCTTTTCTTTGGCCTTCCTCTTCTTTTCATAATTAGATACCTAAATGACATAGTATTGTGACTAAGTATTTCGATTTAATCTTTTTTTTTACATTTCATATGCTGTCCCACTGCTGGGCGCAGCTGCAGGTCTGTACAAAATAATTATTACGGCCCATAAAACTTAAAAGTATTGACATAAAGAAACGGACTATTTTATCAACATCATCAGACTATAAAATGTTCCCACTGCTAGGCCATAATCCACCACGCGGGCCCAGGTTGGTTGGTCTTCGAATTTTTGGTTTTAGGACATGCCGGTTTCCTCACGATGTTTTCCTTCACCGTTTTGACAGCAATGGTGATGTAATACCCACGGCCTACGCCTAGTCGTAAGTCGGGGCCGATACCACTGGGCCACTACTGCTCTTTTTTTATTTATTTTATTATTTTATTATTTTATCAACTAAAATACCAAAATATATAGAAATGCTAAGTCTTACATAGGAAATCATCATTTTTCCACCAATATTCATACAGTTTTCGACATACATAATTTTGAATTATCAAAGTCCCTAACGGGAAGAGTAGATGAAAAGTGCGAAATCTTGCACTTCTAACATAATGGATTTAGGAATAACAAGCAGAATGATCAATAGGCGTGTACACACAAAACGAGCTGCCTCGCGAGGCAATTGCCGCGCGAAGCACCTCGGTTAGTGTGGACGTGTCTCGGCCGAGGAGCGCGCGCTAGCCTCGGCCGAGCCGCGTCCACACAGAGCGAGCAAGAAATCTTTTCTTTGTCTCATAACATCCCAGTTCAAAAAGTACATATTTTCTGCTGATGCAGAGATCGCATAAGATAAGAATGCCTATTGTATCAAGATGTCAAAGTCAATCCTTTTTACCCGACTGCGCCAGGAGGGTTATGTTTTTCGAGGGTATGTATGTATATTTCTTTGTGTTGCTCTGCAGCCTAAACGGCTTGATGGATTTTAACTTGAGAGGTGTCGTTAGATTCGTCTTAAACGTGAGTGTCACTGGGTACATAAAACTGGCCAAGTGCGAGTCGAACTCGCGTGCAAAGGGTTCCGAACAAATTTTTTTTTTAAATCTCACATTCTATCAAGTGGGGTATCATTTTAAAGGATTTTAAAAATGGTTTACCAAAATATTATATAACTTACATGTTTCAATTTAATTTGGACTGATAAATGCCAACAAAAACTAAAAGTAGTAAAATACAATAAATATTTAAAAAAAACAAAAAACCCGACTGCGTAAAAAAACTAAAAAGAAAGAAACAAGCCCAGTAGTTTAGAATTCACTCATTCACACTTACAGTCGGGGCCCCTTGGGAAGATTTGATTGGTATAATTTGAATGGGCCCCGACTGTGAGTGTGAATGAGTGAATTCTAAACTACTGGGCTTGTTTCTTTCTTTTTAGTTTTTTTACTCAGTCGGTTTTTTTTTGTTTTATGTGGTAACTAATAAAGTACCTAATTGTAACATAAATAATAACAATACATGGACAACCAATTTCCGTTCCGGTAAAACATAGAAAACTGTTACTTTCAAGAATGAGACGTGGATCTATGTAGACCGACCGTTTTTGACTTTAATACCTACCATAAAAAAAGGTTTTTGTACAAAAACAATAGATTTACCCGAAAAACAAAACAAAAACCTATTGCAAATATCATCGAAATCGGCCCTTTTCGAGAAAGTAATTCTGAATGGAATATCACAAATAAAACTCCTCTTGGAGGAAAGTATACGAAAAGTGAAACATTTAATTTTGAAGGCCCAAAGAAACTTACGAAGTTACTTGAACTAACTGAATTTTCCATCCTTCTTAGAGAAACTCCGTTCGCCTCACGTATAGCCTTTACAGCAACTCAAGCGGCAAGCCAGCACCCAGTTCACAACACCATAATAATCAACGATACATCTTCCATTTCCCACATCCCACAAAAGGAGGATGGTGTTCGAACAATGGAGGCGCTGCTATCATCCTTTCTGATCGCGAGAATTGTACTCACAATACAACTTCCGACCTGGAAGTAGCGGGTTCAGTTTTTCTATTTACATGTTATTACATTACATACTGATTTGTTTTTCATGTTTAGGAGTTCAGATGGATACTTATCATCAACTCAGCAGTGAAAGTGAGTATTTATTAGTTTCAGCAGTGGTGGCACAATGGTATCGGTCGTCGGTTCGATCACAGGCAGGCGCGTTTCTTTGTGTAATAGTACATTATGATATAAGTGCGGTAAGTTGATCATTACAGCTGAGGCGATATTGGTAACACGAGCCGTAAGGCGAGTGCTATAAGAAAGCAGAGGCTGTAATTATCAAACCGCACGTATGTCATACGACGTTTTATAACACATTTGTGAGTAAATAAATAAAATCATTACATCGAAAAGGAAAAGCAAGCGGAATAATTTTTACTTTTTCACAAATTAGCGATGCGCGCGCACCAGCATCTTTTGTTTATGGCAAAAGCACAAAAAACAGCCAGTATTACTAATAAAGTAAATTTATTCTTTTGTGGTTTTATTACAGACTAGCTGTGCCCGCTACTTCGTTCGCGTGGATGTCGGAATTTAACAATGTAGTTTTTAGTGCGAAGCGCTTAATTCTCGCCACGTTTTTTATAAATCATATCGTTTTCATATAATCCCTGTATTTAGAATTTATTTTTCAAGAATATTTGTGGTGATTATAATAAACGCCCTCTGTCGTTCAGATTCAGAAGAATTGCTACTGGATTAGAGCACCAATTCTATCTCATTCCATCCCACTCCATCCCCCTCCATCCCACTCCATCCCACTCCATCCTACTCCATCCAACTCCATCCCACTCCATCCCATTCCATCCCACTCAGTTCCACTCCATCCCACTCCATCCCACTCCATCCCACTCCACCCCTCTCCATCCCACTCCATCCCACTGCATCCCACTCCATCCCACTCCATCCCACTCCATCTCACTACATCGCACTCCATTCTAATCCATCCCACTCCATCCGATTCTATCCCACTCCATCCCACTCCCTCCCACTCCATCCCACTCCATCCTACTCCATCCCACTCATTCCCATTCTAGTGTGAGTCTAATAAAAACCTTTTCTTTCTTTCCATTCCATCCCAAACCATCCCATTCTATTCCATTACACTCTACTCTACTCTACTCTACTCCACTCCAAACCACTCCACTCCAGTCCACACCATATTTGAATAGGTATGTAGTTTTTCTATTCCAAGCTAGATCGCGCTACTGAACTGCGCGTCTCGGTGTAAACTGACCGTAATTTTACTTCTGGGTCTGGAACACTTTAAATTCAAATATCTTTTGATAGACTTAACCGATTGCAATGAAACAAAAACTAAATTAGTCCTCAAGTTACGCTCGATCGTTGTGTATAAAGGTTATCTACATTGCCTTCGTACATTTTACGTGATGGAGCCACAAATAAACAGACAAACCGACAAACCGACAAACAGACAAACAGACAAAAATTCTAAAAATGCTGGAAATGGGTTCTGTTGGTTGTCCTTCAACACCCTAGCTATTTTTTTTTGGATTTTATTTTGATGTACAAAACGATTTTTCTACAGTTTTATTATATGTATAGATAAATGGTTGTAATTAATTGTCAAAATTAATTAAATTAAAGAATAAAATGTTTATTTATTATACTTCATCTCCCAAATTTAATTTTAATAATAAAATGTTGACCGCTTTTCTGACATAAAAACTCTTTGCTAAGATTTAAAAAAGTACCGTTCATTTTAGACGGAGCATCTTGATAAACCGTGCGTTTTACTTTACCATTACCGCACTAGTGCGTTTTACTTTACCATTACGCACTAGTGCGTAATAAGATACATTACGATACTGAAATAGGTGCAGTAAGAGACCTTTTACGAGCAAATGTGTTATAAATTATTTATCACCACTGCACTGCTCTCAAAACCTTTAAGGAAAACATCTTGGAACCGGCATTAAGTTAATATTTGCAGTCAGCACTTCAGCAGGCTTAATTTCGTCTTTTTGCCTCGTGAGTCGTGACAAAGTCCAATTCCACCTTCTAGAACGAGGCAGTTGCTAAAAGTGGCACAGCTAAGTAAACTGAAAGTGGTAGTAAATTGATCCCTCCACATTAATTTTCTTTATTAAAATTATTTTTGACCGACTTCAAAAAAAGGAGGAGGTTCTCAATTCGTCGGAATCTTTTTTTTTTATTTTTATGTATGTTCCCTGATTTCTCGAAGACGCCTGGACCGATTTGGATTTTTTTTCTTTTGTTTGAAAGGGTATACTTTCCAATTGGTCCCATGATAACCAGATCAGGATCTGATGATGGGATCCTAGGGAAATCGAGGGCAACCTTCAAATTTTATAGGCACATAGTACCATTTTCATATATTTTCTAAAGCTGTTCAAGTATTTGCATCTGATAATCATCATCTCAGGTGGATGACCTGATGATGGAAGGTACAACTCCTTAACAGTAAGGAGTAGGAATCGATTGATTTACTTTGTGTTCGCATATCTCCGGAACTACAAGTCCGAATTAAGTGATTCTTTTTTTGTTGTACTAGGTATCATTTAACTAAGAGAATACTGCAGGTTTCATCAAAATCGGTTCAGTAATTTTTGAGATATGGAATTTTATTAGCTTAATGTGTAGGTACATGAGTGATGTAAGTAGTGGTGCGAAGGATTACAAAATTCTAGTGCACATGTAAGAGAATAATGTTCTTGACAAGAATTCGGGTTGAATATTTAAACTAAAAAGAGTAAAATAAAAACTTTTTCAAAAAAAATGTAACCGCCTTCAAAAACAACCACAAAAAAGTGTAAAATAATCTACAAAATAACTTTTCTTTCGGAAGTCGGTGGCTAAAAAGACAATGAAAAAAAAAAACAAAGGCACCGCCTTCCGAAAGAAAAGTTATTTTGTAGATTATTTTACACTTTTTTGTGGTTGTTTTTTAAATAGTATAAATATAGTAGTCCCTCAATATCGAGAACAGGGCCCGCGGGCTACCGGTGGTCAACAGGTCAGGATTCATGAGAATTCACCTCCTAACAATACGCGCCGTATACAGGAGTACTTATTGCCTCAAATATTAATTTAACTATTATTCGATCAAATCAAATCAAATCGTTTATTTCAACTAGGCCAATTACAGGCACTTATGAATTGTCAAAAGACATAAAATAAAACAAGTACAAAAATAGTTATGGTGCTACAGTCCCAGTCACAAGACATAAAAACTGTGAAAGTACCTTAGGTGCTCATTCCAAAGCGTAGATCTCTATGGAGAAGAATGAGCAAGAAACTCCATGGACACTCTTTTTCAATCGCCAAAACTATTACAAAACTTTTGTTACATCATTCATCATCAGATGGTACATTAAATATGTGAGAAAGATGTGGCAAGTTAATAGTGTCCATAGTAAAGTAAAAAAAGTTATTAATAATTAAAATAGACCGTGGCAGCAAAAAGATGACCAGTCCCAACTGACAGCGCCCGCTCACGAACATGACACATATATCAGCACCATTCAGCTCAACCATTTTGAAGGGAGCTAAATGATCCGACATACACGCCACCACCAGCGGGACCTTTGGGTGAGCATGCCATACTCTCAACCGCCAGAGTCATTCAATCAATTCAATGAAAGACGTAGGTTTCTAGTCAAAGATAGCTCTGAAGTACATGGTACTCACACAATCGTGTCAAACTATGTCGGAATGATAGACAGACAGTATGTCACAACTCCTAGACGTGTTCAACGGCTAACAATGTAAAATAGAAAAGTAATAATTGCAATATGTAAACATAACATAAAAATATTAATCAGTAAAATTACGCCAAGGTAAAGGTTACAAAGTCATGATGAATATTCGCATAGATAACACACGTCTGTGTTCCTAGGTCAGGTAGAACACCAAATTGTGAAACACAAAACACTTTCAAAAACAATACGAGGGTATCTACACTGATATTATAATGAGGAAAGATGATTGTTTGTTTGTTTGTATTGAATAGGCTCCTAAACTCCTGGACAGATTTCAATCATACTTTCACTAGTTAAAAACTGCATGTTTGTATTTCACGTAAAAGCTACTGAACGGATTCGGATGTTTTGTACACAATGATGGAATTTTATAAACTGAATTAACACATAGAGTAGTAATTTTGTATCCCGATTTATGTTCCCGTGGGATTGGTTAGCCGAAGCCGCTGGCAGTAGCTAGACCAATCCTACTATCCTACTAATCCTACTAATATTATAAATGCGAAAGTGTGTGAAGATGTATGTATGTGTATGTGTATGTAGGTATGTTTGTTACTCTTTCACGCAAAAACCACTGAACGGATTTGGCTAAAATTTGGTACACAGATAGTTTATAACCTGGATTAACACATAGGATAGTTTTTATCCCGATTTTATGTTCCCGTGGGATAATTTTCGAGTTGTAGCGGGTGAAGCCGCTGGCAACAGCTAGTTTATAATAATAATAAAATGAATATGAAAGAAACGAAAAAGGGTTAAAAAAAAAGCTAATAGATAGTTATTGGCTTTTTTTTAAAATACCTACTTGTTATTTTTTAACTACCTATAAAATATCCATTACGTTGTTTTTTTTTTGTTATGTTGTCAATATCCCGCAGGATGCACTACCATAATTATATTTGACGGTTCGATGGGCGCAGTGGCTGAACGACTACTACTCGTACACAGCGTGTTGTGTGTTACATTCCCACAAGGAACAAATATTTGTATGATCTATAAGAAGTTTTTCCCGATCTGGGTCTTTGTGTAAATGTGTTTCTATAGGAATTCTAGATCTAGAAACTCCCAGTTTAGTGCAAAATACTGTTTTTTTCTAGAAAATTTTAAACGGCTATTTCTGCAATGCCTCTATGGTGTTAGCCGTTAACCGTCTTGAACATATAAATAATGCCTAATTAAATTACAAATGTTCTAGTCACGAGTGAATAAGTAACTCGCTGTCCGAGCAAGCGTGCAGCATCGGCTATCACATCATCTCATACATAGAGAATCACTGTCCTTCGAATACCTATCATCATGACTTTTTACCGATTTCAAAAAAGGAGGAGGTTGATGATTCTTTTATGGTTCAATGTATACCTGCCATTTGGTCTCATAAAAGTTTCATTCAATTTGGCTCAGTAGTTTTTATTTTATGTGCATTTTCCGCTTGTTTTTTACTTGAGCCGTGTTATTACCGGTAGAAAATTAGGTATTTAACGAGAATTTGGGTTGAATATCACTACATATAAAACGAAGTCGCTTCCAGCTGTCTGTCTGTCCCTATGTGTGCTTTGATCTTTAAAACTACGTAGGTAACGCAATTTGATGCGTTTTTTTTTAACAGATAGAGTAGAGGAAGGTTTATAAATGAATATAACATGAATATAGTAGAGATTGCACCCGTGAGAAGCCGCAGCCGGGGCGGGTCGCTAGTTTAAATTGAACTGTTTTTTATTAAGGAACGACGTTATTCGAGTGACCCTATCGTCACCAATCCTGTTCAAATCCTGACACGGGGCTAGTTAAGTATTTTCTAATAGAAAACTCCAATAGCACAAATGCATTTTTTGTATAACTGTAACACGTATGGAGGTTGCACTACATAACCACTGGCTGTTGCCTTCGGCTACAACTCAAATATTATTCCACGGTAAGATAAAATTGGGATAAAATACTTGATTGTGGTTGTTAAACTACCTGTGTATTAAATTTCATCCAAATCCGTTCAGCAGTTTTGATCTGAAAGAGTAATTTATACTCGTAACATCCATCCCACATTCCCACCTTACAAACTTTCGCATTTTTTGTAAGATTTTTTTCCCAAGAAAACTCATTTAAATCCCAAATTAAAACTTGCGTCATCTATAAACAATAGCATGTACTCGCAACAAGCAAGTTACGACTGTTACAATTGTATTACTGAGGAATTGCAAAGTTCTGCTGTTTTGCATCTCAAAACGATAATATTGCGAGACTAGGAATTAGATGATCCAACTGTTTGTTACGGCACAAAAAGTGCAGGTACTATGCGACCCAGCTTAAAAAAAAAAACCTTTTAAGGACCTTTATCTGTCAATGGTCACTTAAAAATTGCTGAAATTATTTTTTAATCTAAGTACACTAATTACCTACTACATTTACTACATTGCACGTGACTAAATACACTTCTCATCAAAAAAATCGAAACACCTCGCAGTTTATGATTTGATAAGGATTATCAGAAAAATGTGTATATTTAGGAATAAATGTAAAATGTCATTTAATAGTGAGTAGTATGAGGTTTTTAAATCCTAATGTTAATGTTCTAAATTCAAATTAAGTCTTCATAGGTTTCGTATTTTGTATAATGAGTAATTTTTACCCTGTATGGAATATGAAGGAAATGGGTAAAACAACACGCGTAAATGAAAAAAAAATGTAAGAAACGTTTATTTATTAACTTGTATTCCCTCCGCGAGCTCTTATTACTGCTTCCATACGGTTCTTCATCGATCGGATGAGAGTCACGATCACAGGTTGTGGTATATTATCCCATTCCTCTTGGATTGCATTTTGCAGCTGGCTAAGTGTTTCTGGGGCTGGATCTCTTGCTCGAATTCGTCTCTTTAATTCATCCCATAGATGTTCAATGGGATTCATGTCCGGGCTTCTTGCTGGCCATACCATAATGGAGATACCGACTTCGGTAAGATAATCTCGTACGACGCCCGCGGTGTGAGCTCTAGCATTGTCGTGCATGAATATGAAGTCGTTGCCAATAAAATGTGCATAGGGCATCACATGAGGTTCAAGACACTGTTCGATGTACCGATGAGAGTTTAGTGCAGGCAGCCGTGGCCCAGACACAAAGGCAAGTTCTGTCTTACCGTCGGCGCTGATTCCTCCCCAAACCGTCCACGAACCGCCACCATAGCTGACCTTTTCTTCAATGCAGCATTGTGCAAAGCGTTCTCCATCTCTTCTGTAGACCTTGTTCCTTCCGTCGTTACCATACAGCATAATTTTACACTCATCAGAAAACAGTACTTTGCTCCACTGAAGGTATGACCAAGTTAGGTGCTCGCGTGCAAAGTTAAGGCGCGCTCTTCGATGGTCTGCAGTTAATTTCGGCCCATTCGCTTGCTTATGCGGTGCCAATCCGCGTTCCTTCAACCTTCTTCTTATTGTAGAGTCACTTACAGCTACTCTTCGTACAACGCGAAGCTGCTGCTGCAGTTGAAAAGCGTTAAGGCGTCGATTTCGTAAAGAAGTTGTTACAATAAATCGATCATCTCGCTCAGAAGTGACCCGATTCCTGCCAGATCCTGAACGGCGCGTGAACGAACCAGTCTCCCGATAGCGTTTGTAGACTCTATGAACAGATGATAAGCTTAGATGCAATCTTGCAGCCACAACACGCTGACTAAGTCCAGAATCCAGCAATGCCACCACTTGGGCGGCTTCTGCGGGCGAAGTATCCATATGTTTTAGAAAAAAAAGTTTTTTCAGACGTCCCAAAGTCACAGTAAATGAAATAAGAAACAGAAAGTTTAAAGACAAGCGCTAATTTTTAGTTTTTAAACGAGAAACGTACTCCAACCCTAAATACACATTTGTCTCAAAACAGTGATTAATTTCATTTATAGGATAAACAAATGAAATTATTTCGAATTTTGATTTTTTTCTTCTTACTGTAATGACCAAACTGCCAGCTACACAGTAATGTTTTTTTTTCATGGAATTAATTCTCTTTTGTAAAAAATTAGGACAAAAACAATAAAAACGAAAGTGTTTCGATTTTTTTGATGAGAAGTGTAATTACAGACGCACAGGCCGATCTTCCGGTTAAGCCGCGCTTGCCGAGGTTGGTCTGTGGATGGGTTACTATCTGTCATAGCGATTTTTGCATTTACTCCGTGTCTCGGAAAGCACGTAAAGCTGTTGGTCCCGACTGACATTTGTAGATCTTTGACAGTCGTTACTATTGTTGCCCAGTTGCCTAGCACCACGGGTAAAAATGACTATTATTATTAATGGGCACAATTTAGGACCCATTAATATTAATAGTCATTTTTACCCGTGGTGCTAGGCAACTGGACTTCTCCCCGTTGTAATGTCCCTTTGTGCCTATTGGCCTTATTTTGTTCTGTCTCCTGCTTGCAAACAATTGGAAACAATTTTTTTTCCTATTCTTTTCTGATTAATTTCGTTGCAGGATCCAAGACAGGTAAATTCGTTCTACGGGACACGTCGAGCTTCATTGTCTAGCCGCTTTTTTGGTGGTTGCCACTGTTGATTCTGGCTTTCAGGAGTTGCAGTGGTTTGGGAATAGTGTGGTGGGGTTGTCCCAAATAAAAAAATAGTCGTTACTATTAGAAGCTCTAAAAGCCTCCCGGGTCGAACGTTACGTCCCGGGGTCAATTCGTGAGTTCCGCGACCAAAGTGCAGCTGCGTGGATGAATATTGACCACGGTGTCCTTCAATAACCCTTTACGTTCCGGGGTCACGGTAACTCGTGAGTCCTGCGACCAAAGTGCAGCTGCATGGATGAATATTGAGCGTAGCTGATGCGTATATAGACTGTAGGTCATCAACACTTGATCGTAAGTTCATTTAGAATATTGATTAGGCTTGTGAACGTGATAAGGGTCTAAAAGTTTCCAAACGAAGTGCTTTGTTGTTTATTATTCATTCAATCACGCGAATCGCTGGATGGATTTGGATTAAGAATTAAGTAAATCAAGTAAATGATAATTTTTATGATCCAGTTCATAAGTTTCTCGGTGAAAGTAAAGTTTACGAGAAGAATGACCACTTTTTATTTAACCAGTGTGTCGAAACAATATCGTTGTCTTTAATTTGAACTTTAGAAACGAAACCGAGTGTTATAAGCCCACAACTCGGTGTTAATTCGTTTTAACACATAGGGAAAAGCATTATTGTCATCTATGTTACAGAGTCGGGTAAAAAATTATAACAGCTACAGGTGATACGGTCTACGTACTCCTCCACTATTATTTTCTGAATATAATAAAATTGTAGAAAAGTGGTGTCTGTACAATGGTAATATATGAAAAAAAAGTAGCAGGGGTTGTTAATAATATCGATGCCGAACCCGAAATTGTATTTTTTTTTGTCTGTAATCTTCCAGGTCAGCTACACTATAACATATACAGTAATGACGTCTTAGCAAGAGTTGTTCTGCCTGATGAGCACTCTCTGTTGACGTATAAAAATTGAAGATCTGGAACACCTGATGTGGAACTCCAAGAGCCCAGCTACACTATAACATATATAGGAATGACGTCTTAGCAAGAGTTGTTCAGCCTGATGAGCACTCTCTGTTGACGTATAAAAATTGAAGATCTGGACCAGCTGATGTAGAACTCCAAGAGCCCAGCTACACTATTAATATACATATACAGGAGTGACGTGTTGACTTACAAAAATGAAAGATCTGGAACGTCTGAAATCGTCACGCGCATCCTGTTGTTTTCCGTCCCCAGGCTCTTAGAATTCGACATCAGACGTTTCAGATCTTCGATTTTGACGACCCCGTTGTCGCTGGCATGAGCAACAGGATCCGCGGGCAGAAGCTAGTTTTCTGATTAATTTTGTTCCAGGATCCAAAACAAGTTAAATTCATTCTCCGTGACACGCCAGCTTCATTACTTCAGCGCTTTTTCGTGGTCGCCACTGTTGATTCTGGATTTCAGGAGTTGCAGTGGTTTCAGAAAAGCACGGTGGTATTGTCCAAAATAGACTAAGACTCCCTCAACGAACAATAGAAAGAGCTATGCTCGGAGTTTCTCTGCGGGATAAAATCTAGAACATGGATATTCGGCGAAGAACCAGAGTCACCAACATAGCTCTTAAAATTTGCAAGATGAAGTGGCAATGGTTGGCCACATCACTCGTAGAACTGATAACCGATGGGGAAGAAAATTTCTCGAGTGACGACCAAGGACCGGAAGACGCAGCGGTCTACCTAGTGGGACGCCTGCCTGGCATCCCACTAGGTAGACCGACGACATCGTGAGAGTCGCGGGCGACCGATGGATGCAAGTGGCGAATTGTCGTTCGGAGTGGTGGTCTAAGGAGGCCTATATTCAGCAGTGGACGTCTTCCGGCTGATGATGATGATTGTTCCAAAGAAAACGGTTTCGTTCCACCCAGGGTGAAAGAATTCATTTGAAAAAGTTACCACCGATAAACATGTAAAAAAATAATTCCTGATATTATATCCAAGGTCGGAAACCGTTGAACTAAAAAAAATCTAGAAAATTTCTCTTTCAATACTCACATTTAACGTCTAAACAACTTTATTCCCATACTAGCTTCTGCCCGCGACTTCGTACGCGGATCCTGTTGCTTATGCCAGCAGTCGGGGTCGTCAAAATCGAAGATCTGAAACGTCTGATGTACAATTCTAGGAGCCTGGGGACGGGAAAACAACGGGATGCGTGAGACGATTCCAGATGTTCCAGATCTTTCATTTTTGTAAGACAACAGGAAATGTCCATCAGACTAAACAACTCTTGCTAAGGCGTCATTCCCGTATAAGTATGTATATTATAAAGTAGCTGGGCTCTTGGAGTTCCGCATCAGGTGTTCCAGATCTTCAATTTTTATACGTTGACAGAGAGTACTCATCAGGTTGAATAACTCTTGCTAAGACGTCATTCCCATATATGTTATAGTGTAGCTGGGCTCTTGGAGTTCCACGTCAGGTGTTCCAGATCTTCAATTTTTATACATCAACAGAAGGTGCTCATCAGGCTGAACAACTCTTGCTAAGACGTCATTCCTGTATATGTTATAGTGTAGCTGGGCTCTTGAAGTTCCACATCAGGAGTTCCAGATCTTCAATTTTTATACATCAACAGAAGGTGCTCATCAGGCTGAACAACTCTTGCTAAGACGTCATTCCTGTATATGTTATAGTGTAGCTGGGCTCTTGAAGTTCCACATCAGGTGTCCAGGATCTTCAATTTTATTCTCTCAGCAGAAAATGCTCATCACGTGGAACAATTTTTGTTACGGCATCATTTTTGTATCTCTTATACTTTAGCTGATCTATTGCAGTTCTGCATCAGGTGTTCAAGTTTCCAAGATAAATTAAAGCCTATGTGTTGGCCACACTTAAAACCTTTACAACAAAAAAGAAATCAATCAAATCCGTCCAGTAGTTCCGAAGATTAGCGTGCACAAACACTGCTTTTCTACGATTTTATTAAATGTATAGAATAGATTACGTTTTTATGTGCCATTGTTATCGACTAAAATGGACGAAACACACTTTGTTTTTTGTCATACAAAATATGTAGAATTACTTATTACTCGTATGTCCGTTATTTTTGTATGAACAAAGCTATCATTACGGCGGTCGGAAGGTCACTGGAGCAGCAGTAAAAGTAGGTAAAACAATAATATTCATGTTTAATTTTTTACAAACAAAACTATTAGAGGCAGCCGTTTTTTTTTTAGAACTGGTTCCGTTTTAAATATGCAAACTTAGTAGGTGTTTATGTAATAGTATAGAAAAGACGGACACGAATTTCGATTAGTTATAAATGATGTATAATTAACAACTAGTTTAATTCTAACTAATCCTACTAATCTTTCATAATGAAAGTATTATTGGTGAGGATGTATAGATGTTTATTAGCCTTTTACGCAAAAACTACTGAACGCGGATTTTGATGAAATTTGGTAAGTAACTCATAAGTTTATAACCTGAATTAACACATTAAAAAAGTAATAAATAAACATTTTGACGTAATGCCGGTTGGCGCACTGTATCAGCGATTGACTGATGTGCTGCGAGTCATGGGTTCGATTCCCGCAGGGCACAAAATATTTGCATGATCTGCAAACAGTTGTTCCGGGTCTGGGTGGTTATGTATGTGAGTTGAAATGTTTTAAAGACACCCACGAATCTCCACGATACAGGACAAATTCTCAGAACCCCGTAAGGTAATTAAATATAATTTTTAAAAACTCGCCTTGCGTGTTTTGAATTGTTGTGAATTGGCATTACGCACAAGCAAGCACAGATTTTATTTGACGACAAGAGCCCTCATTCTCGAATTTTGATGCATTATATCGTTTCAAATACACGCAGAGAAATGTATACGAGAACTTCTGGTTGCAACCGTGACAGCAAGACTCACTACTTAGTTGACTTTACAAAATTTCTAGCAATAAATACTAAGTCCTTGTTATCTCTACTACTTACTTAGTATTTATTACTAGAAATGTTGTAAAGTCAACTAGTGAGTCTTGCTGTCACGGTTGCAACCAGAAGTTCTCGTATAGGTAGCTATAGACATTTCTCTGCGTCTATGCATTGATGTAACAGAAGAAAAATACGACTCCATTATTTTTCAAAACTCTAGCTGATGGATTAATAAGATTTTCAAATTATTGATGCTGTCATGCATAAGAAACTATTACAATAAAATAATTGTTTAAACGTTTTAAGGCCAGCCAAAGATATAACTACAAATGATGTGTTTCCTGTTATAAACAGGTAGATACGATTGATTGCACCGGATGACCGGAATCACGGGGCTCTGCTCTGGTTCCATTTTGTACTGGGATGATGGTCGTGCTCGGCGTAGCGAGACGCGCTACGTCGTAGTACTCCCGACATAAAATCTGTGCTACGACGCGCGACGCCCTGCGACTGCTACGAGGCGTAGCAAATGAAACCATTTTTAGGGTTGCATTCAAATGCAAAAAGGGAAGAATAGGGTAGTTTATTGCTTAGATAAATTGAAAATCTGTAAAGTCCTTCAGTTAGAGCATTTAACAATATTGGACACGTTTTTTTTTAAGACAATGAATATTGACATACGAGTAGATAAAACGCTTCGTAATTCGGGAGTGGGGGGCTAGTTACGTCATAACGCCTGTAAAATGATACCGACCGAGTGACGTTTTGTCAGTTTTAGAATCTTTGTATTTTCCTCAATTTAGGTTTGCGCACAGTTTGCGTAACAAAAGAAAAAATACGTGTATCTTTCGGGCTAATAATTTATTTGAACAAAATAGCCTGTTGGGTACCACCGGCCAGTTGCCATACTTTTTATGAACAGTCGAAACGCGATTATTGATTGATTTTGTATGACGAAAGCAAACTGTGACGTCACTACTTCTTTAAAGTTTAGTCTGAAATAACACATAGGATAATTATATCAATTATCGAGCTATACGCAGGTGAAGCCGCTATTCAAAGCTAGTTATAACTTAATTCGTCTCCAACCTTCTGTCCGTAGGTATATCATTTTACTGTGATAATAATCTCAATGTATTGCTGAAAATAGTAAAAAATAGTTCTAAAATGAATAAATGTTTATGTCAAGTAGTGGCAAAAGATAACTTTTTTACCCGACCACGGCGTACCAAAAAAGAGGGTTTTAGTTTTTGTAACACTCTTGATTAAACTAAGTTCAAGTTTTGCAATATTATTATTATGTAATAAAAGTTTGAACTACGAGTATTTGTTCAAACTTTTATAAGAAATAAAATATTAGGTACAGTTTGCAAGAATATTTCCAAGATAAGTCGATAGTACCTAAATAGTAACATGTAAGCTTTGTGATACATTTAAAAATATTATGATAGATTTGCTGGAATCAATGATGTAACACCTAACCATTTTCTAACAATTTAACATTTTTGATTTTATTTGCATATCTAAACTACGCCTAATTAAGAACAAAATTAACTTACTAGTCAAGACAATTCACTTTTATAACGTGCAGGTAATTGTCTCAAGAAAAACCCAACATGCCATTTGTTGTTACAAATAACGAGTAAAAGCAAAACATAGGTAAATGGTT
This sequence comes from Agrotis clavis, assembly GCA_954870645.1. NCBI lineage: Eukaryota > Metazoa > Arthropoda > Insecta > Lepidoptera > Noctuidae > Agrotis > Agrotis clavis. Next base: position 3,810,650 of record OX940917.1, read on the forward strand.
TTTTTTTTTTTAGCGTGTTAAAATCGTCAAATGAGTCCTCCTACCGCAGGAGGGACTGTCAGACTTCTACTGACTAAAATCCACGGTGTCCTTCAGTAGCCTGTTATGTTCCGGGGTCACGGTAAGGAAATAATCCCGCGACCCCGGATAGGTAAATGGTACGACAAAAATTCATGGTAAAAGTACACACGACTACACATCAAGCTATATAAAACCAATTTATCGTGGTCTCGCTTTTTATGCCTATTCCACACATACAACGGTCAGCTTATATTAGTTTTTGCAAAACTTGATGTGTAGCCGTACGTTCCTAAGTATGTACTGCGCTAATTGTAAACAAGCACGCACTTCCCATCGGATATGTAAATTATTTACACGGTATTTATACAATAGGACGTTGCGATGTAAATAATAAATAAAAATTAAATACTTTCACCGTTTACATTACGAAAAAAAACAACAAGGTAACGGTGAGGCGTCTGCAAAAAAGGCAAATAAAAATATTCTGCACTTACTTTGTCAACTTTTTCTTCAGTCATTCGCAGCTGCATCGAGCTTTGTCTCTTCGGGATGGTGGACCTCGAGGAGTACCGGTGCGACAGCCTCCTCGCGAAGTTACTCTTGAAGTCTTCACACCTCATAATGGACTCCACAGGTCTACTGAACTCCTGGTCCAGAGGCCCCGGAACCTCATCGACATGTTGCATGAACATCGTTGGTGACAAAACACATTAATAGTCATTATACGGGCAACTTCATTGACTAAAGATCGTAGATTGAATTTAAAGTGACGAAGACTTAGCGCGCACAGCCGCGCAGACGCGCAACCGTTATCGCTTGCGGTGTATGCGGTACTGACGATACCCCACCTGTCTTGTTTACACCTTGTAGACTGCACCTTAACATGGTTGAAAAAAATAAAAGACAAATGAAAAAAAAAATGTAGTGTCCTACTTCATTACTCCAAGATATTTGAATAATCATTAAGGTTTATTAAATTGCTTTCTATTCAAAATGTTTTAAGTTACGTTTTAATTTTGTGTTTAGTGACATCTAGTGATATTTTTTAGTATCTCATAAGAGATATAGCAAGTGATACCCGCTTTAGTTTACGTAGCAATTCAAAGATGGCTCTATATTCAATGCATCTACATATAATGTCTATAGTGATCCCTAGATGTCACTACTTGAAAATGAATTTCCTTAAAAAAGAAGAATATAAGAACCTACGCGGAAATAAATTAATTTACTTTTTTTTCATTTGACATTGTCATTAATGTCTTCGGATTTCGTAACCGAGTCGGTCCCAAAACCCACAAATTAATAAAAAAAGTTGGAAATAATGATAAATTCATCAGTTGTCTGTCCATCCACAATGGACCTTCAGTATTTAATTCTTTAATAATGATAAAGAGAAACCATCAGGTAAAAAGCTAACATAATCTTGTGACATTTTTTTTCATAATCATATTTTCAAAAAAAGTCTGTCAGACAAGCATGTTTTGTCACTATCATCATAATGTCCACTTCGTACTACTAAAATAGGCTGATGTTGATGACCTATAAAGATAATAACACACTTTGGCAATTCGACTTTTTTTGCCATACTGAGTACTACTTAGGTACTTCTGGGTACTTCTAACCTCTATTGAAATCGTCCTCCCTCAAATTAAGGCTGCGTTGCCTTCCAATATTTTGCCAACATTTTTAAGATAAATTTCATGTTTAGGTATCACCAATACTCTTGCCAGCACAAACTGTAAAAGTCTATGGAATAATATTTCAAAATAAAAAGTCCTTTGGATCAGTTCACCGTTTTGGATTTGAGTAAGCACCTTTTTATTATGAATTAAGAAGTATTATTAGTTGGTAACAAGTTAGCAAGCGACTCGTGTATAAAATATGAACTAAAAAAAATGGCCAAAGTGCGAATCGGACTCACACACGAGGGGTTCCGTACGAGGAGAACCACGAGGGGTTGCATTATTCATAAATACGGCGGTAAATCATCTCTGTTGTATGAAAGCGGTCTTAAATATTCATTTTATTCTGTTTTTTAGTTGTTGTTGAAATGGCAACAAAAATAAATAATCTATTAAAATTTCAACTGTTTAACTACCACGGTTCAAGAGATGAAAGATGGACAGCGGAGTCTTAGTAATTACCTATTAGGGTTCCTTTGGGTACCCTAAAAATCACCAGATTTGTCGAAAACGAATCTAAAAATTTTAAAACAAGTTGAAACAGATAACCAACATTTTTATTGCAGTCAGACGACAATTCTGTGGAGTATTTCTTAAGGTCCCCCTAACGACGATATAATACTAGACTCCTAATAACAGGCGACCGATGTCTGCCAACACATTAGGCAAAAAAGTCTTATATCCGTCTCATTTCGACCAATCCTGTGAGCCGTAAACATACGTTGAGACAGAACAGACCTTGAGTTAGCCAATCACAACGCAGTACCCCGTCCCCCTCGCTTACGTAGTACCTCAGCGAGTTGGCAGAATAGTTTTGTTCGTTAGATCGTGCAATGCGTAGTCTAGTATTATATCGTCGTTGGGTCCCCCTGGGCTTGCAGACGGTGAGAGTAGGGTAGCTCGCCGTCAGATCAAGGACCATGCCCGGGTCAACCGTGTGTCGTGTTCAACATGCACCTCAAGGTGTGTCAGTAAACTGACGGGATCCGGATACGGCCAAATTCCTGCCGGGGTTGCGGGACTTTTGCAGATTACCGTGACGTTGAGACGTAAAGGAATACCGTGGATTTTAGTCAGTACCTACACATATGACAGTCCCTCCTTGTCATTAAAGTGTGTCGTGTCGTCAAACGATGAACCTCGCATGTCAATGAGTCACAATCTCATGGTCCACCAGTTTCCGACTTGTCGCACTTGTTAATAAAGGAACTCTTGCGTTAAGTTTCTCTCTTTACTTCACTCAACCGTTTTGTCTGTGCGCTCTCTGTCAGTGGATTTAAGCTCCATATTAACAGACGGGGCCCACTTAGAGAGCTGTCCCTACCGTCACGCCCCGGTCGGGATGACTCGTTAGATGATTTTACCAAGATAATAAAAAAACTCCATAAGTATTAAAGATACGGGAAACCAAACAGACTGAATGACACTGGTGGACACCGGACTTCGGCAGTTTGCTGTCATGGACTGCTGTGCGCAGGCCGTTCTAACTGACTGTTTATAGAAATAATGTCACCTATTCTTCTTTTCTGCTAGTTTTGATGGTGAAACATGGCGAAGTTACCAAACAAGCCGGACATTTGCAGTAAATTCGACCTGGTAGAAATCGTCTTCATTTGTGTGATGTTCACGTTCATTCTGATCTTCTTGGCGCAAACGGGACGCATTCTTAGCTCTGGCTTCATACGCGGCAGTAGCAGGGTGTCGGGCAATGCTGGTGGCTGTGAGGTATGACCTACCATTTAATTTTATAATAATTATTTTACTAAATGAAAAATGATATGTTATTTTGTATCATTGCTCTTGTATTAGGTAATTTAAACTCGGATTTTGCAACTTCACTTCCGTGACAAAATAAAGCGACCATATCAGCAAAATTGCATAATCTGCAGTAGACGCTTTTTCTAGAGTTTTGTGCTGGAAATAATTATTAACCCTATTACCAAGTTATGTGTTGTTTTATGTTAGTTGTGTGTTATAATTGTTAATGATGTCCAATCAGAAGATTGGGCACTAAAAATGGGTTTAATAGTGTTACAAGGATTCTTTTACATTTGAATTATGACGACATCATCCGACATGCCACTATTGGTGTTTAAACAAAAGTGCTTTAAATTTTGGTTTCTGAAAAATATTGCTCTGTATAGCTCTGTCTACTTCCCACAAAACTACTCTCGCTTTATAATAAGGCGTATGGTAGACCCCCTGAAAGATGATTTATGGAAAAGTTGACCATGCAGAAGAGTACCCTAAAAAAAATAAAAGACAATGAGCAAAAGTGGTGTCCATATCATCTAAGGCCGACTTTTTCGATGGTGGCAGTCCACGCCAGATGGTACACGCAATCGCAAGGGTGTTAACAAACGTGCGAGCAGCAGACGGATCATTGAGTCAGTCAAACGCCGTCGACGCAGGCGCAGACAACGACTCCCGCTGTCAGATACAGCTACGCACATCATTATTACTCTACTAAGATGACAATGTAGGTCAAGTAGGTATTTCATAGAGAATCTGTAGACTCGTACTTTGTGAGGACTTTCACCAGCAAAAATGTCGACCGAGTACTTTGCAATAGGTACTTACTTAATATGTATAAAAACATTAGGTATACAGAGTTGGGGAGCTTTTGCTAAGAAACCCATTAGAAATTGTCGGACAGATAAAAATAAATGATTTATTTTTATTTTAGTGTTAATGGCCCTATCTGGTGATAAGATTTCAGTCATTTGCGAGAAGAGTAAAGTAGTAAAAAGTAATCTGCGATTTAAAATTACTAATGAACCCGGCTTCTTTTTACAATCTTCAGCTTGTACGTAGATAATTTTATTTTATTTTTAACTCTTATCATCAAACCCAAAAAAAAATGTACCTAATTTTAAAATTATTTAAGCTTAGCTTCCCGCAAATGAACTATGGTCTTAAATCACAACTCACATTTTGTCTTCTGCCTAACCATTATTAGAAAGTCAATAGTAACAACTATGAATAATACAATTATTTGTTTTTTTTTTTTTTTTTACAGACTTAATGTTTACGAAAGAATAAGTACCTAGCAATCAAATAAGAAAAGTCTTACGTATGGCGTGGAAGACCAGTAGAGAGTAAGTATCAACATTTAATTAATTGAGCAGAAACACTCAACTGATTTGCCTATGGACCTGCTCAGCAACAGAGAGTGAGGCGAAATGAGCGTATTTTGTGAGTCTTGAGTCGCATAATTTCGTTCGCGTTCATAGATAAAGTCTTTCTCTTTCGCGACACAAAATTCTCACTGTACCAGAATACGAAATTCTTCGACTCACGTTTCACAAAATTACACTCGTTTGGCCTCTCACTCTCACTTATTACAACTATCCCTATATATTTTTTTGCTTTGCCCACGTTCATACACCTTCATTTACGCGCACTACTGGCGAGTATTTAACAGTACATTACCAGTAAAGACTGTATTCTGAAGGTTAGAGCTACCAGACACCCGACAAGTATAATGGACAACATAGCAATTCATTACCGCATTCACTTCTTTACTTTGTGGTGTTTGACATCAGTTTTTTGGGCTATGTTTATAGACAGTTCGACCTCATCATCTGCCAAAGCTTTTCTCAAATAAGGTCGCCAGGGATGAGAGGATACGAGTAAGTTCAGGACTGCTTCCAGTCTACACGATCACAGTTTAATACCAGTATTTTGCCTGCCTATTTGACCTACTTGCCCAATGACCATAGTGTTGAAATCTATATATCGCCTATTCCCAGAGTACACGACTCTCTATAGTTATTTTGTGAGCACATAACACTCTTTTGTCAGGCGTTTATTTGTAACAACACGGAGCAGATAGCAGCCCATGGATGACGACATAGCGCTGCGTAAGATCTGTTTCCGCGTTGAAGTCCATTGTGTATTCTGAATACTCTAATCAAAGTACGATGTAGGTAGCTGATAGTACTTCAAAATGTGATAACTTTTACATATTTTTTTCATTCATTTAAGTTAATTGCAGAGCATTTATTATCTGTCATTGCCGTGGTAGTATTGATCACTTCATAGTGTGGTTGTGCAGATCAATGAATGATCAGCGTTTAACAATATGGATATTTAAACGCCCAGCCATTTCATGCTACGACTAGAACTAATTAGTTAGTCAGGAACTTAACTTTCTCCCAAAATCCTGTTCGACTTTGGCAGGATCGATGAAGCTCCGCTGGACGGGGCTTCTATTTCTGCGTTCACGGTTTATTAAAGGTGCCTTGTCAGGGTGCTCCAAGCTCCCGATCTCTATTCCCTCTTGGTCTGGACTCAAGTCAATTGAAAGCAAACCAACATGCCGTCCTGTCATTTTAAAACACACCATGAGACGGGACCATTTTTGGAAATACCAGAAGAGCTTTACCTGGGGCAGCTTCCTAAGAAACTACTGGCAATTTTTTTCTTGGTTTATCAAATCAGCAGTGTGTGGCTTTCAGGAATTGTGTAGAATCTGTTCATGTGTTAGATACGAGTAAATGTTAGGATTAAAGTATAAAGTAAGTTGAAACGACTACTTTGTCACTTCATCCGCCAGATTTGTCTCGTAAAAATAAATAAAAGTAAGTCTGAATAAATGCACTATGTGAACTTTCAATGTGTGCTTCGCAGACAATGTGCACTATCTCAGAACAGACGCTTGCACACATTCTCCCTCCCTCATAATCATTTAAACGGTTGCATTGCATTTTACATTACGAGTAAGTTATCCCCATCTGCACGGTTCCTTCATACACCATTGCCTCCGAATAAAAAGCAAGAGCATTGTGAAACGCCTCACGATCTCCGTAGACGTTTGGTAATCGTGCCTAACGCAACCGCACCGAATTATTTTTTAAGTGTACAACAAGATTGGTGTTATGATTGTTACATAAGCCTATGACGTCACCCCGTGGCGAGGTTCCGACATGGCCTAATAACAAAATAGAATGACGAGGATATTTGTAAATGTGATGGAATTATATGGGCTTGATACTTAACTCTGAGCGACGTTTTCTCGATCGATACATAAAATTCTAATGTTTCCCCTCGAAGGTTTTCTTGTTCAATAAGTACCTAAATTGTTATCTGGGATGGTCGATTCAGTAAACGTTAAAACGAAGCTTGTATCGAAGTGAAGTCCTACCGAAGTTACAAGTCATCGTATTTTAAACGTACCCTCGAAATATAAACTCTTAAAGATGGTAGCTGTTCTAAGCGTATAATAAACCGTTCTTTCGAGAAAACGTCCTCCAAAATACGAGTAAGTATGAAACCCGTCGTGCGGTCGCCATTTGCTACCCACTCAGGGGAGGGAAACGAGCGTACAGCGTAACAGCGTACTGCAATGAGAACGAATGATACGAATGTAATAACGTTTGTTTGGTTCTAGAGTGAATGTGAAGATATTTGGCAGTGATTGAATGAGCCCCCTGTGCGAATCAGACCCATCTTCCAATAAATGAAACGGGTTATTTATTTACCTCCGCCTGAAATGGCGACGACGAAGACAAAATGTGCTTGCGATAACAAGAAATGTACGTGTCCCCGAGACGAGATCCCGTGTCCCCCAACAGAGTAAATATATTTCGTAACTTTTGTTTGTTTTTTTTTCGTGTCAACATCATGTGAAATGAACCCGTCTGTCTGTTACCATTCTAATTGCTGGACCATGGGTCTCTACATCACGATGAGAGAGAGCAACAGAGCCATTATACATACACTGAGTGGGCCCAGAGTATACTGGTGGATATAAAAACTTATTAAACATATTATTATATTTTATTTCAGACAGGTTTCACCATCCAAACAAGCAGCATTCGACACGGCTGGAGATGAAGTAACACGGTACGTTAATTAAGCTTTAACTAAATATCATTTTGGGAAAAGTCAGCTAGAGCTTGTGTCTGTAAATCTACTAATAAACAAAATGATATTGGATATTAGGAATTGACGGTTCGACACGAACTAGAAGCGTACTGCGAGCCTGGTTTGAGATGGCTCCTGGAAAATTTGGGGGAGAACCTCTGCCCAAAAGAGAAACAGGGTTAAAAACGTAAATATGGATGTTTTAATTCTCAGAATTCACCGCCTGACCCTTGCTGTCCTTGCTGCCTCAATGACGCACTAAGCCTAGGCCCGATACCCACAGGGGTGCCCTTAGTTACGTTCATATATTGAACTTTAGCCACAGGATTGTCCGGTTAAGTAGCATCAGCCTTCTAGAGTTGCGATACGAGAGGCCACGTCAAAAGAAAAGCTCAGAAATTATTTAATTTAGTTATAGTATAATACTCGTAGTTATGACACACTACTTCGATTATAAAATTATAAATCCATTTGGAATTTTCTTTCGATTTTCAGAACAAACTCTGGCGGAGGTACAGTTTTGTGCTTTCCGGGTTGTGACTACTTCACAAAGTTTTACAGACAAGCTGGACCTACGTTGTTTTGGGGTCTCGTAGTGCTCTCCATAGCCCTAGTTCTCCTTCTTGTGACGTTTTCCTTGCGCAAGTGTAAAAATCGTCGACGCAGACGAAGAAGATCGAATTTAAATTCATGCACCTGTCTTGCTCGGTAGGTATATTGTGTCTTGTAGAGAACCCTTTCAGAATCTCAGAAGCTACCCGCCGATTTGTTAGCACTGTACGCACCGCACGTACGCGCCACAATTAAGAATTCGATGTATTAAGTCATATGAAATTGGAAAATGCTGTCAGCACCCGAATAAGGGTGGAGAGGAGCTCGTGGCTAAATAATTACAGCCACACAGGCCGATCTTCCGGGTTAAGCCGCGCTTGCCGAGGTTGGTCTGTGGATGGGTGACCATCTGTCATAGCGAGTTTCCTCCGTGCCTCGGAAAGCACGTAAAGCCGTTGGTCCCGGCTGTCATTTGTAGATCTTTGACAGTCGTTACTGTTAGTCAGAAGCTCTAAAGTCTGACAACCAGTCTTACCATGGGGTATCGTATTACCCAGTTACTGAGTTGTGGAGGTCCGACAGGCAGTCGCTTCATTTAAAATACTGATATTCAGCTGCATCTGGTTCGACTGGAAGCCGACCCCAATATAGTTGGGAAAAGGCTAGGCAGATGATGACCCGAATAAGGGTGATGATGATTGCGGTGCTCATACTGAACACCTTTACCGTCTTACCACAAAAAATAAACAACTGTTGAACGCGTGTCTAAATAAATGCAACTACATAACGACCCTTATATCAATGAGAAATGCTATTTTGACATTGACAGTTCTTTTAAACAAGTGTTCAACAAATGTTTATCTTTTTAGTGGTAAAAGAAAAGAAACACCTACATAAACACTGTTAGTGTTTAAGTATTTCTTTTCTTTTCAAACAACATCAAAGTTATTGTAGAGCACCTCGCATTACCCGCTGCATCCCAAAATTTTTCGTTTCATACACTTGCCTTTCACTGGATTTTTCACTTTAAGGTAAAAATTCCTGTTACGCTGACGTTTGTCACGTACGGTCTGTTGTGTAATTTTGTGAGAAAAAGTGTTGATTTTAGCGCAGTATGATACTATCAGCTGATCGTAATGTACCTATATCCACACGCGCGACCGACACCGACGTACGCAACCGAATCCGATCTAGACGACCAACGTCCGCGTACCAGACTAAAGCCCGGTTTCCACCGCGAGCGGAACGGACACATTAATGACTCCTTTAAACTCGCAAGCGCAAACTGCATACTTGTATTTCCACCAACAAATTGTTTTTGCGTTTCCAGAGCGAGCTCATTTTTACTCTTTTCACCCGCTGGGTCATTAATGTGTCCGCTCCGCTTGCAGTGGAAGCCGGGCTTTATACGAGTAGTTGAAAATTAATGGTAAATAGTGTTTTTTAAAGGGAATGCACGCGCCGTGGAAACAATGCCCCTGTTTGCAGAAACTGCTAGTCAATCTAAAGCAAGTTAACACTCCATGCAGTCGGCCATGATTGTTATAACAGCCACCGGTGCCGGCATCCTACACAGACAGGTTAGATTATGCAACTACTTTTGAGTCGTAAAATCGCCAAATGTATTCTCTGACTACAAATCCACCCTGTTTCTTCAGCTGCCGTTTGCCTTCTAGGATCTTATTTGATTGATTACCTTTACAAATACGTAATTCCGCTACCAATAGACAGACTAGCGACCAATTATGCACATTAATATAATGAAAAGTGAAAGTAGATCCTTCTGTTAAGTCCTGTAGTGTAAATTACTTACTTCTGTAATGTAAAATTTGGGCCTTTTTTAGTAAAACAATAAAAATTTGATAAAAAAACATCCACAGGGCATGAGGGGTGTTACGGGGTCTGAAAGGATAGCAGATGACCCCTTCTGTCGACCATTTAAATTTGGCACACGATGGACCAAACACACTGTATTTTATATCTTAAGATACGAATATCGCTCTCTATCTTAAGATACGAAAATATGAAATATATATTATCTTCGTTGTGTGTGAGTGTGACGGTTGAATAGTATGGCGAGCGATATGGTATCTTAAGATAAAATACTGTAGTATCTTAGCCTAAACGAGATAGCCACAAAAAAAAATGTTTCTGAAAGAAGCAGTTCCATACTTTTATTATACTAAAAAAATACTTTTTAAGTTAGGCTTACTTTCTGTTGCCAAGTAAACGGAAATTGCGTGTGTTCGCAATATTTATGAGAGTCAAAATGTGGACGACCTTGAAGAACGGGACCCGCCACACTGCCATTCTGCGTTGCGCTTGCGCAAGCGTTTGCGTACTTTAGCATGAATATAACGCAATCAGCTGATCAGTACCGACAATGGTCAAAATAATAGTGTTTGTAGGCTGTTAAAAAAGATATGGATTTTGGAAACTAGGAGTTGCATTAATGTGTAGTGTACTATACAGTTCAACTAAGAAGGAGAGTTGCCGACTCCATAATATTGTGACGCCATACTCCCCGTATTAATACTTGCATGCTTTGAAATAAACAATTATCAAAAAGTTTACAAAAATCTTTGTTTCATAATCTCAAATTCTAATATTTTGTTCTAGGATCTGTCATACTTAATCGAGTCATATTCCTTTATGTTGATTCCATCAGCTTAATATTTATCTCTTTTCAATTTCAGAATGCAAGGCAAGAGCATGTCTGAAGAAACGGGGCTTTCACATGACCAGTATCTGATCATTATGCTCAGAGTGGCGATCTTATACCTTTTGAGAGAAGACAATAATCTCATAAAAAATACAGACATCAGATAAATAGAAAAAAAAATGACTGTCTTTTGCAATTAATAAATTCTCAAGTACCTACAAAATAATTTTTCTTTTTTTTCTTTTTACCTTCTTCGTCTTCGTACTTCGCTCTTCGTTTCTAATACTATTTTATAAGATTCAAGATATCTGACAGCTTTTTCAGAGTTGGAGCAAGGAATTGAAGAGATGGAGCGACAATCTTCGAAAACTGTCTAATAGCAACTGCATAAATTATGAGAGCGGCACATAATTACTTATTTCATTTGAATAACGTGCAACTAGAGAGATGTATTGTAGCGGACTGCTGTTAGTAGGCAATTGATGATGATTAATAATATTATCTATGGATTTATCAGAAGGAGGAACAAAAAGTTAAACTATAACTATCGTTAAACTATATATAAGTATTAAGCATACGACATGTATTGTGCGAAGCCGATAACTGAGAAAATTTTGTGAATTTTCGTGTAACAGAGAAGTGAGTGACCTAAGATATTCCCTTGATGAACACCCTTTCTTTTCATATAAATAAATAAAGTTACTTCAATAGGGATTATTATTAAACTTATTCGGCTTTCTCTACATAGCAAATTGAATGAATCTAAGCCATTTAGTATAAGTACTTTCATAAATGATTACTAACATTACATTCGAAAAACTGATGATGCAAGGTATTAAAAGCCAAACCCAATACGACAAATAATGAGAATAATCGTACTCAGACGTGCCCTTTCTGTGTAACCTTGGCCCGGTGAAGGAATGGCTTTCATTTGGTGTCGTTGACTGTATGTCGTCATAGCGGGGCGCCGGCACACCAACAATCAACACGTGCAAGCAGATGCAGCAGTCTGCTGCGCTCTCACATACAGAAGAAAACATTTATGGGACTTGCTGATTAAAATGTGGTCTGAATTGCTTAGCAAATTTTTGTAGGTATTTATCGTAAGTATTTCATTATCATTAAGACATTACTGCTTTCAAAACACACCCTATACAGGGTGACTTTTTTACCACCGTCCAAAATTTTTTTCTATGCATTAGGTATCAATCACTAAACCCATTTTTGAAAAAAAATCGATACGTCAAATTGTCATATTAAATCATTTTCTCATCCGCTCTGTGTGGTCACTAAGCTAAACGTTAATAATATACACTTGCCGACGCATGAAACGGGCAGAGCGCACCCCGCTGACCCCCCGCCCCGCCCCGCTACACCTGAGCGACACATCACAGCGCGGTGTCCAGAATCATCAACTTTTTATAGATAACATTGAGAAGTGATATCTCGATATTTTTGTATTGATTGATACAAAAAGAAAAAACAGGTATTCAATGATTTTCGCCAAAGATTAATATATTAAAATTTGGATGGTGACTAAAAAATCACCCTGTATAAGCATGAGCATTAATTGGATTTTGAACTCGTTAGTTTATTCACGACAAAGGAAAATACAAATTCTTTATAAAGATTGAATATTGCTGATATTAATGCAGGTCACTGGTTCTCTACACCTTCGGCATGACGTAACATTGTGGTGCCCAACCAAGCGTCTGCGCAGCCGTCCGTCTGTCTCTGTTAATAACACTGTAATCATATATCATTGTCTCTTTCTGTAAGTATTATTAAACCCATTGTCTTATTGTCAACCTCACTTATAGTTTTTTTTTGTGTAATTTTCGTATTGATATCCAGATTCAGATTCAACGGCGTGGGATAAAATCTTTTCACTATGAGACAAAAATTTTAATTTTATCAAAGTCTATAATTAGTTATCGATTGTCATAGCCAGCTTAGAGTAATAAATAAAAATTTTAAACAATCATTTCATACTTTCAAGTCCTTTGTTTTCGAAATGACTGATTTTTTGGCCAAGAACCACTAACTTTGAGAGAATTGAATTTTGTATTTTATATTATTTTTAAAATAAGCGACTTGCCTGGCTCTGTACGGGTGCAATCTCAACTTTATTCAATAAACCTTCCTTTTGTATCTAAGTATTAAAAAAAACCGCATCAAAATCGTGTAATGTAACATTATAGATTGATTCAACTTTGAGCATTACATTACAATACTACCTCCCTGACTGACGAGCATTTGCGCACATTTAGTATACTTAGATTTGATACAAGGTGTGCATTGTGATGCTCGATTTTCCTCCCTCACTGATGTAAAGCTCGAATTTGTAACGTTATATTACAAACTAGCTTCTGCCCGCGACTTCGTACGCGGATCCTGTTGCTTATGCCAGCGACGACGGGGTCGTCAAAATCGAAGATCTGAAACGTCGAATTCTAAGAGCCTGGGGACGGGAAAGCAACGGGATGCGCGAGACGATTCCAGACGTTCCAGATCTTTCATTTTTGTAAGTCTTGAACAGGAAATGACCATCAGACTAAACAACTCTTGCTAAGACGTCATTCCTATGTATGTATATTAAGTATAGTGTAGCTGGGCTCTTGGAGTTCCACATCAGGTGTTCCAGATCTTCAATTTTTTTACGTTGACAGACTAGAGTTCTCATCAGGCTGAATAACTCTTGCTAAGACGTCATTCACTTATAAGTCATAGTGTAGCTGGGCTCTTGGAGTTCCACATCAGGTGTTCCAGATCTTCAAATTTTTATACAGCAACAGAGAATGCTTATCAGGCTGAACAACTCTTGCTAAGACGTCGTTCCTGTATATGTCATAGTGTAGCTGGGCTCTTGGTGTTCCACATCAGATGTCCAGGATCTTCAAATTTATTCTCTCAGCAGTAAATGCTCATCACGTGGAACAATTTTTGCTATGGCAACATTTCTGTATCTCTTATAGTTAAGCAGGTCTGTTGCGGTTTTGCATCAGGTGTTTTAGTTTCCAAGATAAATTATAGCCTATATGTTAACCGGACTTAATACCTATACAACAAAAAAAAATCATTCAAATCCGTCCAGTAGTTCCGAAGATTAGCGTGCACAAACACACAGACAAACAGACAAACCGACAAACAGACAAAAAAAAATTAACTACATTTTCGGGTTCGGCATCGATATAATAAAAACCCCTGCTACTTTTTTTTATATATTCCCATTGTACAGACATCACTTTTCTACAATTTTATTATAATTATGTATAGAAGAAGAAGATGAATGCTCGTGGTGAGGGAGCGCCTTTAAAGATCAAAGCATACATAGGGACAGATAGACGGTGGGAAGCGACGTTGTTTTATTATACTATGTAGTGATATAAGGTGTAAAATGATTAATGATGAACTCATGAATAAAATTTTTTTTCTAGAAAAGTCTACTAAAAGAATAGATCACAGTGAAACTTATACTACCGCACATCGCACCGAATTGCACTGCGGTTAACAGTTGAGTAACCACGGCTGTCGTTTTGCTCTGTTTTTAACATTAACAGTTTATTGACCTAGATTATCTAATCTAGACTGTAATTTATTCTCTAGCTTTGAATTATTTAACATTGTAGATTTCTTGGTCAAGGTCTACTCGTAATTTTTCAAGGAAACTGAACAGAATTCCATTCATGAATTCGTCTGTATCAGGTCAATGCTCTCAAATTAGTAAGATTACAATTTCGTGTAGCTTAGAGGACTTTTTTTGGTTTTAATATTTATTGTAAACTAGCTTCCGCCCGCGGCTTCGCCCGCGTGGTGTTTTGATAAAAAGTAGCTTATGTTGTTTTTCAGATTTCAGACTATCCATATCCAATTTTGTAACAAACGGCTCAGCAAATTAGCCGTGAAACAAACATTTACACAGTTATAGTAAATTAATTTGAATATTAGGGATCATATGGAACGGTATAGATTTGGGTATAGCATTTGGTTAAAAGAGAGTAGGTACGTTTAAAAAAAATATAAAATATCTGGACGCGTTTGCAATTGACACAAAATTATGCCTTTTTTCGGTACATTTTCTGACTAAACTGAATCAAATCGAATAAAACTAATGATGAATACAAACAGATTGGTTCTTTATCTTCCCATGATAGAGACGTTTTTCTTGAAAATGATAGTTTTAAACACTTTAAAAACGATCTGCCGTTGCCGTGTTTACCATATCGTGTTGTGTTTAGGTACATTTTTTGTTCTACGAATAACATATTTTAACATTCCTAAAGCTACTGAAAGTAGGCAAATATAGTCTATTTTAAACCTTAGAGAATATTTCTTTATTTTTCATTCAGAAATACACCAAAAATAATTCCGCAAAACAGGAAGATATTGACAAATTTTCGTCAGAAATTATATTTTTTATCTATCAATATTTAATGGGTATTTAATTAGAAAGTACTGAATAACTAAGGTTACTATGTTACCTTGCATCAAAAAAATAATGAGTTCATTTAAAAGTAAAATAATAGTGTAAAAAATTATTATACGAAATGACAAAATTCAATATAAAACCAAGACCAGTTTGTTCTTTGATTTAGGCGGCGCGGGGCGCCTATTGAGGGAGGACGTATCGCTCGCAACCATTTTGACATTAGGCACGTAATCATTAAAATTAAAAATACTGGCCACCATTCATGACCTTTAGACGCGGCGCTAGTATCTTCGTCATAACGTCAAATTGCATTTGAAAAATGTAGTAACTCGAATTTCCGCAGGTCATGAATGGTGGCCAGGAATTTTCCCAATCGCGAAGAGTACAGCGTAACCAACCTTTCTTGATACAAATTAATATTTTGAATTATTTTAATTCTGATCTGATTGTAATGTAAATGTATCAATGTGTTGAATGCGGATATAACTGTATCTTATCCAATACTATTAAACGCGCATAAAAATAAATATATTTTACGGTTCTCGAAAATGACTCCGACGATTACGATGAAATTTGGAATAAGTACAAGGATTTATTGGGACGAAAAATCAATTTAGGTGAATGTTCCATGTCTGGGAAAAAATGTTATTTCCGTATTTACACTCATAAAGATTTACACGAACAATATCTATACTCAGGGGTTAATCTCCGGAATTAATGAACCGATTTTAAAAATTGTCTCACTTGTCAAATGCTATATTATTCGCGAGTGCTATAGGCTATAAATTATAAAGATAATTATCATGTATATTTTACCGCCCAACGAAGTGGGTACGAGTCAGCTAGTGTTTTATAATTTCGTCGCCCGAACCTGGCGTCTAAGTAACCTAATTTAATTAAGGGTTGACTTCCATAGGGCACGCATGCCGCAATCGCGGCGGTTAGACCCCTCTTTTAGGAGTGACAGGATAGGCGTCACGGCGTCCTGCCCTACCGCCTGATGCAGGTCGTCACCGGACACCGAAATTTCGGGAGGTACCTGTGTGTGTTGATAAGGAAGGAAGAAATGCCTGGAGCATACGGTCCAGGTCTGCCCCTCTTGGGTAGAGCACCACCGTGTCCTCACGGCGGCGATACGCGGCAATCTCTCGCGTCCCCGATTGGTCGAGGCCATGCTGCCGGGCGAGACGGTATGGGAAGCGGTCGCCCCCTTTTGCGAAGCAATCATGCTAGCGAAGGAGGCGTGACGCGTAAGGGAGGACGAGAACAGCTTCCACCATACAATGCAAAAAGCAACCAAAAAATAAAGAAAACCTGCAATATCACGGGTATTGCAATGATACCAGTACGCAAATGCATGCAGGAGTAAACGATCATAAAAAAAGTATTTTATGGTCCCAATCATTGAGAGCATACTGGAAAAGCACTTCATGCAAAAATGTTTGTTTTTTATTTATTAAGACTCATAAAAGGCCTCGCCGTTAAACCACCACGCCAAACGACAATTCACAATTTGCTTCCATCGGTTGCAAGTGACTCTCACAATGTCGTCGGTCCACCTAGGAAGAAGCCTATCTATGCTGCCGATTTTAGGGGTAGCTGAGTAGTAAGGTGGAGACTGTCCTCTCCCTCACGTGTCGCACCTCCTCCTTCGCTAGCATGACTGTTTCGTAGAAGGAGGTGACTGCTTCCCAATCCGTCGCGCCTCACAGCATGGCCTCGACCAATGAGTATTCTCGCGGACGACAAACACTTAGAGATTTGTGTATCACTGCTACTAAGAGGTTTCAATCAATCGTAAATTCTAATTAGTTTCAAAGTTAGAAAATTTAATTAATTTCAATCTAGAGGCATTGGTTGTTTACCTGAACCCGAAAAGTGGTCGTAATTTATTTACCGTATAAGTTCGCACCGACATTATCAGAAGTAAAAAGATTGAAAATGATCTCGTCCATGCCTCAATTCGACTTGATTTATGTTTCTAGAGACATCTTATATAAATACTAGCTTCTGCCCGCGGTTTCACTCGCGTCATATCAAGCGTTGGGCCCTATGGCCCCGTCCGCATTAGTTCCCTTAAGGAGCGCCTGGAACACGACGCGCCATGACTCGGGCCTAGACCTTGGTCAGACGGCAGCTACCCATTACTCCCCGTCCGCAAGTGACTGGAATATGCCCTGCGATTTCCAACACCCAGGGTGTCTGCAGCGGTGGGTGGGAGAGAGGTAGAGGATGTCCATTCCCTCACACGTTCAGACTCTTCCCCATTCCCTTGCCTGCCGCCGAATCCCTCCCGAAACAACCATGCCTGGGCGGACTTGCACCAGGTTGAAGGTGGAGAGAAAACCACTCTTCGAAGAGGGATCTTACCGCCGCAATCATGACATGCCCTGCCCAGCCCGTCATTATTTTGATGTGGTAGTATTTTGATACTGTGATATCTCCTAAGATATTCATTCAAATTAAATGAAGTCAAGGGCAATTTTGTTCAAACTCAAATGCTTCTAATGAATAACGTATTTACTTGGATAAGGATCAACATCATGTTAAAAAAAATGTCCAAAAAATAAAAATAGAATTTTAGGTGTGGATAACCCTTATCACTTAGAGGTACGAAAAATAAATAGTAGCCGATTGTCTGACCTATTCCATACGCCTATAAAATTTAATGAAATCGGTCAAGCCGTTTCGAAAGAGTATGATTACTAAAGCCGGGTCCAGACTGGTGTAGCCCGAATCTTACGATTACGTGTAATCTGCATGAAAAGTGTGGACGGCACACGAACTCAAAGCAAATTGAGAACGCGAATACTGAGTGCGCCTTTGTGTTCGCGCAAAAAACGACAGCCGATGGATCAGCCGCGAGCGTTACATGTAATGCTGGCGGTGCCGTTCACACCTAGAATTCGCGTTACATTACACGGTGGATTCGCGTTACATTACACCAGTCTGGACCCGGCTTTACACTGTGATGGCGGCTCCACATTAGTGCCGTAAACCCCCGTGACCAGGTGCGAACGAGAATGTGGATGGTTTTCGCGGGGTTCACGCGCGTTCGTGCCTGTTCCCCGATCAGTGTCGGTATTGTGCCGAGAATTCACGGATTCAGTATCTAGTTATAAGTAGATAAATATGGCTACGCTACGCCACATACTAATAGACGGCACGGCGGCGTCGAATACGTCGAATACACAAGTGTGAATCTAACTGTCTTTGCATCAACACCTCAGGGTGTCGAGTCTGCTAATTATTAGTCAGAATGGCGGCACAATGGCGTTTCAATTGTAGTGCTTATTCGAACCATTTTTTACTGCTGAGTAAAAAATGGTTCGAAAATTGAAACGCCATTGTGGCGCCATTCTGAAAAACAATTAGCAGACTCGACACCCTGTAGGCTTCATATACAACAGATAGATAAGTACTAAAATTTCTACCAAGCTGCTGAATAAATTACCAAAACGGCCAAAGCCTGCCGGGATCGCGGGACTAACGAGTAATCATGGCCACGATGGTCCGTAATTTTTACTGTTCCATCTCAAAAAGATAGAACCGGGTGGATTTGGCTCCTTTTTCCGGAGAAATTCACGCCTGACTAGATTGGCGGCTCGGCATCGGCAAGTTCAAGCGCTGAACCGGCCATGGTTCGTCTGATATTGTGAATAGGTCAATTATCCAACTGCGGCAAGAACGCAGTATTTTACAAATACATAACGTATTATCCATTCGTTACCTACTGAGAAAATAAACTAGTGTCTAGAAGCCACGGGATCTCACTCTGTTTAAATTTTCGTAAAAAACATTGCAAATGCTCTTGTAGTTTTCTTTCTGGTATACGAGGCATAGATGTTTCGTTAGTGTTTTGTTTTTATTCGTGGGGCATCACGCTGTCAAATTGACAGAAACTGTGTTCTTTCATAATGTAAATACGTCCTTAAGTGGCAGAAAGTACCCAAGAAAATTTATTGGTCCCTTATGTCCAAGAGACACTTCCAGGGGCCAGCATCACGTTGTGTACAAAAATATTTTAAAATGACCTAATTTAAAACATTTTTGTACACAACGTTTGCTGTTTTGTTATTATTTGTTAAAATGTAGAGATTGTTTGGACTCGACACTCGCGAGCAGGCCACGTACAGTTGGCCATGCGAAAAACAGTTTTTCTCTAAATGGACACCTGCTACTTTAAGTGTTTGCCCTTGCGCTTTGTTAATGGTCATTGCGAAGGCTGGTTTGAGGGGAAACTGGATTCTTTTAAACTGAAAAGGTAAATCTGTGGGTAGGTATACGGGGAATTAAAACTTCTTCATCTTTAGCTATTCCTGTCATTATAACTGCTCTAATAATATTGCGTCCTAGCTGCGTAATTTGCAATCGGGTCCCGTTGCATAGTCTCGGCGCTTCGAGATTTCTCATTAACAAAACTGGAACCCCAACTTTCAGTCTCAGCTTATGAGACGGCACTCCTGACAGCTCTAAAGTCTCTGTAGGATAAGATGTCACCTGTTCACTGTCCATGACAATATCTACTGACAAATATTCGACAACATCGCCTTGCACATGTGACATCATTCGTTCATTGATCTGTCCCACGATTTCATTGGTCGGTGCCAATATTGCCATGATGTTCCTAGGTTCAGTGGTTAAAATTTTGTATACAAAAAGTTTGGCTTCGTAGTTCCCGTTCCGAATCCGTTCCGTTCCGTTCGAATTTCGGGAATTCCGTTTGTAGAATTTCACCCCCACGGTGGTAAAAATTTCAAAATGCTAGAACAAACGATTTTAAATTTCAAAAACGCTAGAACAAATTGTTATTTATTTCTTATCAAGTTCCTAAATATAAAGTTTCATGGTTTTATCCCCAGAAATGACAAAATCCCATACAAACTTTCAACCCTTATTTCACCCCCTCACAGGTCGAAATTTCAAAAACGCTAGAACAAATGTTTAAATATATCTTATCAAGTGCTTAAATATAAAGTTTCATGGTTTTATCTTTTAAAATTAAGAAATCCCATACAAACTTTCAACCCCTATTTCAACCTCTTCATCCCCTTTTTCGCAATAAAAGGTAGCCTATGTTCTTTCTCAGGGTCTAAAGATTGTCTGTGCCAAATTTCATCAAAATCGGTTGAGAGGTTTAAGCGGGAAAGCGTAACAGACAGACAGACAGACAGACAGACAGACAGAGTTACTTTCGCATTTATAATATTAGTTTGGATCAAGTTCCTAAATATAAAGTTTCATGGTTTTATCCCCAGAAATGACAAAATCCCATACAAACTTTCAACCCTTATTTCACCCCCTCACTGGTCGAAATTTCAAAAACGCTAGAACAAATGTTTAAATATATCTTATCAAGCGCTTAAATATAAAGTTTCATGGTTTTATCTTTTAAAATTAAGAAATCCCATACAAACTTTCAACCCTTATTTCACCCCCTCACTGGTCGAAATTTCAAAAACGCTAGAACAAATTGTTGTTTATTTCTTATCATGTTCCTAAATATAAAGTTTCATGGTTTTATCCCCAGAAATGACAAAATCCCATACAAACTTTCAACCCTTATTTCACCCCCTCACAGGTCGAAATTTCAAAAACGCTAGAACAAATGTTTAAATATATCTTATCAAGTGCTTAAATATAAAGTTTCATGGTTTTATCTTTTAAAATTAAGAAATCCCATAAAAACTTTCAACCCCTATTTCAACCTCTTCATCCCCTTTTTCGCAATAAAAGGTAGCCTATGTTCTTTCTCAGGGTCTAAAGATTGTCTGTGCCAAATTTCATCAAAATCGGTTGAGAGATTTAAGCGGGAAAGCGTAACAGACAGACAGACAGACAGAGTTACTTTCGCATTTATAATATTAGTTTGGATCAAGTTCCTAAATATAAAGTTTCATGGTTTTATCCCCAGAAATGACAAAATCCCATACAAACTTTCAACCCTTATTTCACCCCCTCACAGGTCGAAATTTCAAAAACGCTAGAACAAATGTTTAAATATATCTTATCAAGTGCTTAAATATAAAGTTTCATGGTTTTATCTTTTAAAATTAAGAAATCCCATACAAACTTTCAACCCCTATTTCAACCTCTTCATCCCCTTTTTCGCAATAAAAGGTAGCCTATGTCCTTTCTCAGGGTCTAAAGATTGTCTGTGCCAAAGGACATGGCCAATTTCTGTATGGGCGTTTGCATAGTTATTGAATTCAATATACACCAATGATTTTTGGTGTTTAAATTCGTGAATATGGGTTCATTAAATTGCAGTAAATAAAACACATAACGAACTTGTCATTACAACAGACTAGACGAAAACAGTTTCACTAAACCTTTAGTCAGATTGCTGGCAATATGTGTATAGAATATTTGTTATTAGAAACCATAAGGAGCTTCAATGAATTAGGTGGTCGTGGCTAAATAATTACAGCCGTACAGGCCGATCTTCCGGGTTAAGCCGCGCTTGCCGAGGTTGGTCTGTGGATGGGTGACCATCTGTCATAGCGAGTTTTCTCCGTACCTCGGAAAGCACGCAAAGCTATTGGTCCTGGCTGTCATTTGTAGACCTTTGACAGTCGTTACTGTTAGTCAGAAGCTCTAAAGTCTGACAACCAGTCTTACCATGAGGTATGGTATTACCGAGTTACTGGGTTGTGGAAGTCCGACAGGCAGTCGCTCCATGTAAAATACTTATCTAAAAATCCTGCTGGAGCTTGGATATTATTTTGGTGTATTTTTTTTTTCGTAGTAAAATCATCAAATGAGTCCTCCCACCCCGGGCAGACTCGTACTGAGTAAAATCCACGGTGTCCTTCAATAGCCCTTTATGTTTCGGGGTCACGGTGATGGAATGGTTGAGCTGAATGGTGCTGATATATGCGTCATGTTCGTGAACGGGCGCTGTCAGTTGGGACTGGTCATCCCTTAGCTGCCACGGTCTATTTTAATTATTGATAACTTTATTTTTGAATTGTCTTTTTTATATTTTCTATGGACACTAATAACTTGCCACATCGTTCTCACATAATGTACCATCTGATGATGAATGATGTAACAAAAGATCTGTAATAATTTTGGCGATTGAAAAAGAGTGTCCATGGAGTTTCTTGCTCATTCTTCTCCATAGAGATCTACTCCTTGGAATGAGCACCTACGGTACTTTCACAGTTTTTATGTCTTGTGACTGGGACTGTAGCACCATAACTTTTTAATATCTAATTACATTTTTATTTGTCTATGACAATTCATAAGTGCCTGTAACTGGCCTACATGAAATAAATGCTTTGATTTGATTTTGATTTTGATTTTGATTTTGGAATAAGTCCTACGACCCCGGCAGGCCTTGGCCCTCTGAGAGGGGGCCCCGTCATTATGCTGACGCTCTTTGAAGCGCGCGTGGGACACAATGCGCCGTCGACCCGGGCATGGTCCATGGTATGGCAGCGAGTTGCCCTTACTCGCTGCCCGTATGCCCGCGCCTACGGTGGCCGGAGATCGTCTTGCGACGTCCGTCGCCGTGGTCGTCCACCACCGCGGGTGGGGCGGAGGGAGGACACTGTCCTCTCTCTCACGCGGCCCGCGGTTCGCGAGCATTACTGCTTCGCGGAAGGAGGCGACCGCTTCCCACTCCGTCTCACCCCGTAGCATGGCCGCGACCAATGCTGGGCGCGAGAGATCTCCGCCTATCGCCGCCGTGAGGACACGTCGGTGCTCTGCCCAAGCGGGGCTGTCTTGCACCGTATGCTCGACTGTGTCCTCCGGGCGATCTTCGCAGTGGTGACACCCAGGCGTTTCCTCCTTTCGCATCAGTCAGACACAGGTACCTCCCGAAACTTCCGTGTCCAGTGAGGACCTGCGTCACGCGGTGGGTCAGGACGCCGTGACTCCTATCCAGTCACTCCTCAAAGAGGGGTCTTACCGCCGCTATTGCCGCTATTGTGTCTTGCCAACGGTTTTGTTCCCTACCATGCAATTACAATAGTACCCTAAAATAACATCCAACACAGAATCACCATCATGTTCTGTAACAAAGATCGCTATACAAATATGTTTCACACACTTGGAACAGGTGGTAATGGTGGGCCAACCACTTGAACGTTAGAGGCTGCTGCATCGTTGACGGCCAATTCCTGCACGTTGTCTGAAGCCAATTCCTACATGTTGTCTGGTATAATTCCTGCACGTTGTCCGAAGCTAATTCCTGCATTTTTCGTGATGAGTCCTGCACTGCATGTGTATTTGCTCGCATATATTGATGTTTAAAATAATGAATTAAATACAAAATACTTACCAACTTAATAGTATTACACACTGTCAAACCAGTAAACTCGTTCCGTTTTAAAGTATTTTTTTTTCGGTTTATTGGATGAAACGCATTAAAATATATTGTTATGATAAGAGTAGGTATTTAATAAAATGTAACAAATACCAATGAATACAGTTTCGTATGAATGAAATGTTCCTAATATAATACATTAATTGTCGACCATATCAAACGTTTTGTATAAGTACTACACGTCATTACTTAATATTTTTTTAAATATTTAATAAAAAAAAACTTTTTGAAAAAAAGTAACCGACTTCAAAACATAACACAAAAAAGTGTAAAATATCTTTTCTTTCGGAAGTCGGTGGCTTTGTTTTTATTTCATTGACTTTAGCCACCGACTTCCAAAAGAAACGTTATTTTACACTTTTTGTCTTTCGTTTTAAAGTCGGTTCCCTTTTTTTTCAAAAAACTTTTTATTGTACCCTTTTTAATTTAGATATTCAACAAAAATCTTCATAATTATAATCAGCGTCTTTGAAAATCTACAATCCTACTAAGCAACAAAAACGGATCTATGAGGGCAACTTCAAGAGATATCCGTTATTGTTATATATCAAAACCTTCCCCAGAATGTAACAAATATTTTTCTGAAAAATGCAACAAAATCGGTTTAGCCAAACGCGAAATAATCGCGGACAAACATGCAATGGTCACTAAAAATCTACAATCCAAGTAAGCAAAAACGGATCTACGCGGGCAAATTCACGGGATATCCATTAGTGTTATATATTAAAATCTTCTCCAAAATGTAATGAACACTTTCCTGAAAACCACATTAAAATCGGTTCAGCCAAACGCGAGATAATCGCGGACAAACATACATACAGGTTGAACAGAGAACCTACTTTTTTTTTTGAAGTTGGTTAAAAACTGACAGGTTCAGAGAGGCTAAAACCTACGTAATCATTTATTTTATTATATCTATTTTATAATGTATTTACTATGTACGTGTACACGGAATGCAATTTTTGTCCATGTCCTTTCATCAAAATCGGTTGAGAGGTTTAAGCGGGAAAGCGTAACAGACAGACAGACAGACAGACAGAGTTACTTTCGCATTTATAATATTAGTTTGGATAAAAGGATTTGTACTGAGAAATACTTAAGTTGGGTGATTTTTATTTAGAACTAAGGTAAGTTTTGGTAACCGGGGCTTGGGGCGACGAGTATGGGTAGCTCGCCGTCTGATCAAGGACCATGCCTGGGTCGATTACGCGGCAACAACCTATGTGCCCATAGAGACTCAACATCGTTGCTTACATTCATTGTTGTTAATTGCCGTATGTCTTGTGATAAAAATAAAAGAGCACGTTTTCCTCAAAATAATTGTGAACGTGGTATTATTGTTGTAAAAAAATGACATAGTTTTGTACGTAATTGTATGACAACTATTTTGTAAGGTTTTTATTGCTCGCAAAATTGCAAAAACGCATACACTAGCCAAATAAAAGACTATGGTTGTTTACACGCACGTGGACACCTCAATAAAAGCGCAATAGACTTTTAATGTTCCTCTCAGCACAAAGAGTTGAAAATTCAATAATATCTCTGAGGGCGCTCCCTCACCGCGAGCATTCACCTGTAATGTAACGTTACAGATTCGAACATTCGAAGACAATAGAGCATCAAATTGCGCACTTTTGTGTTACATTAAGGAAGCGGCTTGAGTGTTTTATGGTCAGACTCTTTAACTTTCAGTATCTATTGCCTACTTGAAGATCTTTACGACCTATTGTAGTAGCAGGAGTCTGAAACGAATATAATGGTTGTCCTATCACCGCCTCAACATGTAGGTAACGGGGAAATAATTGAAGGTATTTTCTCGTACTAAACCTCGTTTGCTTCAGTGAACTCTTAAAGACAGTATAGCCCGTAATACACGTGCCAGTTACTTGCACAAAAGTACTATGGGTTTCAACAAAGTTGG
Organism: Agrotis clavis; assembly: GCA_954870645.1. Lineage (NCBI taxonomy): Eukaryota > Metazoa > Arthropoda > Insecta > Lepidoptera > Noctuidae > Agrotis > Agrotis clavis. The sequence goes on from OX940917.1 coordinate 3,836,120, forward strand.
TTGTAGCAGCGTTCTCTGGTACCTACCACCTTGATGGCTGGTCCGAAGTGGCTCCCGAAAAGAGCAGTTGAAAGAATTAGATATGGGGGAGACCTTTGCCAAGTAGTGGAACAATATGGGCTCCTAAAAAATAATTGTTGTCGTCACAATCAGGTGCCTTCCTTTTCATATTCGAAATGAAATACTACAAAAAGTAAACCGATGGTAAGTTGAAGTCATCACCACTCATTTGGGCACCTATTATCCGGCCACAATTTAACGTGAAGCAATGCATCGTTTATCAGGCAAATGTTACTTATTTTGCTATTTTGAAAACCAAGCAAATGTAATACTAATGATTCTTGTTGTAAACTATTGCATGTCCAGAAGAAAACTACATTATGATGTAATTTCAGCCTTATTTCGGGTACACTGAGCTGATTTTAATCAGTTACGTACGATACAATTTTGTCATTTATGTAACTTGTGTAATAATTCAACTGACGCCTAAACAAAAACCCAGGAATCATCAACCTTTTGTTGAAAATGAAACATCCAGGAAAATATACTAATTAGGTATCCCGTTTCCATTTCTAATGCTGGGTGTTGGTTTAAAAGTTATTGTGGCCTTTTACATGCTGTTATTATTACCTAAAATTTGCCTTTAGCGAAGGCCAGAAAGCATAGTCAAATATTATGTACGTATCTAATAAAAATAAATTGTGTGAAATGTTGGTACTAAAATGTGGTCCACATTGGACGAGGATCGGAAGATGTGTAGAGGTCATACATATCTAAGGATAACAGTGGATTTACGTAGGCAATAACAATAATATAGGTACGTATAATAAATATATGTATAGCGGTGCATTGAGTTTCATGTCTTTAGAGAGGAGTTCCATATATAGCTTCCATCGGCCTTGAAGCAGATAATGGCCTGAGTTGGCAATCCAAACTTAATAGGAAATTAAAGTAGGCCCCATGAGTGAGGTAGAATTAGGAAGATAATAAAAACACGTAGTCTTGTTGAGAAGATTACTACTGAAATAAATGAAACACAAAACCATATTTTGATGTAACTGACAAGAAATTTTAATGTACCTAAGTGATAAGAAAATGAGGAAAAAAAAGTATATTTTTCGATTTTTAAAACGGTGCTACGCAAGATGGTATAATAAAAGTGGAAAACGCTGCAAAGGTGAATTTAAAGTAAAGTTTACAAGCCAGTAAAAGTTTAAATCGAACCATTAATTTCAATAAAGCTTTTGAACGTCAAAAATTAATAACAACACTTTTCTATGAAAATACATATTATTGATTCTACACCAATTCGCAAGGGTAGTTTCTAAAGAAAAGGGCAACAAATTCCAAAAAAAAACATACTTCTAGATTCCATGAAAGCAAAAAACCTAATCCTAAAAAGGTTGCCGATCCCTGTAGTATTTTCTGAAAACCGCAGTTATCTAAATATCTGTTACGATGGAGCGCAACGTCCATAAGCAGAAAAACAACTAGCCTTCCAGTCTCCATCATCAGTGTTCGGTCGCTCTCGGTGCTACGTGTACGTGCCCTTTGTGATTTACGCGGGAAACTTTGAAAAGTGAGTTTTTACTTTTAAATTTATCTCTATGGTTATAAAATTGATAAGTGACGTTTTTAAATATTATTATTTTTTATTCGACAAGGATTTTGTTGTACAGTGAGTTGATGGCATGAAGATTTATTATTGAAATAATAATTAAGTGTAGAACACCTCACATAAAATAGAACCAAAAAAAGATTATTTTTAATATTTTATAATTAAAATACAAATTGGTCCAGTCCTTGAATTTTTTATTTTTATATTTATGGTTCATTTAGTTCATTAATACATTTTTATGTACCTAATTAATTTGTATTTATTTCAAAAAGCTATGCGAATGAAAGATATGATCTAAAATGTTAGCAATGCGATGAATTTATTTAATAACTTATGTTTTAAAGAATACTTTTAATCACGAATTACTATCGTTTGTATACCGTTGCTCAAAAAAAAGATTTACCTTTTAAATATGACTAGACTAGCTGTTTCCAGCGGATTCGTCCACGTGTAGCAAATGCACGTGTGTCGAAAATAATCCTATGGGAACATAATTCTGGGATTAAAACTATCCTATGTGCTCTATCCAGGTTGTAATGTATCTGTGTGCCAAATGTCATAATACAAATCCGTTTAGTCGATTTTGCGTGAAAAAGTAACAAACACCCACATCCATTCATTCTCACAAACTTACGCATATTTTAGGATAGATATCATCGAAGTGGTGGACCAGGTCAGGATGTCAAGGTGAAAATAAAAATTCAACAATCTCATAATCATAATATTACTGACTTCTTGGTGTAGAGACACATTTCCCCTGACCTTCTTATAACTTTGGCCAAGGCACGCAAACAATAGTGTCGTGAAAGACGGCAATGTCGCGAGTTCGAACCTACGAGCCGGACAAATATTAATATGATCTGCAAGTAATTGTTCCGTTTGTGTATGTGAGTTTCTATGTTTGTAAACGCAGAAATTCCTAGAGAAGCGAACGATTAAAAAATGGTGATTTACTTAATTTATTGACTCTTGTTTTAAATCTAGTCTGAGCTTCTGGCTAGACACTCTAGGCATCCACAGGATATCAACAACCTCCTAGGTTGAACTGCGACATAAAAAATAAGAGAAACGGCGCGTCTGGTAGAAAAAAGGGAATACCCAGCAGTGAGTGAAGTCTGTCTTTGGATGAGGATGACGACGTCTTTGGATAAGGGTCTTAAAGAACAAGGTCCTCATAATCCTTGGGCAGACTTTTCCCTAACAATCAGACGGGCAGCTGCCCCCCCCCCCCCACTATAGAAGAGCGGAGGGTTGTTAGTAAACTGTCATTCTGACGGACTTCTTCATCCTATCAGCCGTATGACGTCCACTGCTGAACATAGGCCTCCCCCCAGCAGGCCTAGTTTAGTACTGAATTTTAATAGAGACCAACATTTACTGGTTTTGTGGACTTACTTGACAAGCATTAAAACAATCTGAACGGTTACGTAAGCTAGAATGCATTAAACAACACGACCAACTACTGTCTAGCAATTTCATAATTTTAACAATTACCACTTGCACTGGTATAATAAATGCTAAGAGAAACGGTGTGTTTCCATCGTTTGTGTGGCTCAACTACAAAGCTGCTTGGTTATCCAAAAAACTCGGACAATATTGAAGTTGTCCGAATCAGGGGAAAAAGGTTTCCGTAAACTTTTCAACTAGCATTTTATTGGAAAGGGGTCTACGACTGAGACAGATAATTATGTGGATAGACAAGTGGACCGACATTTTTTTTTAGCTAATCCCGTCTCCCTGTTCCGAACCATTGCAACTCCTGAAAGCCAGAATCAACAGTGGTGAAAACAGAAAATCAAGGCGCGGCCCTAAATATTTTCCTGTTTTCATGGATTCCGAAATTAAACAGTGAAGTGAAGCGAGTAGGAAACAGATCATAGACTAACAGTGAATAACATTTAGATCAATCATAAAAATTGTGTAGAGTTAGAAAATTAGGTATTTAACGAGAATTTGGGTTGAATATCACTACATATAAAACGAAGTCGCTTCCCGCTGTCTGTCTGTCCCTATGTGTGCTTAGATCTTTAAAACTAATATGCAACGGATTTTGATGCGGTTTTTTTTAATTGATAGAGTCATAGAAGGATTAAAGAGGAAGGTTTACATTGTGGATAACATACATAATATAGAAGAGAGCACACCCGCACGCAGCCGGGGCGGGTCGCTAGTTATTTGATAAAATCAACGTCATAACTACATACGAAATCAGTGTGGATGTCGTTTACATTTTGTCATCAACCTACTGCGGTAGGTGCGAAATGAGAATGGGCACAGCATCTGTCGAAATCATAATCTGTCGTAATCTCTTTGCGTAGATTGATTCGATTATCTACTCCGGTTGCATTTCGCTATAGACCTGACCTATTACACGTGTGCGGTAATTTTCCGGCAGTCTATCAACGGTGATCTGTATGAGCCGTTTATTATCTGAGATTGCGAGCCGTCCTGTGCCAGAAACGGTGTTGAAACCGAAACTCGGTGCAGTTAACTCATCGTGTTTGATTTTGTTGAGGAAACCTGTTCCATAGTATTGTGTGGATGTTTGTATGGTTGACTAGGTAGGTATATTGAAAGTGTTCGCAGTTTATGGATGTTATTCATAGATATTATAGACTAATGAGTCGCCCTAACTTCGTACAGGTGCATGCCTTTGCCTTATCTTACTAATATTGTTAATGAGAAAGTTTGGATAGATGAATGTTTATTACTCTTTAACTCAAAAACTACTGACCGGATTTGAGTGAAATTTAGTTCACAGGTAGTAACTCTGGATTAACATAGGTTTCCCAATTTTATTTGGGATTATTTTGAGTTGTAGCGGGTGAAGCCGCTGGCGACAGCTAGTTAAAAACAAGAAGACAAAATGTCACTTTCCACTGTTGAAAAAAAAATTCTAAATCGGTTCAGGAATTCCAGAGAAGGTGTTATGTTTTTGAAACCTGAAAATATCGATTCATAATTGACTTTGTCGGCTCAGTTGGAGGAATGCTGAGCCGCTTTGTGGCGCGTGTTCCATTCATGCACGGAAAATATAATTATATCAAAATTATTTGTAGATAGATAAATATTTTTTTAAGGTTTTACTTATTTAAATGTGGCTAAATAGATAGGTCTCTAATTAATTAAATATTAATTTAACTACCTTATTTTAGTAAGGAAGTAATAAATAGTACATTATGATATAAGTGCGGTAAGTTGATCATTACAGCTGAGGCGATATTGGTAGGACGAGCCGTAAGGCGAGTGCTATAAGAAAGCAGAGGCTGTAATTATCAAACCGCACGTATGTCATACGACGTTTTATAACACATTTGTGAGTAAATAAATAAAATCATTACATCGAAAAGGAAAAGCAAGCGGGAATAATTTTTTTAATACCTAAACGTTTTTTTTTTTCCTTTTACGAGCAAATGTGTTATAAAAATTCTTACATAGATCTAAAAGTTACTTGAACGGATATCAATAGAAAGAAAAAACGTTTATTTGGGTAACCGCGGCGGTACACACAATATAAACAAATAAATGAAGAAAAAGAAAAAAAAAACAAGATAGTAAAACATTAGGTACATACAACGAAATAAAGCAAAATATAACATTGTGTGTCCCACGGCTACGCCAAATGGGTCCAGTTCAGCAAATTGTCGAGCAGCTAGTACTCGACGCTGGTTTTCAACTGGACCTGGACGATGTCTCAGTCTTAGAACATCCAAACGTGGTATGTGTGTGTTTGTGAGATACATAAATACTTATTAACTTAGAAACAAATAAACCTACCTATACAATATATGAAAATAAATTAAATATACATGTACCTACAAGATAATGAATAAAGGAGATAAATAATAGAGCGCTAAGGCGCTATATTGCGCATAATCATTCATTATAATAAGCCCTTGGCCACGAACTACAGGCGTCTTGCGACAGCGAACACTGTGGAAAGATTATATGAAAAGAGTAACAGCGCAGCTTGCCGCGAAACAGGCTTGAAGCATCAGACGTTTGCGGGACTGTCTGAGTGTCTGAGCCGGTTTGAGGGAATATCTTTACTGTGTATACTGTGGCCATGGACCGTAAATGACTATTGAAGGAACAGGGTGGATTTTTAGTCAGTAAGTGTCTGGCATTCTCTCCCGTTCCACAGAGGAGGAGAGCTAGGACTCACTTGATAATTTACCACAAAAAAGGCACAAAACGCGGGACGCATGTTCAAAGCCGCATCGCCTTAGACCGTGAACGAGGCTTTACGATGCGTGTACGCAAAGCCACGTGCCTGAGCCTCGTACTATTTCATAATACCGCGGCCCGGACACGATTCTACCCTAATTACATTGGCACACCTTATGTAAACCCATATAATTGCGTCGATTAAAAAAATGTTACACCTCGCAGTTGCCACATTGTTAGGCCTTTAGAACAGATTGTTTCTGATCAGATTCATTGATAATTATTTGACTTATACTGACAATAAGCTTAACGGCCACAATGGACAAGCCACATGTTGGCTTGTTAAATCTTGGTGTGATTTTGATTTTATTTTTTATTTACAGTCTCTAAAAACTCAAGACAACAAAGCTTTCTATTCATTTATTACTTTTTTAAATCGAACACGACTATTCTCGACACCATCACGATAGGGTTACAACACTTGAAAATTATAATTATAACGTTGCTCAAGTCGAAAGCGATTGCTCAAGGCGTAGTTGGGTACTGAGTACTCAGCATTAGGAGACAAAACGATCACTCGATACATCTTGCTACATGATTCACGAGGATGCTAAAGTTTAGCAAGTCTGTTGGGAAATGACTGACACTTGAAGGATAGTTTGGGTTACATTATTTGCGCTTATCTGCGTGGTCTTAGTACTTTAAGTTGGTTTTTGTTGCAATCTATGTCTATACAATGTGTCCGGATTTGCTCTGTACAAACTTACAAGCTTGGCCAGAACCAATGACAATAAAGCCAGAACGGATTGAAACGGAACTAAAATTTTTATTTCTGACAGCGTTTTAAAATCTTTGATATTTGATGTAAACAAAGACCGCAGGTTTGTTAGATTTATTATTGTGCCATAAAACTATCGTAATAAGTGAAAAAAAAAAAAAAAAATCATTCAAAGTGCTGGTAGCGCGAAGACAGTGGCGACTTCCGGTTTTCTACATTTTTATGTCAAGCTGTAAAGGTGTCACTAAAATGTACCACATGTGGGGTCGGAAACCAGCCCCCATTGAATAATTACCATTTCAGATTTTGATGGAATTGGGTTTTAATGACCAACTGGGGTAATTAATATATTTTTTGCTGAATATAATAATAACAATATTATCATTAAATGCTTCATCATTTAGAAATAAAGGGTAAAACATAAAATTTTCGATGAAAATTACCTCGTTTTTTCAATTAACCAAGATTTTTTACAAAAATCGCCCCTGAAAGCTTACTTTTTTTTTATTTACTTGTCTAATAGATGTTGAGTTGACCTATATAATCATAATCAAAAAAATCGTTTCTATGACACTTGGTTTAGGAGATAGCATTGTTAGAATTGCATTGCTTGTACAATTAATCTTTGGGGTTGAATGCAGCAAAATGATTATTTTGAGCCAGCCTGCACCAGGAAAGAGCTGCTGAAGTGTGTTTACATTTTCTGCGATTGTTGTTACCTATTTAAATCCGAAAGTTGCAGTCCTTTTAGTTTGCGCGTTTCATGAGAAGGGATCAAAAAACAAAAATGACTACCATTCAGCAGGAACCCAAGTTCCGACCCCACATGTGCTAAAATTTTACTGACAGAATTGAGTAGGTAAGATATAGATATAAGTTTGTACAGACCGACACCGGACACATTGTCTATATAGGTACATAGTAGGTCCCCAAGAAACACTGATCAAATAAACCGACTACCAGATTAAACAAGTTAGTCATTTAAAAACAAGGTCAATATTGCTAAAAAAATTCTAACGACAAAGAATTTTGTCAAGACGATATCCTAATTGTTTAAGGCGTCTGGAGTACTTATCCAGAAGACGCAGGTTCGAACCCTGCCCGCAGCTGAATTTTTCGTTCCTCAAAAATATGTTTGTCAAGAAGAATCAAACGCGGCTAAACTCGATGGGTTTGCAGTGTTTCATTACAGAGTTCCTATGGTCACCTTCCAGCTCCATCATCAGATCAGCTCCATGTCATATACGTGCATAATTATAGTTACCTATATAAATAAATCTTGCTTTACCCGGGGTTTTTTTTGCTCACTGTACCGAAAATAGGGATGTGCCAGGCACAGGGCGGAGACCCTGGAGTAGCGCAAAAATGGCCAGAACAGGACCACATTTGGCCAGACCAGGGCGGCACTACTCGCCCCTCCCAGGTGACCTATATCGGTCTCAAGCTCTCATCTTATACCAAAAATCAAATATCGAACCAGCGCAGCGGTTCAGGAGAGTCAGCTTAAAGAACCAACTCACTTTTTTTTCCCACACAGTTGTGAAAGAAATAACGGATGAACAGGTCACGCTTAATAATTTCAGTAGTTATTTCAGAATTCTTTTTACCACGATTAGGTAATGGATTTATTCAAATAAAACCACGGTCAGTGTTACAAATATTTGGATTAGTGTTACAAGTTCACCGAACTGGCATTGCTTGTTAACTTGTAATCGCATATTATCGTGTGACGGGTAAACCGTTTATAGTCTACACAAAGACTTAGGGCTGGTTTTTCAATAGTCAGTTAAGCATTACCTGAGGAATAAAATAACAGTATGACATGTTTTCAATAGATAAGCTGTCAAACCGCCATTTTTATTCCTCAGTTAACGGATAACTGACTATTGAAAAACCAGCCCTAAGCTGACAAACCGACTGGAAAATTAGTAAGTTACAAAGAGATCGAATAGCCAGCCAAGACGATCATTGCTTGGAGTTTGATAGGCATAATATCCGTGGCCTTGTCTACCTAAATCATTCGTAATTTTAGCGAAGGAAGGGTTTAATTTCCTAGATATTTTTATTTTAATCTTGCTAAAATCATCAAATGAGACTAGTCGTCTTTGCCGTCTACAAAACAACTAGGTATACGGTATTCGATAAGTCTCTAGTAAGTAGTAATCTAAAGGTACTCTAAAAAAAACTATTGGGCTTAAAACAGCACCTTTTATAAGTATTAGTAAATGCATATAGTTTATATCCACCTTTTATTTATTTACAAGGATGTTTCCTCTGGTAATTTCACATGCCTTCAATGAATGTTAAAAATTAAAGAAGGAAAATCTAAATGATCTTTGTTAGAAGGTAACGCCGTCACTGATAATTTATTGTAAACTTTTCCTTATAAACGAAAACCATTGGAAAAGGGGTAGACACCAACAGGGTCTGACAGGAAGGGCCCAAGTGGCTCCCTAGGTACAAGCCCGAGTTATCGCCGTTCAGATCGATACTAGTTTCTGGGATAGCCCTCTCAGGTTTAACCCTTTTTAACCGGGCCCCGCCTTCGAGCTAGTTAGTACCTACGCATACTGTCCTAACTACATAGTAGACGAGAAATCCTCAAAATTTCAGCTTTGTAAAATGACGTAGGTCTGGGGAGGCTTTATTGTCATTGGTCTGGGGGCTCTGCATATTATGGGATCTTGGTCTATTACATTTTCCCTAATTGCACGAACGAGCTATCTGATCTATTTAATTTAGGTCGCAAGAGTTGGGACTTAGCCTGTGCAGGCCCTCGATCCTATCTTCTGGACCCCGCATGGCCCACATAAGGGTGCCCGCGTTAGCTAGAGCCCGGATGTCAATACCTTGATACGATCAGTACAACTCTGGAAACCAAAGTATGTACAATACCGAAGGCGCGCGAGTATGCATGCACATTCGGGGTCTGACGTATCCAAGTTCCGAAGGGTTCCGAACGAAGCATAGCCCTGCCCGTTCTTTTATCTTTCGTTTGCGCAGAAAAACGAATCTTCTTTGCGTAAACGAAAGTAGTAGGTAAATACATATCTAGCTGACAAAACTAAAAGTTTGATTTTAGTAACTAGTTATTACCTACTCGTAAGCAGTAGTAATTAACATTGAGAAGCCATCAAGGAATAAGGTACCTAATAATAACAGAATTCATTAACATCTTCAAACTGACTCCTCATCCCAGACCTTGTACCTTAGCCTTCCTTTACATTGTAACGACTCTTGAATATTTTCCCTAAAGCGATCTTCAAAGATACAATAAGAGTACAATAGGACTTTTCCCAATGATTTTTCCCTAACTTATTTACCCTGTTCTCGTATTACATTTATCAAAACCCGGTTTCTTTCTTTACAGATCTTTGAGAATGTCACGAAGAACCGAAAAACGTTTCCTGACCGAAACTGATGAGTATCAGTGCCCTCTTTCTGCTGATACCCAGAAGATTGCCGAGGATGAACTGCGGGAGACCGATAACTCCAGGTCACAGGCCCTCACGGCACTGCGGAGCTGGTTGCAGCAGAACCCCAAGTTCTCAGCTATAAGAATGGGTATACATGAACTTTCAGAAATACACAGAAGACCAGACTACCTTGATACTCGTATTAATTATGTCAGTCTAGTACCTACTTTTTGTTAGGCTTTAGATGCCTCCTTTTTCCCACTTCTTGCCTGTTGCAAAATTCTCCATCATTCACCTGCTAAAAATTACAAGTTTGCTTAACAGACCTACGCCGTTCGTTTGCTTAGTGGTAGCAAGCATGATTCCCATGTCGTACAAAGTGATATCAATGAGTAGTTTTTCAGTAGCACCCCAGAATCTAGATTTGTACAAGCTTGATGGCAATAGGCTCTCTCAAACATAAATAATAATAATTTATTTTTGAACAGTAAAGAAAAACTAGGTAGTTAGCCTGTATCTCAGGAGACAATTCCCTTCCTAATTACATAAGCCAGTTCGTTTACTAACTGGTACTCCTCTACTAGACACCGGTGGCTTCCGGAGATATGAAACTTAATGCTAGCGTAATAAAGCCCTCTTTTAAAAATCTTACAGATTCCAGCTTTCTACTACGTTTCCTCCGTGCGAAGAAGTTCAGCGTGCCGATGGCACAGGAAGCTATTGAGCGGTACATCCTACTGCGCCAGTCCTGGGGCATCGCCTTCAACCAACTGGACTACAAGCTACCAGTCATGTTGGAACTGCTCGAGTTGGGGTAAGTGGTGACCTCAAGCCAACCCTCAAGCGCAGTTATAAACCAACAACAGTATTATCAGGTGACCTACCATGAAGTCGCGTGAGTAGTTCCGCTCAGAGAACGAAATGGCGTTAGACGACTTGTATAGCTGTCTCTTTCCCACAGCCTAAAGACGCACGCTTTAAGACGTCATTGTAGGACACCAGATGCCTTACCACGAGCTCTTAACGCGATCCAGTTTAGGCTGTGGGAAAGAGACAGAGCTATACAAGTAGTCTAGCACCATCTCTTTCCCACAGCCAAAACTGGATCGCGTTAGAGGTCGTGGTAAGACCCCTGATGGCTGGGACACAGACCTTTTCTCAATGAAGCGGAGAAGGCTGTAATCAAGTTATACATCAGATTCTACAGATGCCAAGACCTACGTGCACCAGCCTGTTTTCAAGGGTTTTTAGAACCGGGTACATACGGGAACTGTTAACGACCACACGGGTCCAGTAGTTGTCAGATGTCACAGGTCTTGAAGTTTTTGGTTCTGAGATACTCGTAGATTATAATCATGTAGAGAGCAATTTTTAATAGATAGATAAATAGGCACTTCCCACTACCAATATACATCTGAGGTCGTAATAGAGCCATAGAAAAAAAAAATATTTTTCAGACAATGTTGTTATTTCTACCTGATCCATAAGGGGAATCCATGGTTAATATACCTGTGTCTAGGAAACGATAATGAGATTTCCCCGAGTTCAAAGCTGTCTTCTAAAAGCCTTAATTGTACCTCGCAGAGCATAAAAGACGTCAAGCCTCTGATCCTAATCCGAGCAGTGTTTTAGGTTTTTCCGTTCGAAATCCTGGTGGCCTACTACCATGACGTCTTAAAGCGTGAGTCTTTAGGCTGTGGGAAAGAGACATAGCTATACAAGTCGTCTAGCGCCATCTCGTTCCCTGAGCGGAACCACTCACGTTTTAAGACGTCGTGGTAGGCCACTGATCTGTCTTTCATAGAATAGAGACTTGATGCCATATTAATGTTATCATAAATTATATTTTCTTACTTTCCAGATACATATTTGTGAGTCCGTTTAAGGACAAGCTGGGTCGCCGCGTGGTCATTTACAGGCCTGGTAGATATACAAGCTTATGATAAAATCATCGACGTTATCAAGTAGTATTCATTTTATATAGTATTTTTATTTTATTTCACAATGTATACTTATGTAATTTATGTAATATTTTTATACCTATGTATCGGTTGCGGTGAAACTTTGCATGTATTTATATTGCATCTTTTTTGGTAATAATTGTTTTTGTTATATTTTTATTTTGTCCATGTGACATAATGTAAGTATTTGGATTTGACGGAGGCTGAATGTTTGCGTCACTGAAAAATGTTCTACCTTATTTTACTGGATTAACTGCAACTTGCGTCCACTACTTGACATAGGTAAAAATAAACATGCTATGTATGGGTTTCGATCCAAAAAAGTCATATTAAGTGATCGGTGAATGATAGTGTTTCAATACATACCGTGTTGCTACATTCATCTTCACTCGAGCTATAAGTATCTACATTATGTCGTAAATAACATTTATTGCTTTTAACCTTTATGCACAATGGTGAACCTTGACATTTCACACTTCATTTACTTATTTACACATACATCACACTGAGTTTAACAAGAATAATGGACTTCAACACCTATTTTCTATTCATTTTGATTAATCGTTCTCGTTTCTGCACTACCTCATCGCAAAATCGTACGATTATATACGAATGAGAAAGTTGCATGCAGAATGCATTCTGAAATTTGATAACGTCGCACTAAGCTAGCAAACATTTCCAAATTTTTATGATTCTTTAACGAAATAATTATTTGACGAATATTTGCAACAACATTTCAGAAAGCACAGCCGCATTATGTCAAGGATGTTCTTGCACGACCTAGCTGTGACTAATGGGCCTACCACACGCACAAGCTTCACCACAGTTTTGCCTGCGCAAGCTTCTCGCATGAAAAAAAACTTTTTGAAAAAAAAAAGGGAACCGACTTCAAAATCAAACACAAAAAAACTATAAAATAACTTTATCTTTCGGAAGTTGGTGGCTTTGCTTTTTTTTTATTTCATTGACATATGGCCACCGACCTCCTTCCCACCAACCTTCCCCAAAATGTAACAAACACTTTTATGAAAACTGCATCAAAATCGGTTCAGCCAAACGCAAGATAATTGCGGACAAACATGATGCAATCGTCCCTTAAAATCTACGATCCAAGTAAGCAAAACGGATCCACGCGGGCAACGTCACGGGATATCTATTAGTGTTATATACTAAAACCTTCTCCAGAATGTAATGAACACTTTTCTGAAAACTGCATCAAAATCCGTTCAGCCAAACGCGAGATAATCGCGGACAAACATACATACATACATACATACAGGTCGAACTGAGAACCTACTTTTTTTGAAGTCGGTTAAAAAACAATACACGGTCGGCAACACTGAACGCCCAACCACACACGCAGGCAAGTGCGCGCAGGCCAGGCTTGCACAGGCAAATCTGTGGTGATGCTTGTGCATGTGGTAGGCCCGTAATTCAATCTCCACAACTATAGCCATCTTCCTCAATTTCGCCAGGTGTATTCGATCCCTACAAGTACACAAACCAGGACATGTGTCGTATCATGGGCATGTGCTACGAGACTCTGCTGGAAGACGAAGAGAACCAGGTCCGCGGGGTGGTACACTACGCTGACGGTAGCGGCGTCAGCTTTCCACATCTCACTTTGTTCACACCTAAAGAGGCCGTGAGGATCGTTAAGAATGGAGAGGTAAGTTATCATAATTATTTAGTGGCTAAATTTTAACATTATAATAATGCACCCCCTAAAATTGTAAGTGGCATCTAGTCTCAAACCGTCTTACTACAAAAAAGTTAAACATCTGTTAAACACTTGTCTAAAAAAACTGTCAACTTCAAAACAAATTTTGACATTGATACAAGGGTCATTTTGCAGTTAAACTTTTTTTGGCAAGTGTTAACTTTTTATGGTACTCGTACTATGGAAACTGTTTAAATCAACTGTTCTAATAAAAAGAAATGCTTGTTGACCTAGCTAGCACTACAGAATTAATGGTAATAGTGATTGTTGTAGTTCCCGAACACCTTTTCAAATAAGATGCCCCAATTATCATTGCTAAGGGTATCAGGATATAATGAGGTGATGGTACTATTGATGATGCCACTAAGCCCTAACTGCTAAACATGATCAGCATTCTTGTTCACAGTTTAGAAATGTGATAATCTCATTCAGTTTCAATATCAGCTATGGCCGTTTTTTTCTGCTTTTGTTAGTAATATCCTAATAATATTATAAATGCGAAAGTTTGTGAGGATGTAGGTATGTGTGTATGTAGGTATTTTGTTACTCTTTCACACAAAAAGCACTGAACAGATTTGGCTAAAATTTGGTACACAGATAATTTATAACCTGGATTAACACATAGGATAGTTATTATCCCGATTTTTTGTTCCCGTGGGATAATTTTCGAGTTGTAGCGGGTGAAGCCGCTGGCAATAGCTAGTCAAAGATAATATAATACTAGTGTAATATTATTTTTCTTTTCAAAGCGTACTCTCCCGATGAGACACAAAGAGATCTACGGCGTTAACGTGCATCCAACTGTCAAATTCGCCCTGGACTTCGGCATGGCCCTCATATCAGAGAAGATTAAGAAGAGAGTCAAGCTCTACAGCGCTCCGGAAGATGTGGAGATTGACAAGAGTCTTCTGCCTAAAGAGTACGGTGGCACCATGCCGATGAAGGAAATGATCAGTGAGTATTAAGGGGAAACTCGCCTCTGGTCCGCGGCCCAGTTAACACGGACTAGAAACAGTACTGGTAAACTCGGCTGAACGTGTGAGCAAGAATACCATAGAGAAAAAGTATTGTAGTCAAGTCGACCCACTGTGATTACATTTTATTAGAATGTAATGTCTGTAAAAGTTACTTGGACGGAGTAACGTGTTTTCTCCTGACATAATAAATCCATCCATTACATTTATAGCGTATACAATTAGTTATTTGTTGTATGCGCTGAAAACGTATTGAGCCAAGTTGTCAGCTTCAACGCCGTAAACTATTCTAATTTTAAGTGTAGATGGCAATCTAGATAACAGCAATTAATTAATTAACTATAATCTAGGTCTCTGGATAGAAGAGCTCGCCAGCAAACGTGACATAGTTCTTCTGAACGACAAGATGGCCGTTCGTCTCGAAATGTACAGCGAAGCAGCGCGTGAGGGCGCCATATCCGCGCTGAAAGCCGGCGCCTACACCTGCGCAGGCGCAGACGCGGTCGGCGACGCCATGAGAGGGCTCACCGGCAACTTTAGAAAACTTGAAGTGGATTGATCTTTTCAACCTTAGAAATTAGACTGATTGTTTTGTATTTTTAAGTATTTTTATATTTTTAGCTCCTAATGTGATACATGCCCAATGATGTTGGGCACGAATAAGTGTGGGGAGTATACTATAGAAAGACATAGTATTTTTTATTGTATTGTTAGTTTTAGGATCCTTTTGTACAAATGAACTGAGAATGAGAAAGCAAACACATTGACGTATTGTTTTTAAAGTGATAAGAATAAACGTTTCTAATGATAATTTTGTTTTAATAAAGAAAAGACTTTCGTAGTTTATTAAATCGTTTATTAAAAAATCCATTAACTAACTAGTTGGTAGAAATTAATACACATGACCTCCACATCGTCACGTACCTAACAAACTCATACAAAATGCAACTTTTTAAAGTTTATAATATAATTACTATGGCACGTTATGAAGTGATGACGTCACTGTTCTCTGACCTACCGTCCCTACATTATTTTACCTCTGATTTTGACCTTTATTGTCATTAACATAAAGTTTCGGATATAAAGTTAATGATAAGAATGTTATAATGGAGCTGTAACCACCTCTTAGAAACGAGTGAACACTACCCTTATATAAAAAAGGCTTGTCTATTTTATTAACACTGAATGTAAATCTAGTAATCTATTTTATTGAATCACCTTTTACAATTTTGGCTTCGGTTCCATTAAATTGGTATATTTTACAGTTTTTTTAGTTCTATTAATTGTTTTATATTGCATTTTCAAGCGTTTTCGGTACTATTTATAAAAAATGTGAAATATCGTATTGGTATCTAAAGCAGCTAATATTACAGCATTTTTGTTACACCTGCGGGTTTACAAACGTCACTTTAGCAACATCACAATATGCACTGCGATAATATTTGGTAAAAATACTTGAATATTCTATTCTATTGCTCAAGCAATAGAGTAGATAATTGATAAAGAACAATTTTATCGCAATTCTATTAGCAACAATGGAAAAGTGGCGTTTTTAGATCCCCAGATATATTTGAACATGATACATGATATACACACATCAACAAAATCTAGGGATATTTTATATTTCATCAAATATCTAAAAATCTATGAAGAATTTTCTGATATAGTAAATGGAAGAATGATAGGTTATTTTATGGTCTATAATAAAAAATAAAAAACATTTCGTGATATTTTTGTTTTAAATAAAAATGTTTATTTTTTTAATCGCCGTAGCAAATTAATATGGTAAAAAACTTTATTTCTTCTTGTAAAGCTATTAATTTTAATGAAAATTGAAAAAATCTTATAAAATCGAATTATTAATAATCAGTGTTGCCACCTCTTACATTAATTACACATTGACATCGATTGTTCATGCTTAAAATTAGATTTTCAATGTGTTGCTGCGGTATGAGGTCCCATGTTCTTTGCAAGTGTTCGTAAAGTTGTTGTAAAGTTGTTGTTCTGTCATCTAATTTGGCGGGAAATCTCTCAAAGCTTTTCGTTGGGGATGTAGCTGAACGGCACACGGATAGATATCGCGTTACTACGCAGAGACAGGATCGATTTCTCCAAATGACCGCTAGAAGACAACCCAATATCACAGCGATGCAACTAGTACAAAGGCTCCAGGAGGACCACCAGCTGCTGGTAAGCGACCAAACCGTGCGAAGGAGGTTGCATGAAGTTGGTCTTCATGCTCGAAGACCGCTACGTGTTCCAGCATTGCGACGTGGCAATCGCGGTCGGCGGCTTTCGTGGGCTCGAGAGCATTTACCATGCAGTGACGAACAATGGTCTTTGGTGCTGTTCACCGACGAGTCCCGGTTTGGGTTTCATCTGGATTCACGAAGAACACGCCTTTGGAGAACTCCAGGGATAGTTAGCCGTCTACGGCACCCTCAGGAGGTCCACTCATACCAAGGCGGGACAATCATGCTGTGGGCAGGAATTCGTCTTGGCGGACGAACCCAGCTCATTTGGATCCAATGTAGCATGACCGCACAAAAATACCACGAGGAGGTAGTAGAGCCTGTTATTGTCCCACACAGAATCCAAATGGGCCAGCAATTTCTACTCATGCACGATAATGCTCCTTCCCATACGGCGCGGCTGATGTCGGCCGCTCTCCGAGACCACGATATTTCAGTTTTGGGTTGGCCTGCACAGTCGCCCGTCTTAAATCCTATCGAGCATGCCCGGGACATGTTACAACGAAAAGCTTTGAGAGATTTCCCGCCAAATTAGACGACAGAATAGCAACTTTACGAACACTTGCAAAGAACATGGGACCTCATACCGCAGCAAGACATTGACAATCTAATTTTAAGCATGAACAATCGATGTCGATGTGTAATTAATGTAGGAGGTGGCAACACTGATTATTAATAATTAAATTTTATAAGATTTTTTCAATTTTCATTAAAATTAATAGTTTTATAAGAAGAAATGAAGTTTTTTACCATAATAATTTGCTACGGCGATTAAAAAAATAAACATTTTTATTTAAAACAAAAAAATCACGAAATGATTTTTATATTTTTTACTATAGACCTTAAAATAACCTATCATTCTTCCATTTACTATATCAGAAAATTCTTCATAGATTTTTAGATATTTGATGAAATATAAAATATCCCTAGATTCTGTTGATGTGTGTATTTGCCATATTCAGTTTACTTACAGACTATCGATCAAATGTGTTTAGTATACAGCGTATAAACTTTTTGTTGTGTAACGCCGGATCCACACGTTGGCCCTGTTTGCCAAACAGAAGGAGACGGCGCTATACCAGAAAGCAAGACGCAAATAATTCTATCTCGTTTCTTAGTATAGCGCCGTGTCCTTCTGTTTGGCAAACACGGCCAACGTGTGGATCCGGCGTAAACCCTACACGCTAAGTCCAACTTTAGTGACATACTTAGTAACTTGGATAAAAAATTATATATTAATATTTCAACACGTTTATTCGACAGTGTTATGTTGTGTGTAATAATAAAATATAATACTCCATGTAGATAAGCTTTTATACAAAACAATATTTCCTATTTGTATTTTGAGCTTATCCTTTTTAATCTATAAATATAATCCACTAAAACTATTTCACTTCTGAAACGTATTTTTTCTAGTCTAAATTATGGGCAGTGTAACATTGTCACGACATTAAATAATTAAATTGTTGAACTTACCGTCACTTTATATAAGACTCTCCAAAGTCTTCAGACTTAAAAATGTGAACTGAGTACACAAAATATGAGTTTTGGATGTAAGGTTACAGGCATCAACCCGTTATGCAATATAGACAAGTGTGAACTCACTTAAAATAGTATATTTGGCACTAAAATGTCTCACCAAGACAAGTGTGAAACATTACGAGAACGTGATAATGTTGTGTCCCATTAGTGCGAATCTAACAATTTAAATCTTAGCTATTGTAAGTTTTGGAGACATAAAAGCACGAACATGAATGAGTTTTCAATACAAACAATGTCTAAATATTTGTACAGATCAGCTACTTTAAATTTGAGCATTTCATGGTGTCAGCGGCTTGCTTTTAGGGGTAGACAGTTTCTAAATCTAATTTGTTCTTTTTATGTTTATGAATTCTGAACTATAAATGGCCATATTTAGCAATGACAATAGTTGTTCAACGTATAATTATCCTTTCGCGCCCTTTTACACAAACAGCAATCCGAGTTGACTGACTTTATTCTATCTTGTTAAAATGTTAAACCCTTGCTAAAGTATGATGAGGTGCCCTATTCGATTTCTGTATACATAGTCAGGGAAATTTATAACTTATCAAATAAACGCTACGTCAATTTCAATGTTCATACAATACGACTTTAAATCAAATAATGACAGAAGTGAATTGGATATAGGAAGGCAGACGGTAATGAATTTGCTAAATTAATAATTTCCCTCACTGCTTAACAGCCAATGCCCATGGATTCAATGGAAGAAGAATTACTCAGTTTCTTAATTCCATAGTACAACTAATAAGATCCGTTACAAAAACAGACTCACTTTCAAGTATTCACATCACTATAGCTACACAAAAACGTATGATTGTAGAATTGATCAGCCATTTGGTAATTGCTCGCTGGTTAATATTAGGACTTTGCTGGCAATGGCCATCATTAATCAGAGAAAACAGAACGAATAAGATTTGCATTTAACAAGCCAAATACAGCTTTGAAGTCGGTACTACTTTTTATATGAGTCATATTGTTCTAAACTAGGCACTTTAAAGTACAGAGCAACCAACTATTAGTATATCCATGCGGCATTATAGTCGGAATTGTACTAGACTATGTGCAATCTTCAATTTCTTGGTTTAAAGGTTACTTTGGCACGACATAGTGTATCAGAAAGGTGTAGTAATATTTAAGAGTGTGGTATAAACCATCAAACTGAACAGATTTCTCATTAAAACCAATGTAGCAATTTGCGAAAAAAATTGTTGTGCAATAAAAAAAACTCGAACCTGGGTTGAAAATTATGAAATGACCTCCCATCCTTGGATGAAACGAAAGGAACTATAGACTCATACTGCCCTAAAACCCCTGTTTCTTTCTGTTGCACCTTGCGTTTCAGTGCCCCGCTTGTAGACCCCTATGTATGTAGTTGCTTTCATTTTGAATACGACTAGAGATGGTCGAAAGTCGATCATAATTCATTTAAAATTTTAAGTTGAACCGCCCGCGACTTCGTCCGCGCGTTTATAAATATAGCCTATGTTACTCGCCGATAATGTAGCTTTCTAATGGTGAAATAATTTTAAAAATCGGTCCAGTAGTTTTTGAGTTTATCCATTACAAACAAACAAATTTTTCCTCTTTATAATATTAGTGTAGATGAAGACCCGCGGCAAACTTGTGCTGGTACTAAATTTTTCTAATGCAATTTGATGTAATGACATAGACATTATCGCTACGTCAGAAGGTCTTCAGTCGTAGCGCGGACTCTAGTCTGTGTATTGTTGTTTTATTAATTAAAAGTATTTTTAAAGCATATAGGATGAAAAAATAGCTGTTCCAACCACCCTACATAAACTTTAACTGAGCCAATTTTAATTCTCCATCAGAGTTGTTTTCGTAAAAAAGGTGTTTGTAGGTCTTTGCTTCACGTATTACGTATAATGTTATAAGTTACGATGGTGGCCTGGTCAAAGATTTTCAGTGTAATGGGCTCTACCACAATCTTAAAATATTATAATTATGACCTATCTGGTATATTTGATGACTACATAACAGTATGTGATGCTACTTCACTTTGTAATTGTTTTATGTATTGTACTAAACGAAATCTAATGTCTATTTATTTGGCATTCATGTATATTACAGGATCCATGTATTGGTGTCAACAATCTGCTTTGATATATAGGCACAAATGAGGTGTACTTTTCCGATTATTGCATTGAATATTTTAAAATTAGAGTGAAACGCGTAATACTAATTCTATGAAACATTTCATATTCAGCCGATGGTAGAATTGATAGTCAATTGAATAAATTATGATTTATATGACAAGACAACAATAAATGGAGTTTCTCTTAATATATTTAAGCACGAGTTTGTTCTACATTACTTAAGTACACAAATCAACTTCTTTATTGGCACAACTTACTATATTAAATTATAATACCTTATAACATCAGTTGCAAATCCGTAGTAACAGTATAAACTTATATATTAATTAGGAATTCTTAAAATAAAATGTTAATATTTCTAATAAATTCTATGTTAATAAAATTAATCTATATTCTCTCTAACAAATTATAAATGATTCTTATTTTTAAGTTATTTTTAATTTTAAAATGCTTCTTGGCACTTATTTTGGCATACGTTAAGGTTTGAAACAGTACACTTAAAATGTGGAAGGTTATTGTGTAAAAATAACGGCACATGAAATGTAACTCCTGCACTAACACTGTGCTATTGGAAAGACTTTGAATAGAACTCCTAACCTATTACTCATAGCATTGTCTTTTTAACAGCATATAAAGCTTTATATGCTGTTAAAAAGACAATGAAATTAATGGCAATAAGTTCCTTACTCAATTACCCCACTGTTTATTCAAGCAGTTTGTTTTCATTGCTCATAAACGTATGAGTAATAATTGCATGTCTTTTTTTCTTTGTGGCGTAATTTCCAACCCATATTAACCATAATTAGCATTAAATTATGTCCGCTAAAAATATCAATGCCTAGAATTTACTCATTATCTTCTAACGTAACGTCATTATGAGAGTATGTGGTGCAATAAAATAATATTTTATTCTAAACATTTTATAGTATACTTACTATAAAAAAGAATATACATTGCAATATACCAGGTGGTTAGCTCGAGTTGATGTTAGGCACATGTACTGTAACTTATTTTAAAGTAATCAGTTCTTATTAGTAATACGGATTAACTACACTATAATTAACTTTTGGTGTTCGGTTCAGGAAATACGCAAGATTTCCTTTAAAACCATTATCATGTAACAAAAAGTCCGATGATCTAATTTTTTTTAACAGTACAAAAAGTTTGTTAGATTATGTACAAACATAACGAACCGTTGAATACACAGTCAGTTATTTGTACGGAATATTTTTCGCTGTTACTTCATAGATTAATCTCGCTATGGTAGAAATCATGGTGCAGCATAATATGATACTTCCCACAACATGGATATTGTGGCACATTTTATAAAATCTATTTTTGAAAAAAAATACCTAAATATATTTTTGGTATCGCATCAACAAATCAATATTCTATGGATACAAGAGAATACATTACTAAAATTGCTTTGGATATAGGAACACATCATGAGAATTGGCAAAAAATGCGAATAATATTATTAGTATCTTTCTTTGGCGTTAACAAAAATGTTTTTAAGTACTTTTGGTGCGATAACAGACGACATTTAACGTAAATAGGTCATGTTAATCATTGATAACCTATTTAAATTAAAAGCACTATGCTACACACATTAAAAAAAGTTTGTGATCATTAGCTTAAGCTAATTTGTTTTTAATGGGAAAACAATTGAACAGTTGTATATTTTTTAAAATAAAGAATTAACATTGTTTCAATCCGAACAGAGTTTTTTTTTTTTGTAGTTATTTTCCCTCATTCAATATGTTATCTGTTATTGATTGATGATAACATTATTACAGGTTGCTCAACATTAACAATGAGAAGTGATAATTGAATAAAATATGTCTTGTTTATAATGTAGAAGGTCGTAAACTATCACAGTTAAGTCTTGGAGCTAAAACAGTGCCGGCCAAGACTACTTTGCTAACTGACTTCTTTCGAAAAAAAATCAATTATTCATAATTATAACAGAAACGCAATTCCATAAAACATCAGTTTTAGCTCAAAAACTGTCCTATTTTGAAAACATACGATACATATATTCACAATTCCGTTCAAATTCCGGACTGTGTATACATTTTGGGTCAAGTTTAACTAACCAGCGAAATTCTGCAGTCTGACAAACGCTACATTTCTTATGTTTTGAGGTCAACGACTTCTTTAAAATTTAGTATCGTTAATATGGCTTTAGATAATCAGATTTTATTTAAACTTTCAAATTACTTAGCAAAGTCCAGAGTTTTTCTAGCTAATTAATCTTGACCTTGAAGTAAAAGCGCGGTATTATGGCCTAAAGGGTAATCTCGCAACTTTCATATTTACCATTGTAGTTGCTCAGTAGAAAAGGCGTAGGAACTAAGTCGACGCCGAGGCGGCGCAGGCGACGGTTCAGCGACACGGTTCTATCGTGCGCTGTCACCATCACTGTGGAGAAAAGATGTTGAATTACAAGTTGTTGCTATAAATAAAATGTTAACAGAGTCTTAGGGACTTTACCCAAGGCGAGATGCGATTGCAATTCGGCCCATTCCAACTACAAGTGAAAATCAACCTTACTACTATGACATATGACATAAAACACGTTGTTATCTACGGGTAAATGAAAAACAAAACACGATCGCCACGACGACGTCAAGTGAATCGAATTGCATCATTATTTCTTAGTAGCAAGGTTGATACCGTGCAAGCACCGTAGCAAGTTAGGTACCGTTTTACCCTGCTGGTATGGAACCCTAAAAAGCAGCAGATTTTTTTTTATGTGAGATGGGTTTGCTCTTGACCTTAGATCTCGCGCTATCGCTCCTTTATGGTCTGTGTCCAGCAGTGGACTGCAGTAAGTTAAAATTGATGACACCAACGGCTGGCGCAGTAGCTGCGCGATCGACTGCTGCGGGTTTGAACAGAACGAATATTTGTCTACAAGTGGCTGTTCGGGGTCTGGGTGTGTGTGCATGTGGGTTTCTATGTTTGTAAACGCACTCACGACACAGGATAAATTTGAAACATTTTTCGATATTCCTCATAGTTTCGCATATAGTCAAGTCAACCACGCCCAGTTGAAAAATTGACTCTGTATATCTCTTTATTTGAAGTAACATTGACTCTTTTCTTTCATTGACCATTTCCTTATTCACAGGCGGGTTCACTGCGAGTTTTAGCCGTCAGAGGTGCTACCAGCGCATAACGTAAACAACTTTCAAGTGTATTGTGTAGTTATTTATTATCTGTGGTGTAGTGTATGTCAAGTTTATCATACAGTAAATGACATCATGCGCTGGTAGCGCCATCTGAGCCGAGCTTTGCGTGAAACCTCCCAATAATTAATATTCTTATTCTAATCACTTAACCTAAGACCAGGAATACATGTAGTGTGACTAACCTGGCCTGGGCGCCCTCGGCAGTGTATACGTGTCCTTGGGTCAGACCCAGTACTGGTTGCGCCTGAGCATCGGGTTCGCGGGCGCCACACCGGCCGCTCGCACAGGGTACGCAGCCTCACTTGCCTCGTAGCTACTCCAGTCTTCGGCCTGCAATGATCCGTACTGATTGTTTCATTATTATTGGAATTTATTCACACATTAACTGTACGTAATACTTGAACGTCCCTAAACTACAAATTCAAAACACATTACTTTGTGGAATGCGCCTACACATGACATCAATCCAGTATACCACACAGTAGTCTCATTTGTACCGATTTCCAAAAAAAATATTATTTTCCTATTGCTAGATAAGGCTTTGTTACAAAAGATTTTGGGTTTCTTAACCCAGATTGTACAAACATAACAGCTTTTTTTGGGGTATCGATGACAAAATAATTGACGCAAAGTAAAATGCCATAGTTTGGAGGGAACTCGTTGTTATACTCAACCATATCAAATTGAACGGATATGGATGAAGTTACAGAGATAAGTTATACTAGAATAATAAATAGGATACCTTTTGTCCAGATATAAAGACCCCGTACGGATAATTTTGCTGGCAATACCTAAAGTCCGTTCGCAGAACAGGAGGAATTTCGTACATTGACCTATTATAACCTATCTCTATCACTCCCGCGTAAATATAATGAGTCTCACTTGCACAGATGCAATGGCCGCCGTTCTCAGGGATTGTAAACCTTTTACCGATAGTATGCATAACCGCATCGTGTCGTAGCGGTTACCTTTTACTTAATACAAAAATGTTTGTGATCACTGTCAGTAGGTAAAGAGGTCAATGTACGAAATTCCTCCTGGTCTGCGACCAGACTTTAGTAAACATAAATAACAACTCACATCAGTATGATCATCAGTCCCGTACGGATACCTCGCGTTGAGGTCTGGCAACCCCGCGTCGGCGAGCGGCGTCACCTTGCAGGCAACGCTGCCAGCAGACGGCAGTGGCGTGCTAGCACCGGTGTGAACTGATTGCTCTGACGACACGTAGCTAAGGAAACAAAAAAATAACATTACAAAAAAGAGCTCATTAAAGTTTTTGGGGGCGGACTTTGCTCAACAGCACAAGCTAAAAATAACATTACATCATACCTATACTCTTTATTAGGGTTATTTAAGTCAACAGTAAATAGGTTACTTCTAGGACAAAAAAGTATTAGCTACGAATTTTTTATCGTGGTAAAATCATCAAACTAGTCCTCCCACCCAGGGCGGGACTACAAAAATTCACGGTGATCCTTCAGTAGCTCTTTACATTCCAGGGTCACGGTTACCTGATGAGACAGTCCCGCGACCCTGAAATAAATACCATTCAGTAGGAACTGGTTTCCGACCCCATATTATGTTGAATAACTTTACTGATAGAACTGAACCTTACCGCTTAATAGGCGGCGTGGCTTGAGAAGGCGATGGCATGAGATGATCGGGGGGCCTCGGCAGCGGTATGGGAGCGACCGCGCCCTGACTCTGCCCGTGTATCTTGACCAGCGCATTCTGCTCCCGCATGAGGTAGCGCCGGCACTTCAACAGGCCGAAGATCACGACTATCGCGAGCACAGTCCCCGATAGAGCCATGAGGATCATCATGTAATACGATGCTGCTTCACCATTTGCTACCTGTAAGGTAAAGCTTATTTAGGACTGATGATCATGTAAAGTATACTAGTTTGGTAAACTTTGGTTATTGTTGGATTTCAAACATTTTTATCTGGGTAATTTTATATATTCAGTTAATCTGAAGCTTCAAACTTCATCTAAAGAATTAGCTGCATTTAAAAAATGCTACTAATGTTGCCAATACTGAATTATTGTATTCACTCAACTTTGGGTTCAATTCGTGCTATGGATGACGCACAAAGACTGTTTAATTCAGCGTAGACGTTACGCAAACGCAGTGGGAATTCAAAGCAATAACGTGTGCGTGATTTGCGCCAATTTTGTACTTATTTACATAACAAGACGGAGGAACTTGGATGAGGAACCAAGAAGCGACTTTCTCTTACAAGGTTATACAAACTACTAAGTAGAATAATTAAATGTATACTCACTGGAACACCCTCATGGCTTTCCGGGTCATTAGGACCCGGCAGGTTCTTCTTCTGTCTGTTCCCTATAAAAATCTTCACATCACCGACCGCTGGTTGGAAAATAGTCGCCGCCAACAAGAACCTGAAGCTATCCTCGTAACCATTCAGTTCGCTGACTTTCTTCTTCGTCACTAAGTATATGACTCCAGCTTTCACGTCCTCGTGGGTGAAATATGCTACTTCCCTTTCTCTTGCACTGGTCTTCTCCCCAGAACTTCTTATTATCTTCTTTAAAGTCCCAAATCGAGGCTTTTTTAATAAAGTATAAACAGGATCGCTGGCTGTCAGTTTTGCTAATCCACTTGCATCCATGGTATTCAATGTAATCCTAGCTTTTTCTACTTCTACGCGTAAATCACCTAAGGTCATCAACGGCTGCACTATAACTTCGATTGTGAACGGCCTAGTCGCATTACTGTTGTGGACGTAAGCGATCAAGTCGAAGCTATCGTTCGCAGTCGTCATATCATTCTGCATGTATATCACCACCTTTTCCATTAAATCTTTATGAGTGAAATACGAAACTGGATTCCTTCCGACGTAAACCATACCATGGAGAGGTTGACGAGTGATATTGTACAGGACTTTTGATGTTCTTGCGTTAGTGTCCACGTATATCTGATCTGTGGTTACAGCGGCCACGTTTGAACCCTGTTGCAGATATATAGGGTGCAGTGATGTGGCATTGAGAATCACCGGTATCACGTCTATGGTGAACACTGTGTACGTTGGCTTGAACTGTCCGTCCCACACTCTAAAGTAGAACGTCGCAGTCTGTAGCATTCCTGAATGTTCGTATATCACTCTGCCACTATTGATGTCGTCTTGAGTGAACTTGTTGATCGAATGCGCTTCATCGATTGTCTGGTTCTTGTCCAACATCACCATCCTACCTTGCGTCGGTCCACTGATTATATCGTACAAGATTCCGGCGGGACCTGTATCAGCGTCTTCAGTTAGAAGATCATTCTTAGTGATGGTATAGTTCTCACCTTGCACTACTTGTATTTGTGGCGTGTCCGTTAGCAATCTGAACGGTTGATCGTTGACTGGGATTATGTGAATCATTATACTAACATTACACAAGAGGACATAGTCGGGTAGTAAGTACAAGGACATGTCAATCTGGTCCTGTGTGGTATCTGAATCGTCATGCTCATAATTGACGACGCCGCTTTCAATTTGCGATTGCGTCAGTGACGACATGAAAGGCTTTAACTCTCCGTGGGAAGGCTGCGACCACTGCGCCTCGATCTGAGGCTGCCTCAACCCGGCCTGGGTTTCTAAATACGTGATAACATTACTAACATTAACTTTAATAGGCACTTTGTCTCCTTCCTCTACTTTTATGGGGGGTATATTGACATATTTAGCGAGTCCACCAGATGACACAGAGATATCTATGTTAAAAATTTGATCTGTCAGCGGTTTGGCGAGTGGCGCTTCCACTGTGAATATGAAGGAATCGTTCGTGTATAAATCTGAGAAGGGATGAGTGTGTTCGTAGTAAACAACTGTGTTGTTAATATCTCGTTGTGTGAACTGCTTTATAGATCTGTGGTGGCTTTCTCCGTTTAGCATGATAAGCCGTCCTAGTGTCGGAGCTCTGTCTATCTTGTATATGATCGTTCTTGTTGGGTCTGAGCACTTCGACATGAGCATGTAGTTGTTCAGAGGCTCCCTCATAAGTGGAAACACTCGTAAGTTGTGTTTCCTCGTAAGTTTGAGAGATACAGACTTGGTTGTTATTAGAAACGTGATTTTGGACAGTTCGTGTAATCCGTCTGTGACATTGAAGATCATCTTGCCTTTTGTGCCATCTGAAACAAATATAAACGATGTTTTATGTTTTTATACCCCTATTACATGGAGTTAATCTATACTAATATTATAAAGAGGTAAAATTTATGAGTTTCATTGTAGGAAGTAATCTTTGGAACCACTGAAGTATATTTTACCGCCAAATTGCACCTAGATGGTTACCTAATGTATAAAGTTATGAAGAAGAAGATTTAGTGCGGTCTCTCTAACATCCTACTAATATTATAAATGCGAAAGTTTGTGAGGATGTATGGATGTGTATGTGTATGTAGGTATGTTTGTTACTCTTTCACGCAAAAACCATCTGAACGAATTTGGCTAAAATTTGGTACACAATATGGTTTATAACCTGGATTAACACATAAGATAATTTTTATCCCGATTTTATGTTCCCGTGGGATAATTTTCGAGTTGTAGCGGGTGAAGCCGCTGGCAACAGCTAGTTAGACAAATGTATATTCTTTGGCTTACTTTTGTGCACAAACACAACTCTAGCGTTGTCGATGTCCGCTTGCGTGAAGTGATGCACGGCGGTGTCCAGGTTGCCTTGTAGCGCGATGTACCCGGACACTATGTCCACCACCCGGACCGTTACGTTTTCGGGAGGTGTATCGATGTCGTTGACATCTGGAAGTTGAACAAACAGATTTTTATTAGCTTACCTTTCACATTTTCGCAGCACAGCTGTTAACAGCACCTTAAGACAAGCGCAGGAACAAGAATATTAGGTCAAAACAGAGCACCCAGCAAAAGGGTTTTTCTCCAGAAATAAATTATGTTTTTTTCGTTCTGAACCAACTCCGCCATTATTTTTTTCTAAAGAACTATGCCGCATAATTTTTAAGAACGGTTTGATAACGCCATACACGCTATTTAACACCTGCACGCTCTACAAAAACAATTATCGTATCAAAATAATAAATTTTGACAAGAACAAGGCAGGTATTTTATTGCTACGTTTAGCAACTTTCAAGTTATTAGATAGTTGGCAGAAAGAGGTCATTCACAGGTTCCTTAGAAGTTATGCCACATAGAAGCTACTCTTTGGAGTACTCACATAGTTCTTTAGTGGTGAATGTGAAGGTGCCTCCCTCCCACACACACAGGCCGGTGTTGGCGGCCACGATGGGCGGTTCATCGTTCACGGGCACGATGTTCACGTGCACGTGGAATGGCTCGCTCTCCTTACCGCTCTCCGTCATAGCTACCATCCTGAACGAGTCTGCAGATTCCTCCGAGCCATCGTTTATGTACTATGTGATATAAAAGGGTTAAAACTTAAGCTCGTAGCAATTAAAAGTCATGATAATTTGCACAACAGTTCTTTTTATAGCGAAAGTTAGTAATTTAGTACAATTCTTTTTTTTTTTGCTCTCTATTATTCTAATCTAACGGTATTTCTCCGAAACCAAATTGTATGTATAAATAAACGCCAGAGTCACGTAGTAAGAGACATTGTACCTACAAAAATCATACCTGAATATTTCCAGAATTGAGTTTCAACACAGGCAGCAAGTTGAGCTCTTGATCAGTCATCACAATCTTGCCATACTTCGGTTTCTCAACCACTTTATACGCTACAACCTTTCCTCTGTAGTACTCCGTGACTGTTCTGAACAGATCTGGCTTTACACTGACTGCTTCACCTTCGACAACCGTCAGGTTTGCAGCATACACGTAGAAATGCTCCGGGATGATAATGACGTTGAGATCAACGTCCCGAAGCCACACTATCCCATTCGTAACGTCCATTCGTATTCTGTCTCGAGTTCGGTTAACTCCGGACTGAACGTAAACCAGACGGTTTGCGTTAATAATGGATTGGTCGAACACTTTGATATGAACTGGCTCTTCGTTGTAGTTCTCCAGCTCGAGGGTGCCCGGTGTTGTTGTTATTTCGAGCCAGCCGTGGTAAGGTCCATCTGTTACTTGGTATACTATGTTTGAGGGCTCGATTTGGGGATGCATTACCTGCAACAAGGGATACAAAGGTTCATGACAAGCTACACGATAACTGACAAATGCTTGCACTGACTGGACAGGTCCACTCAAATCTGTGTGGTTCTTTCTTCAGAAGACCGTCTCTACCTCATAAATGACTACCAATTATTTAATGTCTGGACTTTAAAAGAGACAGTGACCACTGAGTTTGTTGCGGCTGTTTGTTCTCAGAGTAGTCAGATACGAAACACCTGCTTCATCTAGTTTGTAAAAAGACGACGTGTAAAAGTTTTGATATTAACCAACTTGCAAAAATTGTGCAATACATTATATAATGCATATTTTGGTTTACAATATGAGACAAATGTATTATCTGTGTCAATAAAGATTTTTTTTTTTTTTTTTATCGATAATAGCATCTCCTAAAAAATAATAATGAGATACATACCTCCAAGACCTCTTTGGTAACATTGACACTAGTAGATTCTTCGACTACCAGAGGTAAGTTCGTGTTTACACGGAGCGGCTCCCAGTAGCTGGACGGGAAAATCTTTATGACATAGACACCTTCGCCCCAAGTGTCCAGGCACATCACTTTGAACCTAGTGACAAATATATTGCTCAAAATTATATTTTTATTATCTTCTTAGGGTCAATTCACATCGAGACAAAACGCTGCGCACACATATCATTAGAGCGACTCAAAATCTCACTTTAATTACTACACGAAAAGATAAAAAAATCCAATAAAGTCGCGTTGCGTCTTGGTGTGAACTGACTCTTTTTTTAGCGTGATAAAAATAATCATCAAATGAGTCCTCCCAACCAGGGCGGGGCAGGAGGGATTGTCAGACTTGTTCTGACTAAAATCCACAGTGTCCTACAATAGCCCTTTACGTTCCGGGGTCACGGTAGGTCTTTAGTCCCGCGATCCGGCAGGCTTTAGCCCTGAGCGTGTAAAAATTAGGAAACGTGTATGAAGTCACAATATGGCACCAAGGCTGTCCTTTTCTTAATTGAAGACATAGTATTCGACAACAAACAATGCACTCTAGAAAAACAAACTAGTCGAACCTGAACTGATCGGTAGGAGTCTTGGGTTCTCTATGCCTGTAGGCCACTCTGCCCGCCGCCACATCTAGCTGAGTGAACGTGTACGCTCCCTGACCATCGCCGACCTCGATAGTTCCATGTTTCGGTTCCAGATTCACTTCATAACGAATGTCTTCTTCTAAGCAGTTCATATTGGTGTCGACCTGATAAGGACGAGATAAAATAAGATGTCAAAATAATAACATCAATTTTGGCTTTAGAAAAACATAATGTTGCTTAATGCGCCTGAAATTAATATTCTTTTATTTATTTAAAAACTCATAAACTAACATTAAAGGTTACAAACCTAATGCGATTTTATTTATTAAATATTTAAAATAACATTACATTTTATTCATTACATTTCTATTGCAATCCAAATCCCAGTCCGTTTTCTTTGACGACTGTTTCTAATTGGACATCTTTAAAACGTGAATTAGCAAATCGGTCGTTGATTGGTTACTGACGAAGATCGGGATCAAAATTGCAAACGACTTCGCAACCATATATTTTGTCATAGTGCTTTATGTAGCGACTTAAAAATAGTTAGCACAACATTTTTTTAAATTTAAACCTTTGTTTGAAACACCCTTGCTATTATGACTAGACTATTTCATGATGATTCAGTGTATCCTGGATTATTATTTAAAAAAAGTGACCATAGAAAACAATGAGCAACAATTACCTGCATATCTCTTGAAGTAATAACTACAGCTTTCCCATTCTCCACAATGGATCCGTTCGTTGGATACATCCTTATGAACGGAGGTGAAGCTTGTATCTCCAGGTTACCGTTGACATCGAACAACCCATCTGATATCCAAAAAGCCATCTTCCCGTACTCCTTCCCTTGGTGCTTGAATAACACCAAATTCTTATTAATATCGTCCTGAGAAAACTGCGCTATTTGCTCAGAAGGATTGTCAGCCCGAAATATACCACCATTGGGAGGATCTTTTATGTATCGTTGGACTGTGTAAATAATATCGGAAGGTTTTGTATCCAAGTCTGCATCAGTATAACTCAAGTCGCGAGCCGTGATGAGTCTCGCTCCTCCATGCACGATGTGGAATACGTTATCGTTCACCCGCACGGGGCTATTATCGTTCTTCAATATGATGTCGATGTGAAACACTCCCACATATTGAAAATCTTCTGGCTCCGGACTCAAAGCCATGAAATGAAACGAGTCGTGTCGACTTTCAGAGTCGTCGTGTGCATAATACACTCTATCAGAATTTAGTTCTTCTAGAGTGAAGTAAGTCGTATTATCTCGCATTATTTTCAAGATATCGTTTATCACTTCGATTTTTCCGTGCTTCGGCAAATGTGTGATATTGAATATAAGGTTAGTGACTGCATCTGTGCGGAAGTTGAGATGTGTGGCTGGGATGACCATTCTGGAGCCTTCTGTAACTTGAAGACGTTCTAGAGTGGTGTGCACTCGTCCTTCGGTCCGGTCTG
Organism: Agrotis clavis; assembly: GCA_954870645.1. NCBI lineage: Eukaryota > Metazoa > Arthropoda > Insecta > Lepidoptera > Noctuidae > Agrotis > Agrotis clavis. Next base: position 3,868,504 of record OX940917.1, read on the forward strand.
TCGTGAGGGTACCAGGACTGTGACGTATGGTCATGACTCCAGTGATATTCTCGCATTCAGTTGCGCCCACAACGAAGGTAAACTCGTCTTGAATATGAGAGTACGCTCTCCGGTGCAACCGGTACCACAATTGGTCTGTATCGATGTGCTGTTGGGTGAAGGTGCTATGCATTTGTAAATGATGTTTTCCTGAAGACAAGTGCAGGATCCCATATTTGGGCGGTCTCAATATCGTGTAGACGACTCGGTCGCTTGGTAGTGTGAGCGGGTTAGTCTTGAATGTGAGGTGCTGAGACGATATGAAAGCCTCTCTCGTGTTATTCAGTACCAGTTCTTCGTTTACTGATTGGTAGAGTTCGAGTTTTATAAACGTTAATCGAAAGTCGTAGAGTGTGTTCGTTCGTATAGAGCCGACTGATGCTTTGAACTGTGAACAAAAAATTATGTGATAGACAAGACAAAAAAGATTTTTTTTGGTAAACATAATTATGAAGGGTAACTTGGTTACCTTGAACTCATCATGTGAGGGGTTGCCAAGGAGGTGCATGTAGCGCACGCGTCCGAACGTCAGCATTTCACTGGTGAATGAGTCTGCCGTCTGCCACGTGCCGTCCAGGACTCGCAGCCGTTCTACCACGCCGAACTGAGGGGGCTTCACTATATCGTACCTAAGGAAAATATAGCAATTTAACAGAGAAACTTTACACTTTAACTAGTGTTGATACTAATTACTTATAGGCAACGACGACCGACGAGGCAAAGTATTTAAAGTGAAACTTTAATTACATCGTCTCAAACTTTTTCGTCTGTGTGTTGCATGTCGCGTGACGGTCGGTCGCGGAGTAGGGATAAAGTGAAAGGCGCTCGTCAGACCAGCCGAGGCTAACATGGAGGCGCCTATTAATAGTTAGCCGGCGGCGCCGGCATTGAAAGTTCAATCAGCAAAAAATATAGCTCGAAAAAATGTCGTTTTGACGAGATGACACTGCCTCTTGAATGGCGGCCTCGTATTGGTCAGCGAATTTGGGCGCCCCGCTCGAACACACGCTCTAGCGAAGACTAGTAGCGTGCACGCTGAACGCCACGCTGCGCGCTACAATGCACGCTGCAACGCTCCGCTGCAGGCCCCGCCGTCCTGAATTTGCGGCCTTAGACAAGTCGTGAACGTGTTGATACTTACTTGACTTGCACGTTAGTCTCATCAGCATTGGTAGTGAAGGTCAGGTTATCAGCAGAAATGATGGCGTAGGAGTTGTGAACTAACTGGAGCCCCGTGTTGTTCACCAGCCGTACTTGCAACGGAACTATTGATATCCGCAGGATGCCGGGGCCGCTTGTTTCTATACCGTCTGAAACCTGAGAAATTACAAAAAGTAATGTTGAAATAATAAAATAGGCTTGTGCACATTACGGCAGGTCCTTCCGCTTTGCGAAAATCGCTCTAGCGAGCTTGTTCCTTGCGGCCCGTGATTGTTTTGTAAACTGCGAAGACTTTCTTTTATAAATGAGAAGGTAGCCTGATTTATATACAAATATAATTAGTTTAAATTATAAATATTAAAATAACGATAACTAGTAAGGATTTATGCAGAAAATGTCGTTAAATAAGTCATTCTAAACGTGAATGTATCAACAGCAGAGGGTCTAAAACGGCAGAAATATTCCAAATGATTCACTACGTGAATGAAAAATTCAAGACTAACCAAAGACGTCGCTGACAATCACTGGAAATGCACGAAGGTCGTGCATTTCCAGCAACGTCACTGGCTATTCATTCACGAAGTGAATCATTTGGGATATTGCTAAGTGGTGATTTTAGACCCTCTGACGAGAGAAAGAGAAAGAAACTATAGATAAACTGATAACTTGACTAAATAAAAAAAAACTAAATTACTTCAAAAGATTTCAAATGATTTCTATTTGTCTGTATCTGTGAAGTAAAATACGGCTAGATAGTAGGTGACTGCTGAAATGTTGAGATGAAGAATGAAAATCAACCTTACCACTACGACATTTGACATAAAACACGTTGTTATAAGCGGTCAAATGAAAAACAAAACACGATCGAAACGACGACGTCAAGTCAATCGAATTGCATTATTATTTCTTAGTAGCAGGGTTGGTTTTCACTTGTAGTTGGAATCGATAGAATCATGTCGCAGAGTTGGGCAGGAAAGCGATTGATAGGGATAAAAATTTTATGGGACCAAATGGCAAGTATACTGCATCGAACAAAAATCACACTACTCGGACTAGAAACCTCGGAGTAATCGGTGTACATACATAAAAAAGAACATGAGAAGAGATAGATATAATTATGTTATAAGATAGAAAAGGATATAAGATACTCACTTGTAAAGTCAGCCTGAGTGAAGTTTTATTGAGTTGTTTGTCACTTGTTGAGCCGTGCACGTATGAGATCACTCCCGAGTCAATATCTTGCTGCGTAAACGAGTCCACCGGCTGACCAGACATTTCAATATGTCCGCTGTTGAAGAAACAACATGATTACGTTTAGCTGATATCTTTATGTAATAGTCATTATCTATTTGACAGTAGTAAAATTGTGGTGGTGAATAGATGTGTTGATGGCTTAATTTTATTACTGTAACAGACCAAGTGACGGACCGAGAGAGGACTCATTTAATCTGTCGATTTCGGAGTCCCAGTCGAAAGTCGTAAAAATATAACCTGGCAATCGGAACAATTTGAGTGTAAAGTTCCATCGGTAAAAGAATTGTTGAAGTTCATAAACATGTGACATCGCCAAACCACACTGGTCAAACGTGGTGGATAATGGCCCATTCTCACTGGGAACTTCAAAGGCTAAGCTATGTGCATGCTGTGTCATGTGCCCGACCCTATATGTGAGAACAATGTAGCAAGTAAAAGTGTCCATAGGAAATTAATGTAAACTAGCTGACCCGGCGAACTCCGTACCGCCTGAGAAACGATAAAAAAAAACCTTTTAAACCTTCCCTGGACTTTCCAAAATAATTCAAAACCAAAATCAGCCAAATCGGCCCAGCCGTTCTCGAGTTTTAATCAGACTAACGAACAACAATTCATTTTTATTTATATATAGAAGATAGATAGATAGATAGATAGAAGATAGATAAAGACAATTCAATAAAGTTATAAATAACTAGCTTTTCCCAGCGGCTTCTCCCCCCCCCCTTATTGCCTATGTCACTCAGAACCAAAGCAGCTTACAACTGGTGAAAGAATTTTTGAAATCGGACCTGGCTGCTAAGAGATGACCAGACACGACTGACAGCGCCCGTTCAAGAACATGACACATGCATCAGCATCACTCAGCTCAACCATTTTGAAGGGAACTAAATGATCCGACACACGCGCCACCGTCATTAGAGTGAGCATGACATAATCTCAACCGCCAGGGTCATTCAAGTCATTACAAGAAGTGGGTATCGGTATACATCTTACTCGCACCGTTACACAGCGTAGCATCAGTGGAAACGATCACACAGTTTCGTAGCTCAGCTTTTACATTCTCGCAGCACAGCTACATAGCACATCTCTGGTGGAAAGGCACAGTTATGGCGGAAATACCTAATACATGCAATTCTTTGCTTAAAAGGTACTTCCTTTATGTGTACTGTTTTTTACATATATGTGGAATAAATAAACTTATTAACTTATCGGGGTCGTATATAACTCACCTGTTCGCCTCATTCTTGCCGTGTAGCACAGTATACAAGAGATCTTCGGGCGCCGTATCAGGATCCTCAGCCTTCAATATGTCGGATGTGATCACTTTGCGAGTTCCCTGTAATAAATGTGTGTTGAAATCAACACCCAGGAGTTAGTATTTGTTTGTCTCAAAACAGTGAAAGAAAACATAGTGAGGAAATATTTGGGTTTAAAACGGGATGTTTACCATGTTTATTATTTGTTTTGAGTTTCCGATATTTAGCACTGTTGCAAGCGCTATGATCACGGATGAACTGAAGTTATTGCAGGTGGATGTTTATGAGCAGACAAATCGGTCTACCCTTCTTCTCATTCGTTTTTTATTGCGTTTGTCATCACTACCATTGTCACTCGTCTCACTCACACACAAAATTAATAAACATAGTAAATGTCCCGTTTTAAACCCTAATATTTGTAATAGTGATTATGTCAGTTTAAAAACTTATATAGTGAGGAAACTTCGAAGAAAACCTTTTGAACAAGTCGCATGACACTGCGTGTTTTCTCTCAGGCCTTAGAAATAATCCCAATAGCTAAATAGGGTTCTCTATTGTGTTACCTAACTTTTTTATACATAATCTTATGTGACATAATTTTTTTTGTCCTAATCATCATTTGTCCGAATGATAACTTGCCCGAACTTAATAACACATTATTTCAAATGCCATAACATTGAAATTCCTAAATACTGTATGTCCTAAATTCGTTTGTCATAAATATAACAATCAATAATATACAAAATACATAAAACCGATTGCCATAAAATACATAAGTCCTAAAGTTTGTTTTGTTACTGATTACCACCCAATAAGGAAAATAGACGGAGCCCCGCTTCGCGGGGCTCCTATTTCTGCGTGCAAGGTTTAAAGTAACCTAACACGAAGGGGATGGCGGGGTCTTTCAGACCCCGCCATCCCCTTCGAACCTAACCTGTCCGTGTCGGGGTGCCCACAAGTCCCGAGCTCGCTTCGCTCGCTCTTGGATCCCAAGATCTTCCGTTTCTAAACAATTTAATGAAATATCAGTTTTACTATACCTAATTGAACATTCGGAATAATACACATTATGTAATATAATGATTAGGACATATGACTTTATTTCATACAAAATTAGGAGATTCAATTATTATGATACTCGATTTTATGCCAGAACAGCTTTAGAAGTGAAGATAATTATGTAAAACAATATTTAGAACTTTTGATCATTATGGTTACTGAATTTTATAGCAAACGTGTTATGGATAATGATTTTCGGACAAACAATTTTAGGTGACGAAAAGGGATACCGCTAAATAGTTATGCTAATTCATTTACGAATTTCATAGAGACTGAGACTGCTAGATGCGCGTGTGAGAGTATTACTGTCTATCAGCGCTTCCTTACACCGTGTAAACATTCAGGGATACAATTGGGTCTAAAATCATGTACTGAATTACTATTATTGAATATAATATTTAGTTTGTAGTAAGACTTGAAGTTCCTTACAGAGTTATTTGAAAAAAAAATGACAACCTTTAATGGACTAAAAGTACCTACTTATGGATATAAACAACATTTACTATGAAACCGAGCCAGAAATATAAAAAGGCCGGTCAACGCATAAATACATTGTCAACGGAGAAATACACTCGAGAGCAATGAATCCGGGTCACTTAAAGAATCCTAAAAATCTCGGAAACTAAAAATGCTAGGTTAATGCAATAAATTGTATTTAATAGACAATGTAATACTCCTTAAATGAAGGTATTAAAACTTCTTAGTTATTGTAAAGTTATATCATAAAAAAATCAAATTTGAAAAAGGGCCACTTTCGAAGATGGAACTACGAAATTACAGCATTTGGTTTTGCTTTTGTTTGTAATCTGTCATTTATGTGGGTACATAAACCATGTTGATAGTGCTCTATATTCATTATTCAAGCTGAAATTATGTCGCTTACGCCTGAAGAATGCACCAGAATACTTACAATGCTGGAAACCAGCCGGAGTCAGCGCGATACAGCCAGGACTGTCGGTGTGTCGCTGTCAACAGTACAAAGAGTTCTCCGACGTTACGAAGAAACTGGTTCTAACCTACGCAGACCAGGAACGGGCAGAACCAGGTGTACCACAGCACGAGAAGACCGATACTTGGTGAACACCATGCTTCGAAATCGCTTTCTCACAGGAACTGAACTCACCAATCAGTTTCGACGCCTCGGAGGAAGTAACCCAAGTGCATGGACAGTAAGACGTCGGCTTGCTGAATCTAACTTAAAACCCCTTAGACCTGCAAACGGCCCTAAACTGGAGCGTGGGCATCGTATTTCAAGACTAAGATATGCCCAGAGCCACGTAAATTGGAGTATTGAAGATTGGTCAAAAGTTATGTTCTCCGACGAATCAAAATTTATGCTCTACAAGCACGATGGAAGACACAGAGTGTATCGAAGACCAGGGGAAAGATTCAAGCAAGCATGCATCGAAGAAAAAGTAGCCTACGGTGGTGGGTCTGTACTTGTGTGGGTCGGAATTTCTTCTGAAAGTCGCACAGAGCTGGTGATCATAGAAAACGGCTCTTTAACTAGCGTAAGATATGTGGAAGAAATCCTCAATGATCACGTTGGTCCATTTATGGTCAATTTAGGTGAGGATGCTATATTTATGCATGACAATGTCCGACCTCATACAGGTAGGATTGTGAATGACTACCTTCAAGAGATGAACATTACTCGTATGGAGTGGCCAGCGCGCAGCCCGGATATCAACCCGATCGAGCATGCTTGGGACGAGCTAGGCAGATGCGTAAAACAACGAAACCCTCCCCCAATCACGCTTCGTGAGCTCAAAATTGCTCTCACAGAGGAATGGGAGAATATTCCCCAAAATCGTATAAGGAACTTGGTGTACAGCATGCCAAACCGCGTAAACGCAGTAATGGAAGCACGAGGAGGCAATACGAAGTATTAAAATTCAAGAAAATCGTAATAAAGTTCAAAAATTTCATGATTCCTATTTTTGTTTTAAGGAGAGATCAGCAGTTTTTTTCTTTATGTAATTTTGTGTTAATAAAATGTATGGTGACTCATATTTTTTTTACTTTCATTTAAGGAGTATTACATTGTCTATTAAATACAATTTATTGCATTAACCTATCATTTTTAGTTTCCGAGATTTTTGACATTCTTTAAAGTGACCCGGATTCATTGCTCTCGAGTGTATTTCATTTTGTTTGAAACACCAGACCATTACTTTTTGATCTTTTACGGTTGGTTTCATAGTAACAGTTGTTTATATTTTATAACCATAAGTACTTTCAGCCTATGAAAGGTTTTAAAGTTTTACAAATAATCCTGTGTAAAGTTTTCAAACTTGTCTGAAATAAATAAATACACTTCTCATCAAAAAAATCGAAACACTTTCGTTTTTATTGTTTTTGTCCTAATTTTTTACAAAAGAGAATTAATTCCATGAAAAAAAAACATTACTGTGTAGCTGGCAGTTTGGTCATTACAGTAAGAAGAAAAAAATCAAAATTCGAAATAATTTCATTTGTTTATCCTATAAATGAAATTAATCACTGTTTTGAGACAAATGTGTATTTAGGGTTGGAGTACGTTTCTCGTTCAAAAACTAAAAATTAGCGCTTGTCTTTAAACTTTCTGTTTCTTATTTCATTTACTGTGACTTTGGGACGTCTGAAAAAACTTTTTTTTCTAAAACATATGGATACTTCGCCCGCAGAAGCCGCCCAAGTGGTGGCATTGCTGGATTCTGGACTTAGTCAGCGTGTTGTGGCTGCAAGATTGCATCTAAGCTTATCATCTGTTCATAGAGTCTACAAACGCTATCGGGAGACTGGTTCGTTCACGCGCCGTTCAGGATCTGGCAGGAATCGGGTCACTTCTGAGCGAGATGATCGATTTATTGTAACAACTTCTTTACGAAATCGACGCCTTAACGCTTTTCAACTGCAGCAGCAGCTTCGCGTTGTACGAAGAGTAGCTGTAAGTGACTCTACAATAAGAAGAAGGTTGAAGGAACGCGGATTGGCACCGCATAAGCCAGCGAATGGGCCGAAATTAACTGCAGACCATCGAAGAGCGCGCCTTAACTTTGCACGCGAGCACCTAACTTGGTCATACCTTCAGTGGAGCAAAGTACTGTTTTCTGATGAGTGTAAAATTATGCTGTATGGTAACGACGGAAGGAACAAGGTCTACAGAAGAGATGGAGAACGCTTTGCACAATGCTGCATTGAAGAAAAGGTCAGCTATGGTGGCGGTTCGTGGACGGTTTGGGGAGGAATCAGCGCCGACGGTAAGACAGAACTTGCCTTTGTGTCTGGGCCACGGCTGCCTGCACTAAACTCTCATCGGTACATCGAACAGTGTCTTGAACCTCATGTGATGCCCTATGCACATTTTATTGGCAACGACTTCATATTCATGCACGACAATGCTAGAGCTCACACCGCGGGCGTCGTACGAGATTATCTTACCGAAGTCGGTATCTCCATTATGGTATGGCCAGCAAGAAGCCCGGACATGAATCCCATTGAACATCTATGGGATGAATTAAAGAGACGAATTCGAGCAAGAGATCCAGCCCCAGAAACACTTAGCCAGCTGCAAAATGCAATCCAAGAGGAATGGGATAATATACCACAACATGTGATCGTGACTCTCATCCGATCGATGAAGAACCGTATGGAAGCAGTAATAAGAGCTCGCGGAGGGAATACAAGTTATTAAATAAACGTTTCTTACATTTTTTTTTCATTTACGCGTGTTGTTTTACCCATTTCCTTCATATTCCATACAGGGTAAAAATTACTCATTATACAAAATACGAAACCTATGAAGACTTAATTTGAATTTAGAACATTAACATTAGGATTTAAAAACCTCATACTACTCACTATTAAATGACATTTTACATTTATTCCTAAATATACACATTTTTCTGATAATCCTTATCAAATCATAAACTGCCAGGTGTTTCGATTTTTTTGATGAGAAGTGTAGCTAGGAATAAAAAGAAAATACAATAAATAAACGGGTTAAATTAGTAAACTAAAATACTCACACAAATAAATTAAAGGTTAATCTGCTGTGTTTTCGGCGTTTGTGGGGCAAACAATGCATGCAACTACACAAAAGCAAATAATAAAAATTATTCGAAGCTCTGGACACATTCTGAAAATAATAAAACAAAAAATGATAAACAAAAATCATACAATCATTCAAGCAAGGCTTTTCAGTTATTATTTCTGAGGTAAATAATTTGATCTAGACACGCGGGAGCGTGTCAAGCCAAAATCTGGCGTGCAGCTCACGGTGTTTATTTTTTAAATAAAAATATTAGTAGCAACTATATACATATTACGGTGTCGACCTTCCAACTTTGCATGTCTGTGCATGATGTATGTGTGTTATGCTCAACAATCGACTTCAATTTCTGTTTAAGAGGCGAATCCTCATTCAACGAATTAATTCCTGGACTTTTTATTTGTGCCAAAACAACATAAAACAGGCATTTTATCAATTAATATTTTTTAATAACATCATGCTATAGTTAACCAACATCATGCAATGCTTATGCAGTTAGTTTCTGTGAATATTTTATTACTGGTTTTCAGGTGGGATTAATGTCTAATTAACAACGACAACACAGTAATTTATTATTTAGACATGTAACCAGTATAATTTTGAAAAAGTGAATTCTTCAAATTTTTCTGTGCAACGCATCTTGGCTTTTGGTAATTTGTATCGCATTCCTAATCGTAAGTCTTGTAATGGCGACTACTGTGCGGTTGCATTTCCAGAGACTTCATAAAATTAACTTGGGCTAGGTTATCATATGAAAAATCTAAAGTATTTTTAAGTTAGATTATCATCTGCCAAGATTTACAACTGTTTAGGACGGCTCCCAGTCTACCCGAATGCGTCTGAAAACCAGTATTTTATAATGAACAACTGCCTATACACAGTGTCCCAGGAAGTGTGGACAAAATTGAATAAGGGCTTCATATCCCCTGGGATAACGCAAAGTCCATAGGGCGAAACCGCCGGCAGAAGTTAGTGTTTTATGAATCTTTCCACTAAAGACAGGCGGAAAGCATTTTTTTTATATTGATATATTGATATTCTATGCACTGTGACCGTTCACAAAACCAATTCACTTTGCAGTAGGTATATTGGTAAGCTTTGCAAAACTGGTTGATAAATATCATTAGCTAGCTTAAAAGTCTGTACACGAAACGACATTTCAAGCAAATTTTCAAGTCCTTTGATTTTTGAAATAACTGAACCGATTTTTATGAAACTTTATACATACTAGCAAAATACATAGGACTAAAAAGTTAAAGGCTAGAAAACATTTACGAAAAATTGTGTATAGAATGCATAGGGATCGATGGACGCCTAGATAAGAGTCGTTACACAGTGTGTGCCGGATGAGGGTCGCTAACGAGGGAGGCCTAGAAAACGCTGGCATGACGATCAAGACGCCTTTATGAAAGATTGGCCGCACAAAGGGAAGAGTGGAAGGTCAGGTGGAAGATATTATTTTTTAAACTTTGCCACACTAGGAATTTCTCCTGTATCGTGGGTGCGTTTACAAACATAGAAACTCACATACACAAACACCAAGACCCGGAACAACTACTTGCAGATTATACAAATATTTGTTCCGTGCGGGAATCGAGCCCGCGACGCGCTCCGCAGAAGTCGATCGTTCAGCCACTGCGCCAACCGTGCCCGATTGCCCAGCAGTGGGACAATTAAGGTTATAAAATTTTAAGTACACCGATTTTAATATAAGAAACAGAGTTTTGCAATTATCTTTTTAAGGAAATTGCGAAAATATTTTCTGATAATGTTTTTGACTTATTTAAAAAGACTTGAAATATTGTATGTAATTCCGTTCGGCGTACACGCTCTTAAATCTCAGTAAGTATATTATTAAACATGACGAAAATAGTTTGTTATTTTATTTTTACAGGCATCTACGCAATTATAATAAAAATGAATTTAAACTAAAACATACCTGAGTGAGCCTTAAAACTTTCCCGGGCAGCAGATTCAGCACGGGCGGGTCATTGACCGGGGTGACGTTGACGTGTAGAACAAACGTGTTTCTACCTTGAAGGTAGCTCGGTAGAGTGAACTTTGTCTCTGGTATCAGTTCTATGTCCAGAACAATGGCGTCTTGGTGGTTTTCAGAGCCATCGTGGACGTAACGGACCTGAAACAATAATATTAATTGAGGAATTTGAAATTGCTTTTTTGTAAGTACACTTCCTTATAAGGTAAAATTTTTTATTATAGAATAACTTTTTTTATCTCTCTAGGTGCCTTTTTAGGTGACCAAACAAACATTTTTCTGTTCTAAAAATTACAGTTGTGTAACTCTTATTTTAACATCACTATCACCTGCAGATTACAACTTAGCCAATTGTAATGGATTACCAACTTTTAAGGAGTTAAATATATTTCTTTGACGGCAAACTAAAGAATGAATAGTAATTAAATTATGTAATTCACGAAGCATGATGGGTCAATGTCAAAATCCATAGGTTGTTATCATTATTTTACATAGAAACCACTGTATAGCTGAAGTCAGCGGTGGATTTTAAATTCAGTCGTGGTTGACTTAGGAAGTGCCGCTGTAGTTAAATGAACAGCACCCTTAGACTATAAAATGTCCAGATTCCGTGTTCGAAACAAAACGTAACATTTTTAGTAGTCACTTTTTCATAAATTTTCCTTGGAGATGTTCTACGTAGGAATCGAACCATGGGCGGTAATTTTTCTTTTCGTGGCTTCAATTCTCAGTGGTGTAATAGAAATCTGGACATTTTATAATCTAAGACAACATTATATTCTTACCTTATCTCTAGATAAGTCAAGCAGAGTAAAGAACTGTTTAGATTTGCTCTCTCCTTCTATAAAGTTGTATTGTTGCGAGTTCCGTTGCAGAGACAGGTCGATGGCTATCCGGCCGTGTTGCGGCGACTGAGCGACGTGCAGCACCACACCTGAGGGACGTACTCCGTACTTGTGGTGGTCGAGGACCACGTCTATGTTTTGCGTAGTGATCACTGAAACTCCTCCCTCTTGAACGGTCAACGGGAAGAGCGCGACAAGTTCTAGCTCGCTGCTTGATTTGGAGAATACCTGTAAATTAAATGAATTCTGAGTCGTAAGTCTAAGTCGGCATTGTTAATGAACCCTAATGTAATATTGATTAATAAAATTGATTTATTGGGACCGGAAAATGAAACGGCATAAGTCAAACGGACTGTTCTGATTGATACGGGTAAAATAGTCATATGCTTTTTAAATAGTACATAAATAAACAGGTACAGAAAAACAAACAGTAAAACGTTATCAAGAAATATCAGTTACTACCCTAGTTACAGACTCTTCAAGAGGTTTAAAAGCTAACAAGTCCTGCATGACCCGTAAATCTCAATTACTACTAACTACAGTTAGCCTATGTTCTATTCTATAATAAAATATTGCCAAGATTCTTTTGAAGTCGCGCCCCATTAACCCAACAAAGATGAACTATGTATCATTAAAAAGGAAAACAATAATAGAATTTAAGGAGTTGACCACTCAATACACAGATAGGCCTGTTGGTCTAGTGGTTAGTGACCCTGACTGCTATGCCGGAGGTCGTGGGTTCGATTTCCACCCAGGACAAATGTTTGTGTGATGAGCACGATCCTTTGTTCTGTGTCTGGGTGGAATTTATCTATGTATATGTATGTTTTTAGAGTATGTTTATCAGTTGTCTAGTACCCATAACACAAGCTCTGCTTAGCTTGGGACTAAATGGCGTTGTGTGATAGTTGTGGAATATTATTATGTATTATTAATACATCAACTTTAACGTTAATATAAAATAAACTTTTAAATTATTTATAAAATTAATGATTTTTTGCATATTACTTTCATATTATTATATGTTTTATTGTTTTATGTTATGAATTATCTTTAATTTAGAAATTCTGTTGGACACAGCATGAACCGGGCCGATTCTTGTCATACCACTTTCCGTTGTATTAACGAACCTTATATTTCTCAGCGTAATCAGGATTGATGCACAGGTCGGTGTCACATTTGCAGGTGAAGTGATCAACGCCGTGCTGCTCGCAGACGCCTTGGGGGACGCATGGCGGGTTCCCGGGACTTGCGTGGCAAGGGTACCACCACACGCACTTGGGACTCACACCGTACGTAACCACAGCGTTCGGTAGACCGTACATCTTTTCGTCTACCTCTATCGGTTTGATGCAGCCCTGCAAGTTATAGATAAGATGAAATAAAAAATAATTGTGGAATAAATAGAAATGACGAGTCAGTTGTTCCGAGTCTGGTTCCTTTTTTTTGTGTTACTTAGCAGCATCGTTTAATTAAGTGTCACCGCACACGAGTCACTCGCGACAGCCACAAACGACGCCATAAGAAGCTAGACGCGGCTACAGAGGTAGCAGAAGCGCGCGACAGCCATTTGTGGCCGGTGGTCGACACTTGCGGTCGTTGGCTGCTACTTTTTTTAACCAATGCATTACTGAGGTAATAGAGAGGGATGCGGAATGGCGAGAGTGGCGTGTGGCGGCGTTTAGTGGCCGGCATGAGCCACAAGAAGCGAGCGGCGACGATTGTAGCGTGTGGCGGCCACCGGCGTCAACTGTGTCCGGCGAGTCCATATAAAATGTATGAAAACTACAGGAAATATACCGGTAGCGGCGTTTTGTGGCTGTGGCCAGCGGCCCGTGTGTGGTTGCCCTAAGAAAAACTACAAAATAATACCTACATAGAGGATCATAACTTCAAACTACGTCATTTCCGGGCAAGAAGTCAGTTATCCATAACCAACCAATCAATGATCTATCGCGTCTTTTCCAACTATGATGAACTTGGCAATCTAAATGGATGCAGCTAGAAAAGAGTTTAATCCCTGCATATATAAATAAAGGATGCATTTAATAAACACCCGATAAATGCCTGTAAACTCCGAATAACTGCCTACCTGGGTTTTTCCCAGTGACCAAGCATTTATTTGGTCGTGAACCTATTTTATGCCCAATATGCCAAATTTACGTCCATTTTGGTATGTTTTTCCCGTGACCCATCTCTAGATGCAGCTGAATATTTTACAGCAGCACATAGCTCACTTACAAAACTGTCAGGAAAAAGTTGATCAACAGGGCGGGGTATTACAACGTCTTAAAACCAGGCTTGTTCCGGCGAGTGAAAGTGACAGAACTATACAAGTCGTCTAGCGCCATCTCGTTCAATTAACGGAATAATCCTGGTTTTAAAACTTGTAGTACCCCCCCAGGTGGCCTACCATGATGTCTTAAAGCCAGAGTAGGTGTTAGTTCCTGTGGGGGAAAGAGACAGAGCTATACACGTCGTCTAGCGCCACCTCGTTCACTCACTGGAACTACTAAGACGTCAATGTAGGCCACCAGTGGTGCACCATAAAACTTACCATGATACTAGAATCAGCGGCTTTGATTCCCTTGGTGAATGCCCTCTGCTGCTTCTCACTCTCTATGCCGCCAAGATAGAAGGAATCTGACAGATCTAGGTATCGTGTTCCACCGCTCTCGATTCGTGTGTGCATTGCTATGTTGTCCACGGAGAGCTGTAAGAATAGTTGGCTTAGGTACAAGCAAGTACAGACATTAGGTTATGCCAAAAGTACCTTGGCCTACCTACAATCAATATTGTTGAAGAAATGCTAGGACTATCAACAGTAATAAATTAAATCTCATTCAGACCAGACTTAGAGCCTATGCACACCACGTTTTTTAAACGCGCCGGTGCAGCGCGTTTGACGCGATACGCACGCAAGTCAGACGCAGCCTAAAACAAACAACAACAAACTGCTCTGATGAAAACGCGCTGCACCAGCGCGTTTGAAAAACGTGGTGCTCATAAGCTCTTAATAATTATTTATGCAACTGTTGTTTAATCAGGGGTATTAAAACACGAATGCGGGTTTTAATACCCCTGTATCCAGGGACCGCAAAACCTTTATAAATTACGGTACCGGTATTGAAGAATTTTGGTTATTTTTCAGACTTAGGTAACCGCTATCTGGGTAACCAGACCGAAGAAAAATGTAACCTCTATTCAGGTTACCGTTTTAATACCGGTTAACTAAAGATAACGACTCTTTGTCACACACACATGCGATGCGCGCCCTGTGACTATTGCCGACGGCACGTGTGAAGTGTGCAAGATAGGGGTAATTTTTATTTCGGTAACCGGTATTAATACTGGTTATGTATTCACTTTTAATAATAAAGGTAATCTTTAAAATTACCTGTAAAAGAAAAAAAGGTTGTTACCGAAAAAATACCCGTATTGATCATACCGGTTTCGGTCCCTGCCTGTATCACATGAGTGTTTTAATACCTACAGCTTGGCCAGAACGGATTGAAACGGAACTAAAATTTTTATTTCTGACAGCGTTTTAAAATCTTTGATATTTGATGTAAACAAAGACCGCAGGTTTGTTAGATTTATTATTGTGCCATAAAACTAACGTAATAAGTGAAAAAAAATAAAATAAAATCATTCAAAGTGCTGGTAGCGCGAAGACAGTGGCGACTTCCGGTTTTCTACATTTTTATGTCAAGCTGTTATTATAACAGTTGCATACAAGACTTTATGTACAATCGACAAAGTTGAATCATGACCCATTTGGACAATAAATCGTTTGAATCCGTCAAATTAACAAAGATCAAAGTCGTTACCATGGATATGTTTGTTTACGCGAAGGTAGACCTAATTGTATTTAAATATCTGTAGGAATATAAGCCTATAGTGGGTCATGATTCAACTTTGTCGATTGTACAATTATGATGTGAATCCTCTATAAAAGATTCTGATACCATAGGGTGTTGTACAGTGTTGTAAGAACTATGTAAATTCAAGAAAAGTCTAATTGCGAAGCATGTAAAATAAACAAACTTAAGTAAAAGAATTTTATTATTGTTCTTTTTTTCAAAATTTACTCTATACACCGTGTTCTTCACGTTATCCATAAACTTTAGCAAATACTTCTATGGCTTTTACAAATCAAATCCAACAAAGGAAGTAGTACTTAAAAAGGCTTCGTTACAAAGATATTTGTAATTTCATTTAATGAAATTTAATTGAGCTATGCAGTGAGAAAGTATCTTAATTTGGCCTATGTTGCCGCTTAGTGCAATTAAAATGATAAATCTATCAAATACTATTTGCATTTCATTTGCACGTACGAGAGGAACCCGAGAGTTAGCGAAGAAATACGATCATTTGCGATAACGAATCTTTCAAAGAGATTAAACTGGTCGCTATGGATACCTAAGTTGTTATTTGTCATTGTTTGTCATGCATGATTTTAACTGTCAGGATTATTGTTTATTGTAATTTGCTTTTGGGTTTCCGACTAATTTAATCAATCATTTTGATTACAACTTTCACTATGCCGCACGAATATTCTGCTCAACACCAAGCTGATATTCACTTCGTCTACGGTTTCTGTGACGCAAATGCTACAGCAGCTGTGCGAGAGTACCAACGGCGATTCCCTGGTCGGCGCGTTCCTGATATACGAACCTTTATTAACATACACAGGAGATTTTGTGAGATCGGAATTAGACCACGCCGCCCTGAACGAGCAGAATCAATTTGAGCGTCGCTCAAGAAAACAGAATAATGAACCTTATTATTCATGATCCTACACTCTCAACGAGACGCGTTGGGAGAATCGTGGGTGTATCTCATAAGCTAGTGTGGAAACTGTGGAAAAGATATGGTTTGCATGCCTACCACTACAGAAAATCCCAAGGCATAATACCACCTGATCACTTCTCAAGAATTGTTTTTTGCCAGAGAATGAATCAAGAACTGATAAATAATCCAATACTGCTTCAAAAAATTCTTTGGATGGATGAAGCCCAGTTTACAAGAGCGGGAGTATTCAATTCCAAAAATCAAGTGCAGTGGCATGAGAGCAACCCGAATTTACATTGGCAGGCGTCACATCAAACTGAATTCTCTGTAAACATGTGGGCTGGTGTTTTTAACAATCAGCTGATCGGCCCTATTGAGATTCCCCACTGCCTAAATGCTGACAATTACTTAGAGTTCCTAAGAAACGTCACTAGCTTCGAATTTTTCGAACAAGTGGATCTTCAAACTCTGCGAACCATGTGGCTCCAACATGATGGGGCCCCTGCACATTATGGCACACAAGTGCGTGAATATTTAAATGCAACGTTTCCTGGCCGTTGGATTGGACGAGGTAGCACAAATATCGCATGGCCAGCTAGGTCCCCAGATCTGACTCCTTTAGATTTTTATGTCTGGGGAACCTTAAAGGAGAAGGTGTACTCCGTACAAATTCAGAACCGTGAACAGCTCTTAGATAGAATATCTCAGGCTGCTGAACAAATAAGACAAATGTCTGTAAATTTAAATGGCCAAATTAGGACTCGTTTGAATATTTGTGTCGAAAAAGAAGGTGGTCATTTCGAAAACTTTTTACATTAAATTTATTTTTTGCTTTTTAGAGTTTATTTTTTATTAATAAAAATATTTTTGAATGACATTACGGCTGACGTAGTTGTCTAACCTACAGTGTTATATGGATCTTTGGACACTCCATTGAGGTTGACAGGAGAGCGCTCATTTGTGAAATGTATTGAAAAATAAGATGGTGGCGTTAGTTCTGATGTTGCCCACGCAACAAGTGTGCTTATAAATTATAATTATTCTACTCAAATGCATAAAAAAAATATGCTGTGATTACCATTTATCTTAATTTGACCGAGACCTATCTTTTGAGAGTATTTTTACGAATGTACGTGAGCTCTAAGCGTGGTCCCCAGATTGCGTGTTGAGCTGCCCCTCTTTTAGTCAATAATTTTGAGATTGAATGTTCGTTACTTAAGCCGAAACGGCAGAATGGGAAGATAATTATGGTAGCCTACTCCCCTTCCCGTCGTTGGAGGTCCGGCGTTGCTTTAAGCCTAGACTAAAAATAAGGACTGCAGAAACGTTTTGCGAAGGCTGCATGTCGTGGGAAGAGGTTATCATGATTTGGTTATGGAATTTTGTTTTTTTTTTTATTCCTCAATTAAAAAGACAATTCGAAATACGTATCTACCTGCTTGGTAGCCTTATACGTTCTCTTTAGATAAGTATAGTACATTGACAGTGCTATGAGGAACGAGATAAAAAATCAAAGAAACTGTTTTGACAAGTTTCAGCCCGCCAAATGTTATGAATGAAAATACGACGTTGCCAATTCGGATAAAGAGGCATGCATATCGGGTTATTTACGTCTAGGTATTTAGTTTGTATGAAAATTAACAAAAAATAAAAAATAAGAATTTATTAATGTGTCCATAATGAAAAATGCTTACTTCCGTGGTCTGAACATCTGGTCGAAGTTTATGTATATCGTCCGGAACACGGTGTATATACTACTCACAAGAGTTCCTTAACAGTTAACAACAGCTATATCGTGTTTGGGCTCATTTCACTCAGCTTGATGAAAACTTTAGACCTAGCTGAGGTATCATTACCATTGAGGGTCTGAGGATGGTGACGGATAGCAGGGGCAAGAGGTCCTCAACAGTTAACAGCACCTTTATCGTGTTTGGGCTCATTTCACTAGTCTTGATGAAAACTTTATACCTAGCTGGGGTATAACTGTCATCGAGGGTCTGAGGATGGTGGCAGAGGGCAGTAGCAAGAGATCCTTAACAGTAACTATATCGTATTTGGGCTCATTTCACTCATCTTGATGAGAACTTTAGACGTAGCTGGGGTATGACAGTCGTTGAGAGTTTGAGAATGAAGACAAAAAGCAGGTGTAGGAGGTCGTCAATAGTTAGCAAAAAAATATAAATATTTAATAAAAAATTGTTAATATTTTTTTTAGTTACAGAAATTGACACGAGATAGGAAACTCAAAAGTAAAAAATAAAACCTTTTAAAAAAAAAAATCAAACAGACGAAACATCACACTGAAAAGCAAAAAATAAATTTTGAGGCGGCGCCAAAGAAACAATCAACGCATAGCTACGACGAGCTATTCAACCACGACAAGCCACACAACGAGCTTATCTGCTCTTCAAATATTTAATTTATACGAGTATGTTTGTTTGTTTGGCGCCGCCTCAAAATTTATTTTTTGCTTTTCAGTTCGATGTTTCGTCGGTTTGTTTTTTTTTTAAAAAGGTTTTATTGAAATTCATAATATCACGCGTTTGGATGATTTAATAATGATCATAATATCATTGAGTGTTTTAATGTTGGCAATAAGCTAATTGTTATAGGTTCTTTTATAGAGGATTAATAGCATGATAGTAGATAAAAAAAACATTATCTAATTATGCGACTTCGATAAAAAAGAAAACGTCCATGACCTCCATGGAGGTAATTTATTTTAAAAACGTGAGGATGAACAAATCACCAAATATCGTGAATATTCTCTGTCGCATAACGACACAGACGCACGGTGCACAGAAGTCAGAAACATTTGTCGCATACATCCGACATCGCGCGGTAGGATAAAAGTTTTATCCTTAGCCTCAGTAACGAAATCTTAATTTTTTACGAGAATCATTTTGCGCATATTCTAAGGCACAGTGCCTCCACAAAGTTGCTAAGATTTAACGACAAATCAACATAATTGTTCACAAGCTTTATTTTTGTTGGACAACAAAACTTCTGTAACAATGTTCATTATATGAATTTTGGACATGCGAAAGCTACAGTCGCTAATCTCGCAGCGCAAATGTTATTAATAATTATTAAATTCGCAGTAAAAAATTGCTTCACGTATATTGAGCAGCAAGGGCAACGTTTCATAGATTTTTTCTTATTTATTTATATGTATCTGACAAAGCAACAAAAACCTTGATTAAAACTCCCTAAAGTATGACGAGACCGTGCATTTTGCCACTAACCTAAGCGGCATCATAAAACTTAGTAATATTACTAGCTGTGCCCGCGACTTCGTTCGCGTTGGGAACTCAACAATGTATTTTTTATAAACATTTTTTTGATATGGTGACTATCTTTTTTTCATTAAAAAAGACTATAGTGGCCAATTTAGCATGGGCAAGCTTGTTGTTATATAATCGGATAATAAATAAAGCCAAAGAGCCGTTGAACATGCTATTCTCAGGATTCCTGGTACAAATTATCTATTTTTTTTTCTTTGGTAAGCAACTTATCAAAAAAAGGTGTTACATAGCATAGGCTAGAAAGGTATAGACCAGTGTTTCCCAACGTGTGGTCCGCGGACCCCTGGGGGTCCGCCACCATACATAAATGCTAACGTGAAAACTGTGCTTGATTTCCTATGGGTCCGTGGCCGAAAAAGGTTGGGAAACGCTGGTATAGACCTTTCTAGCCTATGCTATGTAACACCTTTCTACGACCAATAGAAGACGAGCAGGGGGGGTGAATCACGGTAACAGAAATGATAAACTTTCTAGCTAAAAATTGACTATCATAAAAATATGCAACAGCAGTTTATAATTAGCATAGGCAGTTTGATTTCGCAGGTAGTCTAATGAATAGGTAATCTACTCTGAATAGAGCATAGCAATATGTTCTGTAAGGATATAATATGTGGACACCAACCTGGTATCTAATACAATAATAGCATCATGTTTTTACCTAGATAAAATCATATTTTTATTCAGTATGAGCATATCGTTATAGTCGCTATCATCCAAGTCCAGCACAAATGCAAGACAAAATAGAATATTTTATTATATTAGCAAATTGCGATCGCGGTTTTACTGCCTTAAAAACTAATAGAAGTGAGGCTAAGATGAAAAAAAGAAGATTTCGCTAATTTGCATGAAACTTTGTTGATAATGTTTAACAGTATTTCCTAAAATGAACAGTATCATTCGCAAGTACGGCTTATAATCTATAATTTGGAAAGGTAGCAAGCAAGAGGGAATTTATGGGCGTATCGTGATGCTGTCTGCACCATGTGGACAAAGTCGCATGGAGGCGTTAGGAAGCTTACCCAAGACGCGATGCGACGCAATTCGACCAATTCCAACTACAAGTGAAAATCAACCTTACAACTACGACATATGACATAAAACACGTTGTTATCCACGGGTAGATGAAAAACAAAACACAATCGCCACGACGACGTCAAGTCCATCGAAATGCATCATTATTTCTTAGTGGCAAGGTCGACTTTCATTTTTAGTTAGTAGAAATCGCACGAATCGAGCCATGGGTAAAGTACCTTAGTAACAACATAAGTCATAAAAGGTCTTACCTCTATCATAGAGGGGTAGAACGAAAGGTGCATCTTGTGCCACTGCCCGTCGTTGACTCGCTCAGTGTGTACTATCTGACCCCTTGCCATTTTGACTCGTACCACTCCCTCTAGAATCTCTACAGCCAGAAAGTCTGATCCTCGACCACCACCGGCGTTGTACAGAATAATGGCATTCTGGGCTATCGTTTTGAATTCTATTTGCCACCTGAAACATTTAACATTAACACTTTGCAGGGAATTTTTCATTAAGACAGTAATAGTTGGCCATAATTATTTTATATGTAGTCTAGATGTTTTATAGATGCTTTTTTAACGATTTTATTGAAAAATCTAAAACAATCCAATGTTGTCAGTGCCATCATACTTAAGGAGTAATCAGACTCCAACATGAAGTTGGCAGTTGAGAAATGAAGAGTGGGTTGATATTAAGGTTTTTTGAAATGACACCTGGTAAAACATAGTTTACTTACTTTCCCCCAGCCCTAGAATTTATCTTCGGTAGTATAAGATAAGCTCCTTCATCAACGAAACTAATGTCGGAATTGATGTCGGCATCGAACTCTGGGGCACAGTTCCACGTCACGCCTTCTACGTGAACTGAACCGGAGCGACTGCGAGCTTTCTCAATGATCTTGACACCATTGTAGTATACCTAGAAATATCAAATCAATTAGGAATGAACCCAGTGGTGTAGACCAGGGTTTCTCAAAGTGGGGTACGCGAACTCCTATGGATTCGCCATTCGACGGCAGGTTGTTCGCCACAAGATTTACATAATGGTGGCTTGATAACTGGCAGGCAATGTTGGCTAAATACAGAAATCGTCTTGATACTGTGTCAGAATTTAGGTTAAAATTGTCCTAAATTACTCCTACTATTGAATCCATTTGCGACAAGAAACAAGCACACCGTTCATCACATTAATAATATTAAAAAGATATTTCTTTTGGCACTTAATTTTACCTTTTATTCATGTAAAAACCTTATTTTCTTGGGGGTCAGTCAATTTTATTATTTTGTGGGGGCGGGGAAGATTTAATTAGTCAGTTAGGGGTTCGCTGTCACCTGCAAATTTTAACAGGGGTTCGTGAAGCCGTAAGTTTGAGAAACCCTGGTGTAGACCAATACGAATGAACAGTTTAAATCATTATATTCGCATAATATGACACTATCTTTATCTTTTTTTAACCCATTAAAAGTCACTGTACTTGATTGAGTACAGCCATATCCCTAAGCGCAAATTACAAATCTCGTAAAGTTAATGAAGGTATTTGTGTTATTTTACTTCGTCATAACACTGTTCAAGTATATTGATAAATAATACGCGGGTAGTGTAATTTTTTTTGATAAAAAGTGTCAGTTGAAGTTGTGTTACCGAAACACTGTGGAGGTAAGTGAATGATTTTTGATTTTATACAACATTATTTTTTGTTTATGCGAAACCCGATACACCTGTCCAATATTTTTGTGTAAAGAATCTATGTACAAAATTTTAAAACCGTATCATAATAAATCACAAAGTTATAAGCTTGTAAATTACCTGGTTGTCCGTTCAAAAACATGCTCATTTCGCGGTACACCCGCGTAAACCGCGTCTACTGTGTTATACACTCGTGATAATAGTTTGGTAATAGGTACCTAATCGTATGGTTATTGTATTGTAATTAACTGGTAATAAAATTTAATAAAAATATTTTTGAAAAAAAATATATCATGGTGTAAAAAATATTGGAATCGTATCAGTTACTGATTCTGAACAAACTATATTCAGGTTTCGCATATACTAAAAATAATGTTGTAAAATAATGATTGCCGAAAAGTTGTTCTTTTCATTTTGCTTGCATAAAATACATGTCAGAGTAAGTTATAAAGAACAATATAATTTATTATTTATTAGTAAAATAAAACTAAGGTAATTTAAATGTTACTGTACTCGGTTGAGTACAATGACAACATACGTAAGTAAAACAAATATTTTTTTCTTCCAGATTCATTGCAATAAAGAAGTACAGTAGCGCGCGTGAAAAACAATGCACCGTCGACCCGGGTGTGATTCATGATTGGACAGCGAGTCGCCTACTACTCGCCGCCCGCATGCCCGCGCCTTCGGTGGCCGTAGATCGTCATGCGATGTCGGTTTCTGTGGGTGGTTACTACGGCGGCTGGGTCATGTCGTGGATGCTGTCCTCTTCCTCACGCGTCCCGCCTCCTCCTACGCTAGCATGAATGCTTCGCAGACGGAGGCGACCGCTTCCCACTCCGTCTTGCCCCTTGAGATGGCCTCGGCAAATGCCAGGCGCGAGAGGTCACCGCCTATCGCCGTTATGAGGACAGGGCGGTGCTCTGCCCAAGCGGGGCATTCCTGCACCGTATGCTCGGTGAGGACCTGCGTCAGGCGGTAGGTCAAGACGCCGTGACTCCTATCCAGCCACTCCTCATCTTCATCTTGTAGACAAGCGACCCCGACAGGCTTTGGCCCTCAAAGGAAGCCTCGTCATTTTGCTGACAGCTCTTTGAGGTGCGCGTGGTACACGATGAGCCGTCGACCCTGGCTTGGTCCATGATCGGACAGCGAGTCGCCCATTACTCGCCGTCCGTATGTTCACACCTACGGTGGCCGGAAATCGTCTTGCGACGTCCGTTACCGTGGGCGTCTCCCACGGCGGATGGGTCGTGAGGTGGAATAAAAATTTAAAAACAGCTGCGATGTGCCCTTTGTCATTCAAGAGTGCGCTGGCAATGTAAAAAATGCCTAAAAACATTTTTTATCCGAAAAAGCTTGTTTGAAAATTTTTACACTTAAGCGGTCAGTGTACTCAATTATGTACACCCCTGTAACTTCATGAAAACTGTAATTTTGTTTATTTTGCTTTTTTTGTGTGTTATTTTATTGTTATTTCAATACGAAAATAAAGAACATTTAAAAAATGTTTTGGTACTTTTTGTTTGACCTCTAATGGGTTAACCAGATTAAATCCAATTGGTTTAAATTAACAGGACTAATATATTATAATCATCCTATATCACAAACACTCACATCTTCCATGCAGCCGCGGAAGTTCTCCATATGACCCAAAAAGAGCTCAGAGAAATCGCCCTGACCGCCCAAGAATATACCAAAGTGTATGTTCAACTCAAAAAATCTGCCAGGCAGTCTTTTCTTTACTGATGTTTCATCCACCTGAAATAAATGAGTTAAATTATTTATTTGCTCAGTGACAGTTGTGGGACAGAAAAGGCTATAAAAATAGTGACCTGTTCCGGCTTCACCCAGATCAGTCTGTCTTTTAATAAAAAGCCTATCAAAATTCAATGAGTAGTTTAAAACATATAAGCATAAAGAAAGTGGGAAGCGACTATGTTTTTCATTATTAGAGCAGTATCATTCAGTGTTTCACTAGTAGTGAACTTCAATGATCCCAAGTTTATTTATGAAATATTAATTTACCTTCATAGTAAGGTTAGCTTCGCGTCGAATGATGCTGACATGATGCCACTGTGAGTCATTCAGGTGTATTCCCTTAGCAGATGACAGCTCACTCTCTCCTGCTCCGAGATTTATGTGTAGTTTTAATCTGCCACTCTCCAAGCGGATCTGCAAATAAATTAGTAGTATAAAAATAGCAATAACATAACAAGTAACAACGGTTTTGTGGGGCTTAATTTATAAGTTTGTATTATTATGGTAAAATATATAAATAAAATAAAATGCCTTTTTTTCTAAACAGTCTTTATCTACACTAATATTATAATGATGAGGGAAAGAATGTATATTTGTACAAAGCAATTACTGGAACTACCCAGTTCATTGAAGAAAGGAATCTTAAATGGCGGCACTTATCGTGTTCTCTCGCTCACACACTAGAGCCATCTATACTCACTACCGCGCGTAGCGTAAGCAGAAAAAAAAATTGTTTTGACGAGCTCAGTGATCTTATATGAATATTTACTAAAGTTTTCTGTTATTTTTCCGTTGTTACCTGTTGTTATTGTTGTTGAATTTTGATTTATTGTTAGGTTTAGTTTGAGAAATTATTGTGATCCAGTCTTGTTTTTATTTTTATTTTGAAAAAAACACCATGGCCAGGTGTAAACGCATCATTACTAATAAAAACTTTTCGTCAAAAATAGTTTACTTACCATGCAATAATCAGTTTTTCCAGCAGCAAGTAATAAAAGGGCATCAGACAAATGTGTGCGGAAACGGAAACTCATATCAGTGACACCTTTGGCTTCTTGTAGTGGGTATGTAATGTAGCTTGCTCCATAGAAAGATGCTGTAAAAAGACAAACAACCTGAGTCTTTTTTCACAGTACTTCAGTTTTTTTTTTTTTTTTTTTAAATGTGGCCTCACACTAGTAATCTCCTGTGTTGTGGGCGTGTTTACTAGCATAGTAACTCACACAAACACACAGACCCGGAACAACTACTTGTAGTTAATACAAATATTTGTTCCGTGTGGGAATCAAAGCCGCGATATGCTGTGCAACAACAGTCCAATAGCTCAGCCACTGCGCTTACTGTGCAGTCAAATCGTTTCAATAGGAACAAACGTGTTCCACTGTGACAACGGGCTCAGTGGAACAAGTGCAAACAAACGAATCAATAAACAATCAAAACAACTTTTTTTAAATCCTTCACCTGAACGCAGAGAACCTGAGAAGAATACTAATACAATTTTATGTAATACAAACAATATTATCATATTTATATTTTCTTTGTTATTGTTATGACTGATCTAATGAATGAATAATTTGCTGCATTCAGCCACCTAGCAGAGGCAGTAATATGATATTATAATAGCATAACTGATAGCAGCTTTCGCATAAATATTAACACCACTTTTTGTCTACGAAGGAATGGAGCAGGTAATTTATATATATCAACATCCAAATTATAAGATATATTTTGAAAAGCTAAATTCATCTTCAACTAGGCCAACAAACTCTTCAACAAAAGGGTTTTTTTTAAACCCATGCAAGTAGTTATAATTATATTATACAAATGATGATAGATGTGACAAGGATCACAGCCCTTCCTCTCGCCCGAATTCGGGTAAAAAATTACTAAAACGGTTGAAACACAACACACTCGCCGTTCATTGACACTCGCCAGAAAGGCAATCCTAAGTCAACAAGACCGAAGATGCGAAGATTGTAGTAAAAAGAAGAAAGCAGGAGTTGTTGCTTACCTTTATCGTACGCAAGTCCCACGCTAAAAAACGTTAAAATTAGAAAGAGTTCCATTGTATAGCTCACACACAACTCAGACACCAAAATTAATAATGCATGTAATAACGATCATGGTTGACGGCGGAGTATTTATTTATTTGTCGGTTTTATGTCACCACAGTACAGGCGTGGCGTCTTCACGAAACTAAATAGATTACAGCTTAAAAGAAAAACACCAACATTCATGTTACGTTATAATTATTTCATTTTCAACTCTACAGTTTGAGATTATTTACTTGGAAAGTGTCTTCTACCGTTTTCATTACAAAATATAGTCAAAACCTAAAAATATCACTGAAATCAAAGTCAACTCAGGTTGAAGTTGAAGTGGGGTTGGGTGGGCTGCGTTTAAATCAGCCGGCGATATTTCGCCGGAAAAAAAACTAGCGAGGGTTCGCTGAACGGAGTCATAAGTTTCTGTCAATGTTAGCTGTCAAATTCAATTGACAGCTCAGTTTATTAAACAAATAATCAATTTGCCGGTGTAATATTAATTAAATCCATAATCCACAAATAATATTAACTCTCTAAAATAAAAATATTCGTTTTTACGGTGCGAATCGAGCAAAACAACAAAACTTAATGTCAATCTGACATCAGGATAAAATTTTGCGAGGTAAAAAGGTCGCCAAAAATGTATTCCAATCAGTAAAAACTTATACCAGCGGACAACCGTAAACGGGGCAGATTAAATTTTAGTTAGTGTCATTTTTCACCTCTTGGTGTGCTTGAACGGGGTGTTTGACATTTAGTCAGTATAAATTTAAACTGGATAATTGATTTAAACGCACCCCAAGAGCTGTTGAGTGAGTCTTTGAGTCACGATCGTTCGGTCATTCATTATGTTCATCATAGGGACCATCTAGAAAACATGCGGACAGAGATAGTTCCAACGGAGGCTATTGTCTCTTTCTAGAATGTAGACACATTATTAACACCCGACGCCACCCGATGAAACGTGATGCGCACAGACTAGATAGGTTGTGATGCGTGTTGGGTCAAATCAAATATCTGGGGGCACGGCAGTGCCCCGCCAAGTCTCGAGCAAAAGGGCACGGCCGTACCATCTTTTCTCGAAGCGATTCGCGGCTGTTTCGCCCCCCCTATAACTTCGACGTGGACAAAGCTAGGAGTTTAGGTTTTCGGTGAATAATAGTAGGCATTAGAACAAGCTTAAGTTCGAAATTACATGCCAATTGAATGAATAGTTTAGGAGTTACGGTCGATCAAAGTTACACCATTTTGTCACTCACTCACTGACCGATCATCAAAAATCTAAGGTACTTCTAGCAGACTTAGAAACTTCAAATTTTGCACCAAGATAGGTCATTAGCCACACATATAAAGGAAAAATTATAAAAACATTAAAAAATAATATACCATAGAAAACAATTTTATATTTGCGGTTTGGCAAGAACATTGTGTATGGATTTTGACTGCATTGTTAACTTTGTTCGTTGTTTAAGTTAGTATTCAATTGGATGAATACATACATAGAATAGAAAGGAATAATATAAATGTAATACATAGACTATAATTAATATAAATTAATACATAAAGTTTATACTTCATTAAATTAATAAAGCTAAAATTCCATTGTATTGCGATAAATATTGTGTGCGCGCTCGATAGATGGCGTTGTACCTGTCTGAATCGCGCTATGGTTTCGTTACAGAGCGCAGTCTAAGTAGTACTTTAAAATAATTCAATAATTTTCATTTGATAGCGCCGCCTCCATCTATGAACAACCATTTCGACACTAAAAAAATATTGTAGCGATATTCGGAGTAGATTTATTATTGTTACTGAAAAAGTTATTTAGGAAAATAGTTTATTAATATAACATAGACATAGTTACATATCTAGTTGTTTACGTGTTATTTAGTTTAGTTATATTTAGTTTGTAAGTTAGCAGATATATATTTATTTAGTAATTTGTTAGTTAGTTTAGTTCTATTTAGTTTATTAGATAGAGAATGGGTCCTAAGCAAAAAAGTAGCTGAAGTCCAAGAAATTATGAGGACACCTAAAAAAAAGATAGAAATACACTTACAAAAAATAAATGAGATCCCACCAAAAACATTAAATGTAAAAAATGCCAAGTCTCTCGATGCAATCTTTCCATCGTAAAAAGTTTTGAGATCTCACAGAAGCCAAGTCCTATTCAAATTATTTTGTAGTTATAAATCAACATTTAGTAATTATATCAATAGTTTTCTTTATATTATAATTATAGTGACTTGGCAATGAGCACAAATTAACTTGCTGCCTGGAATTATGTGCAAATGTTACTGACGAGACCTGTGATCAGATTATTTGTTATGTGTGAATCATGATGGTCACTACCGACTACATGTTCCAATACAATAATTAAGAATACCTTACGGGCCATCGCTTTATGAAAGTAAATGATGAATGTTAAGAGAATATTATAAAGTAAAAGAGAATGTTTACGCATGCGGTGTGTGTAACTTTCAACTCCTCCAAATATGCCGTTTTATTTGTTTTTACTTGTGCTCATTGCCAAGTCACTATAATTATAATATAAAGAAAACTATTGATATAATTACTAAATGTTGATTTATAACTACAAAATAATTTGAATAGGACTTGGCTTCTGTGAGATCTCAAAACTTTTTACGATGGAAAAACTGCATCGAGAGACTTGGCATTTTTTACATTTAATGTTTTTGGTGGGATATTGTTTTCTATGACCAGAATCACACTATGAACACCCGACGCGACGACACGCGCTCACTGCACATCGGGTGTCGACACGTTGCGTCGCGTGGCGTGTTAAGTAATGTGTTTCCGGATTTAGAAATAGAAATGTACCAAAAAAATACGTGTGGCACTCGGGGACTGCCGCGGTAAAGCTATTGCATAGCATTATGTATCAACCGCAATTATAATTTTATTTATTTATTTTATTCATGCAGTATTGCTTTTTCTTTGATATTAATTCAAGTTACATTTTTAAACATTTCTTAAAAAAAAAAAATATTATTATTATATTAATAAATTAATAATCAATTAATTTTAATAATTAATTTAATAAATTAATAATTGAATTAAAATTAATAATTTAATAATTTAATTTAATTAAATGAGCGTGAGGTTTTTTCGTTACGGAATTTCTGGATTAGGTCCCCGCGCTCAAGGCCCGCGATAGAAGCTATGCAATAGCTTAAAAAAAATGTTTTATAATTTATTAACAATTATCAATGTAAATTAACATTTTCATATACAGGGTCTTTCATAAAAATTGGCATATTTACTCATTTTAATAGTATACAGAATGAATTTTTCAACTGGGCGTGGATAGCTATTTCCTAAAGTATGAGGAATATCGTAAAACGTTGAAAAGAGTCTTTAAGCCGATTTTGACGAAAACTTAAACTGCATCATTGGATTTTAGACAAATCGATAATCCGGGCCAGGAATCTAACCGGCTGATTTTGGAAAAAAAAATACACCCTGTTTTATTACACCATTCGATAGTCTTGCTAATAAGGATCAAATTCTGGGAAAAAATCATATTCGGCAAACTTATGGAAATATTAGATTTTTATGTAATTACTATTTTTCTATGTTATTTACTTCTACTGAGCCATAATAATTATGTTCGAAATTTTTGAAAATTATTTATTGTCTGTGTTTCACTGGATTTGACGTCTCAACAATCGCACTGTATTCAGAAATACAAAATTATTGAATGGGGATGGCAACTCAAAGCTAATCGTAGATGGCGCTGTGATAGTTAGTCCCCTACATCAGATTAATGTCAACCTTGTACAAAAAACAAACAAGATTTATTGTTATAAAAATTGAGTATAAATACAAAACAAATATGGAAAATTATTCGTCAATGCAAGTGCATTTATTAAAAGAAGAACTAAGACATCGCGGTGCATCTACAAGAGAAAAAAAAAGTGATTTAGTTGAGAGGCTAGAAATTTGATTCTACTATTAAACATTTACTTGTAGTTTACGGAAGACGCAGCGTAGGCAGGCCTCCCACTAGGTGGACCGACGACATCGTGAGGGTCGTGGGCAACCGATGGATGCAAGTGGCGAATTGCCGTTCGGCGTTGCGGTCTAAGGGGGAGGCCTTTGTTCAGCAGTGGACGTCTTCCGGCTGATGATGATGAGGATTTAAAATTGTATTTTTATGTAGGTATTACATGTGCTAGCCTCTACAAAGAATATAGTACTGCTTCTGATATTCTATACTAGCTTCTGCCCGCGACTTCGTACGCGGATCCTGTTGCTTATGCCAGCGGCAACGGGGTCGTCAAAATTGAAGACCTGAAAGTCTGATACCCAATTCCAAGAGCCCGGGTAAAAAAATTAATGGGAGTTTGGCCATTAGAGTAAAATTTTTACTCATTGTATTCATCGTCATCAGAAATCAGTCCTGAACTGTTACCGCCTTCACTGCGTGGAGGTACTCCCAGTTTATGTTATTTAATAATTATACAGAGAAATTAGTGATAGCTTTTACTTCTACATCAGGTGTTCCAGATCTTTAATTTTTATACATCAATAGTGATAATGCTCATCAGATTGAACAACTCTTGCTAAGACGTCATTCCGGTATATGTTACAGTGTAGCTGGGCTCTTGGATTTCCACAACAGGTGTTCCAGATCTTCAATTTTTATACGTCAACAGAGAGTGCTTTTTTTTTTTCAACTGTAACTGTTTTTCTTGTAATTCAACTGTAATTCATTTCAATTTAATGTAATTTAATGTAATCTATATATATAAAATTCAAAACTGACTGACTGATCTGACAACGCACAGCCCAAACCGCTGGGCCTAGAAACTTGAAATTTGGCATAAGCCCTCCTTATACCACGTAGGTGAGCACTAAGAACGGATTTTGCGAAATTCGGCCCCTAAGGGTTTGTTTTTGGGGTTGATAGTTTGTATGAAACTTCGTTATTACAGGTGCTAGGAATTCCAAGTTTTGCATGAGGTTTCTTTTTAGGACGGAGATGGTCACCATAACGGGATTTTGCGAAATTCGACCCCTAAGGGGTTTGTTTTTGGGGTTGATAGTTTGTATGAAACTTTTTTAGTACAAGTGCTAGGCGTCTCAAATCTTGCATGGTGGTACTTTTTATGATGCAAATGCTCACCAAGTGGACATTTTGAGAAATTCGACCCCTAAGGGGTTGTTTTTGGGGTATATAGAATTGGGACTCAAATTTTTACATAGGGGTTCTTTTTTGAACGTAAATAATACCTAACACGGAATTTTGCGAAATTCGATCCCTAAGAAGTTGTTTTTGGGGTTGACAGTTTGTATGAAACTCTGTCAATATAAGTGCGAGGAGCCTCAAATTTTGCACCGGGTTCCTTTATAAGACTTAGATGGACACCATGGCGGGATTTTGCGAAATTTGACCCCAAAGGGGTTTGTTTTTGTGTTTGATAGTTTGTATGAAACTTTGTTACTACAAGTGCTCTCTAGGCGTCTCGAATTTTGCGAGGGGTTCTTTTTAAGACCTAAATGTTCACTAAGACGGTTTTGCGAAATTCGACCCCTAAGGGGCTTTTTCGGGGTTGATAGTTTGGAGACTCAAATTTTGCATAGAAACAAAAACGCCTCGCTTCGCGTTCGTCACAGCTGTCTGTTTGACAATAGCTTAAGAGAGGATGATACGAAATTCGACCCCTAAAAGTTTGTATTGGGGTTGATACTGAGGAGTATTAAATTTTTAGGACCTAGGTGTTACTTATGACGGAATATTGCGGGTTGATAGAATTTTTGTTGAATATTGATTGAGTTTTTCAAACAGTATCCCATTTATAGGGTGGCCGGGACTAGAAATTCACAAAGGCAAAGTTCGAAACTCACGCGGACGAAGTCGCGGGCGTAGTGCTAGTGTTAACATAATGGTGCAGTAGTTGGAATACTCTGCAATAGATGGCACTAAACGTCACCATGACTCGTTAGAAATGGAATGAAGAATTCGCCGTGGTGGTTGCGATCCTCGGTGGCTCGGTTAGAAATGAGCGTCGGATGTACTGAATCCGAAGGTCACAGGTTCAAATCCTGTCCGCGGTTCGAATTATTCTTTCCAAAGAAAATCATATACAGGTATATTTCATGGAACAAAAAGAGAATCATCAAAAACGGTACAACCCAGTCGTAAAATATGAATATCAGGTACCAAACATTAAAAAAATACAATCGGATTGTGAAAATCTTGTCTGCCCATATTTAAAGAGAAAAATACCACGCATGCATAACGGACCACCTACGAGTCCAAATGCGGAAAAGGGAGCCCCTAACAATACAAGAGAAAGATACACATTTCGTAATACTATAAGTGCCTACTTTCTGTAACACTGTATAATAATATTATCCCCACAAATACTGTATCATGGACACACTATTAGAAAGTTAGAAAGAAACAGATTCGCAAGCTGTGTGCCTTTCATTCGTTTTAAGGTCACCGATTTGGGATCGTTTTTCTAGTAAGAAGCATGGGTTTCTCCATGGTTTATTCATCACCACACCATATTGGACTGAAGCTGCAAACGCGGCTGAGGGACGCGGCTTAGCAGTGTGCACGGTAGTTCGGACGACGTCTTCGGATCACAGATAACTATACATAGTATGTATTATTAGTATATTGGTCAGAGAGAGCTTCGGAGGCACAATGCCCTGGCACAGTGTAGTATTAAGGTGAACGCAGACCTAGCCGCACCGCGGTCTCCGCAGTCCCCGCAGTCATCGTTTTCTTACCGCTTCTGCGGCTACTGCGATTCGGGTGAGTGTGCGAGGTTTCATAGAACTTCATACAAAGAATTCGTAATGCACTGCGGAGACTGCGGTGCGGCTAGGTCTGCGTTCACCTTTAAATGTTTGTACTGGCTAGATTATAAATAAGCCGCGTTTCTCAGCCACGGCTGACGGACGCGTCCGATAATTTGTTCTCAGCTTCATAGGTGTGGAACTGACTGATAAACTGTCGTAAGCAATCTGTGGTTCACACCGGTTTTTGGTTTACTCTGTGGTTTATTCAAGACTTTATTAGGGATGTTCCTCATTTTCCCATTCCATCAAAGTATCGTTATAGTAATTTCCCTTAGTAATCTCAAACTATATATCGACACTACTCATATGAATACTCATAGAGACGTATCGAAAATTTAATTTAAAAAAATGTTAGATAATGTTTAGAGAAAATAATTTCGTGAGGTTCAAAATTAAAAGTAATGTAATTAATTAAGAATTATTTAGCTAGCAAAATATTTTTTGTTAATAAACAATTTATAAATTAAACAAAAAACTCTTTGACAATGAATTAATTAGATTCCCCAAAAACAGTTATATCTGCCCCAGATATATTGAAGGCAATCAGTTCCTTGTTTGCGACATTGTTGCCCCAGCTTTGGAAATTAAGCACTCGCTGGGAATGGATGGGTTCAACGTTAGAAACGTGCTACCCGAATTTGAGTATATTGATGCATGGGGGGTGTAGAGAGGGGTTTATATAACTCCCCCCAAGCATTTTTTTTGCCGAAAATTTTCAAAAAAAATCTTTGAGATTTTTTTTCATAAAGACGACTTGGGGCACCCCGACACGGACAGGTTAGGTTAGAAGGGGATGGCGGGGTCTGAAAGACCCCGCCATCCCCTTCGTGGTTATTTATTTTTAAACCACCCAGAAGTAGGAGCACCGCGAAGCGGTGCTCCGTTTACGTTTGTATGATATTACATATACCTACCGTAAAAGGGGTATTAATTGTAGCTAAATATACTGTAACTTTCAAAAATCATAAAAAGAAAACAGTTGCTGTCCCCCCCAAGAATTTTTTTTGCCGGAACTCCATTCTTTTTGTAATATAAATTGTTGAATTCGATGAGAATTTTTTTTTCGTAAAAACGACTGGGGGCACCCCGACACGGACAGGTTAGGTTAGAAGGGGATGGTGGGGTCTTCAGACCCCGCCATCCCCTTCGTGGTTATTTATTTTTAAACCACCCAGAAGTAATTTTTTTTAAGAAAAAAATTCTCAAAGAAAATTTTTGAAAAATCCGGCAAAAAAAAATGCTTGTGGGGAGTTATATAAACCCCTCTCTACACCTCCTATGCATCAATATACTCAAATTCGGGTAGCACGTTTCTAAATGTTTCTAAATATTAACCAATGGATGTTTCAACTACAATTATTAAATTATTGTTGTGGATATCTAAACAAACAAGGAAATACAAATTTCAAATCATCCCATTCTGCATGCGGGTTGCTTTTATGGGAAACCACTGGATTTGACAAATAAAGAATAACTTCATCGTCTTGATAAGATTTCTTTTTCTTTTTGTGTTCATCTATATCTATACTTATAATAAATTTGTAGAAAAGTTGTGTCTGTACAATGGAAATATACAAAAAAAAAGTAGCAGGGGTTGTTATTTTATCGATGCCGAACCCGAAAATGTAGTTAACTTTTTTTTTGTCTGTTTGTCTGTTTGTCTGTTTGTCTGTGTGTTTGTGCACGCTAATCTTCGGAACTACTGGACGGATTTGAATGATTTTTTTTTTTGTTGTATAGGTATTAAGTTCGATTAACATATAGGCTATAATTTATCTTGGAAACTTGAACACCTGATGCAGAACCGCAACAGACCTGCTTAACTATAAGAGATACAGAAATGGTGCCATAGCAAAAATTGTTCCACGTGATGAGCATTTTCTGCTGAGAGAATAAATTTGAAGATCCTGGACACCTGATGTGGAACACCAAGAGCCCAGCTACACTATGACATATACAGGAATGACGTCTTAGCAAGAGTTGTTCAGCCTGATGAGCACCTTCTGTTGATGTATAAAAATTGAAGATCTGGAACACCTGATGTGGAACTTCAAGAGCCCAGCTACACTATAACATATACAGGAATGACGTCTTAGCAAGAGCTGTTCAGCCTGAAGAGCACCTTCTGTTGATGTATAAAAATTGAAGATCTGGAACACCTGATGTGGAACTTCAAGAGCCCAGCTACACTATAACATATACAGGAATGACGTCTTAGCAAGAGTTGTTCAGCCTGATGAGCACCTTCTGTTGATGTATAAAAATTGAAGATCTGGAACACCTGATGTGGAACTCCAAGTGCCTAGCTACACTATAACATATACAGTAAAGACGCGTCTTAGCAAGAGTTGTTGAGCCTGACGAACAACCTCTGTTGTCCAATAAAAATTGAAGATCTGGTACACCTGATGTGGAACTCCAACAGCCCAGCTACTTTATAACATATATAGGAATGACGTCTTAGCAAGGGTTGTCCAGCCTAATGAGTACTCTCTGTTGACGTATGAAAATTGAGATCTGGAACACCTGATGTGGAGCTCCAAGAGCCCAGCTACACTATACTTAATATACATACATAGGAATGACGTCTTAGCAAGATTTGTTTAGTCTGATGGTCATTTCCTGTTGACTCACAAAAATGAAAGATCTGGAACGTCTGGAATCGTCTCGCGCATCCCGTTGTTTTCCCGTCCCCAGGCTCTTAGAATTTGACGTTTCGGATCTTCGATTTTGACGACCCCGGTCGTCGCTGGCATAAGCAACAGGATCCGCGTACGAAGTCGCGGGCAGAAGCTAGTTTTAAAATAAGATCAATCTGTCTGATTCGATTCGATCCCAAGTAGGTACTTTTGTTTCGATACCGAGTTTGTATCTCAAGTATGATACGATGCTATTAGTACTTAGTATCGAATGAACAGCATGGGAGTACTTATTCGTATTTATTAGTATCGGAATGTACCTCCCTATACTTCATTGTGTTTACTGTTTTCTTCTCGGTGAATGGTATTGCTAACAATAAGACTGAATTAAATTATACATTTCATAGATTGAAGTACATTTTCTCGTGTCTATTGTGTAGTGTGGTGAAATCGTGATAGTGAAAGAAAATAACAATGAGCAATTCCGCCGCAAAAGTAAGTATCAATGCTATTTTAAGAACCTTATTAAGTACTGCTTATTTTTACTCAAAAGAAGGTATCGAGATGAATTGATTAGGATTTGAGGCTTAATTTTTGTCTGTCATAGGTTGGAGACATTTTTCGGGAGGCAGGAACAGCGTTTAACAAGCTATCTGAGATGACTTTGATGTTACAACCCACTGAGGACTCGCCGACGTAAGTTTTTTTTCTACCTTTTTTTCATAATTTATTTAATCAAAAGCACCTTTCTATTTTTATATTGTGGTGGTCACGTGTCGCTTCGTGCTGGCAGGGGGCGTTAGGCACCCACGCTTCGGCGCAGACATTCCGCGTCGCGCAGGTTACAAGCCCTGAAAAATCAATCGAGTTTCTAGATAGGATATCAGAGACTCCTTTGTCTAACTCGGCTCGCACGTCCGGGCCGTGCGGCAGTCTGCGCCATCACTTCTTCAAATACACAGTGTTTTAAATAGACAGGTTATTAAATACTGAGGTGAATATTATAAATAGTGTATATCTCATTGTTTGTTATTGTTTAAGTTTATTCAGCTTTCATAACAATAGCAGTCA
The DNA here is from genome assembly GCA_954870645.1 of Agrotis clavis. Lineage (NCBI taxonomy): Eukaryota > Metazoa > Arthropoda > Insecta > Lepidoptera > Noctuidae > Agrotis > Agrotis clavis. The sequence goes on from OX940917.1 coordinate 3,905,305, forward strand.
AACAATTTTTGTGTATATTTTTTGTTTTCATACTACGAACTTCTTCCTGTATTGTGGGTGCGATTACAAACATAGAAACTCACATACACAAACACCCAGACCCGGAACAACTACTTGCAGATCAAACAAATATTTGTTCCGTGCGGGGATCAAACCTGCGACATGCTGCACAGCAGTTGATCACTCAGCGTCTGCGCCAACTGTGTGATCAAATGTTGAGCTTGTTTTCTTTCAGTGGAAAATGGAGCGAAGAGGAGGTGGAATTGCTGCGTGGCTGTGTTAACCGCTTTGCAGTCGAGTTAAACAAGATCAGTTCACACATAAAGAACAGAACAATGTAAGTACCTAATGTATAATTTGTGCATACCCTGTTATATCCACAAAATTTTCATGATTTATTATTTTTTGTTATTTAGCTTTCCTTGTGTAGGCTAGCTGGTATGAATGTGAGATGACTGTACACTTATAAGATTTAAGTTTCCGCGAATATAATTAAATAGCGTTACAATGTCGCCGCGAATAAAAAAAAAAAAAACATAATTGTTTCTGCGAAGTAATTTTAATTTAAATTAATACAGAATAACGTGTGCTAAGCATTGCACTAGGTTTTATTAATCATTTTAAATCTTTAAAGGGCACAGATTTTATTTATTAAGAGTGGGGTGTAGTCAGATGGAAAGGAGGGGGAGCAGGAGGGGCATTGCAGTTGAAGTCGCGAATGCGCGTTGCGCCCTGCGCCATGCGATCGATACATGCTTTACAACAACATATGGAGGCGTAAGTGGGGTGGGGAATAGCGTTTCTCAGTGTATAGGTCATACTGTGGTCGCTTTTGCCTCTTGCCGGGGACCAGCCCTAAATGCGGATAATGTAAAAAAAATTTTTTGTTTGCGTTTTTTTTTAATTACAATAATAAACAAGTTAACTATCAGAAATGTTGAAACACAAATTGTTTTAAGTAAAAGAACTCCATTGTTTTTTGTTGCAATACATTGCAGCGTTTGCAGCCTCAAATAAGAATTTGTTTATGGCTGTACTATGAGGCCCTACCAAACAAGTAACAACAGTTACAGATGTGATGTTGTTTTAATTACGAAAAGCAACTCAATTGCTACGAAATCATGTTTTTTGTGGTTTTTTTTGAAGTCGGTTACGTTTTTTTTTTGGAAAAGTTTTTTATAATTATTATCCTTTTTACCCGACTACGGCAAAGCCAAAAGGAGGGTTATGATTTTGACCAGTATGTATGTATGGATGTTTGTCTGTTCCCTCATAACTTCTAAACTCCTTATCATTACATGACAAATGAGGTGTTGTTAGAAGCATCTCAGATGTCCGCTGGTTATAGGATAGGTGGCGCCCTCTAGGGGATGTAAAGTCGTAACAGAAAAAAAATATTCTTTTCGCACATTATCGACATGGGTATCCAATTAAAGGGCTTAATGAGCACATTTCAAATGTATATACGTTATATAGCTTTTACTAGCTACTTTGCCTGTTTCTAACGGGTATCAAATGAAAAGGCTTATTGAGTAGGTACATTTGAAATTCACTCGCTACTTTGCTTTTATTATTATATCAAACAAATAATTAATAATACAACCCCAAAGTAGTGTAAATAAAAAATAAGAAGTAGGTAACTTAAACCCGATTACGAAAAAACGCGCACTGATAAGTATCAAACAAGAACAATATTCATTTGACCGATATTGTGCTAGCCGTGGTAGCCAAGTCAGAAAATAGGCTACAACGTATGATCCTTAATTGTAAGAAGAAATATATTTTATGTTGTTATAAATAAATTTCAGGACTGACCATTGAACTTGGCACCCATTTAGATTTCACTTCTTTTTTCGCTGAGGTCTGATGCCTTGGTTGTTACCAAGGCATAATATCAAAATATTGAGCTTGGCTCTCATTTCACATTTATGTTTTTGATGGGATTTCATTACTTTTTGTACAGAAATAATGATCTTACACTATTGATGTGCGCTTAATATTGAAACAATAATTAACACTAAATCCCAGTAGGTAAATAACTGTAAGGGTCGGAAGTTCATATCAATATAAATGAATTAAGCCCAAACACAAGCTAGCTTCTGTGAACCGTTGAGGAGTTCCCTGAACTGTCCTTCGTCATCAGACCCTTATCTCATCTCGGTGTAAAGTTCTTATCAATACAAATTAATTAAGCACAAACACAAGATAGCTGCTGTCAATCGTTGAGGAGTTCCCTCGAATGTCTCTCGGCTCCATCATCAGATCTACTCCAGATCTTTATTTAATTGTAATGCTTTAAAATACGTAATGAAAAGCTGACAAACGCACTAGTCGTTCTTACAATTTTTGAAAGCTCCACTCGATTTCTCTGGGTTTCGTCATCAAACCCTGATTTCCTTGTCATGGGATTTTACTTTCAAAATATCTTCTTTCCAAGGAAAAAAAGAATCATCAAAATCGGATCATAAACGACGACTGTCCGACAAACTTAAAAAAATCTACAATACATGCGGTCGAAATGTCGAATTGGGTAATGGGTAACTCTAAGTCCCTAACCTCCTTTTTTTGGAGTCGGACGTCGGTTAACAAATGATATAATTTAACCGAAATTAACATACACAGATCTAAGAGAAAAATTTTATGTTCGCATAACCTTATACTAATCGCCTGCAGACCTTAACACCGTGATTCAGAAATTTGACGTAATTGCACAACGCCATCGGGATGGCTACTAGTACCACTTATAAATAAATCAATGGAGGCGGCATGGTGAGCTTCCGCGAATGATAATAGGTGGCGCAAGTAGCTGTAGAATACGGCTAGTTACGCGTAATATTATGTAAATACGAAAATCTGCTATTTTCTTAATTATAAGCAGGCCTGGCCCACTCCGCGGTGTAGGTATAAAACTGCAAGCATTGGCGGGGGCCATTACGTAGTGGCCATGTAGTCGGCTGCGCACGCGCTTACTTAAATAATATTTAAGTTTGGTTGTATTTACGCACAAGTTTTAAAACAATAATATATGATGAAGAAAAAAAAATACTGCATATCGTTTGGTTGTTTAAATAATGACAGTGATAGGCCTGATGATGTGATAGCCTCACATTTCACACACTACCGCGTGATTTCGAAAGGTAAGGAAAAAAGTGAATACTTATCTATGTAGTACATATTTAATAATGATCAAAAAAATTATCTACCTGCTTGTGCTGTGCTTATTAATGTCATTCAAGTACCGGCTAGTAATCATGATCAGCTGTTAATCATGATTATGTAGGTTACAAATTTGGCCTACAAGACGACCAAGATAATTAAAATAGACGAATATCAAACCTGACATCACTCTCATTCACCTTAAGCTGAATTCGTAGGTAGGTCGAATTATGATCGGTAGAAAGTAGGAAGATGTTTACGTTATTGTTTAGGCACGTTCAAACTCAGAAAATGGCTACACTACGCATTCAAGGTCAGCGATCGTAATTCTCTGCGCGACTTTTTTACCTACTTACCACAGAGACACGAGCGATAGTAATTGGTCGGTTACTACTTTGAGTGCAAATGATAAGGACTAGTTACCTATTTTGCCGTAAACGATAACAATCGATCTTTAAAGTTATGAATAAATAAAATTATAGACCAAGAGGCATGGTCAAAAAAGAACATCGAACTACATATGGTGTAAAAATGTTCGATATACAATTATACATATTTCAGTGGGCGAACGAGCCTATAAAACTAAAGAACTTTCCTCAAGGAATTTAGGTCGTATTATGAATAAAAAAATGTGTTCTCACACTTCTCACACAAAACTACTTTGTTGTTTTTTGGTTTAACCTTTCAAATATTTTTTCAACATTAGATCATAAAAAATGGATGCCTACAGCTTGACATAAAAATGTAGAAAACCGGAAGTCGCCACTGTCTTCGCGCTGCCAGCACTTTGAATGTTTTTTTTTTTTCACTTATTACGTTAGTTTTATGGCACAATAATAAATCTACCAAACCTGCTGTCTTTGTTTACATCAAATATCAAAGATTTTAAAACGTTGAAAACGTTGAAAATACCTACGTATACCTGCCTAACTGTGCCCAAACTCGCGAGTCGCGACCCTATTGAGCTTGACCGACAGTAACCTTTTAATGTCGTTGGCGTCGGATAAACTAAAATGAACTCTCGCGCGTCACTATTCTGTTCATTTTTGCTTGCGCACGGGAAGTTTAGGCTATTATAAAAGTAGGTGGGCGATGCGGGTGCAAGTGAAAATGGACTCTATTCTCTCGTGCATAGATTTTACATTTGTTTGTTTTTTTTTTTTTGGGAGTAACGCTTCTGTACCTTTAGGTACTATTATATATTCTGTGTTATAAGTAAAAAAAGGAAGCTTTCGATTAAAAATAAAATAAGGGTGGTGTTTAACTCGCTATTCACGTAAAAAATTTAAAATCCACAAATTTTAATAGAGATTTACAGGCACTAATTAAGCAACGCCATCTAGTGTCACTTTTGAGTATATAAACCCTTCATTGATTTAGTGCATGGAGTTTCCTCAAAATAATAATAGGTGGCACTAGTGGTTGTAGAATACGGTAAGTAACGCGTAATAAATAGGAAAATCTACTATATTATTCTTAATTAAAAGAACCAAAACGGGAATACTTGGATTAAAAAAAATTAAGGGTGGTGTTTAAGTCGTTATAAGATCTTAAAATCCACAAATAGAGATTTACAGGCACTAATAAAAGACGAGGACGCGATTCCCACTGCTGGGCATTGCCTCATTCCTTCTGCCCACTCGCTCCTAAGACGACCCACTGACCATCCTATATCTATTATTGTTATGGCCAATTTACCAAAGAAATTGTAACATGTTGACTGCTGGACATAGGACGACCCACTGACCTAGGTCTCATCTACAAATATTGCCAATAGGAGCGCTTGGAAACTGTTAGCATCTAGCGCGATCCTGTGGTCTTCCTCAGATGGTTGTCCACCTTGTTAGTGGACAATTGGACATCCTACATCATAATTATATTATTCTTAATTATAAGAACAAAAACGGGAATATTTGAATTAAAGAAATTAGGGTAGTGTTTTACTCGTTATAATACTCACGTAAGATCATAAAATCCACAAATAGAGATTTACAGGCACCAATTACTTATAAGTTAAGTGAAAACTATAATAAGATATTAAAAAATTACCAGTTTTCGATTTTTCCCTTTGTATTCACCTAATTACCTATCTGCATGCCAAATTTGAACTTTCTAGGTCATCTGGAACTGGGATATAGTTTTGATCCATAGGTCAGTCATAAAAATGACGAATTTTTGACGTTAATATCTAAATAACCGTTTGAGATATGTTTATAAAATTTGTAGCACACATGTATCTCGCCAGCCTCAATATGTATGCCAAATTTCACAAGTCTAGGTTAAATAGTTTTTGAGTTATGAGGGGCTAAAATGTGCCTCCAAATGGTTCGTGTAATATTACACACTGTGAGCACGCCTGGTGCTTGGCTGGCCACGCTCCGCGTGTCTAGATTGACGGGTTAAATTATTGTGAATGAAGATGCAGCTTGTCAAGATTACGTGTCGTCCTTCCGGCCGCTTGTCCTTCTGGCCGCTTGCACTAAGACTCACTAAATACAATCAACATTTACTATAATTCAATAAAAATTGATTGATCTACAGCCTCTGTAACTTTTGAACAAGTCATAGAAACTGTCCATCATTGTGCATTTAGTGAGACGTCCTGCATGTTGGCTTCACTGTCGCTTCCTTCTAATATTTAAGGATTTCCTCGCACTATCACTTTTTCATTAGAGCTTGAAATATTATGTGCTCTGTGTGTGTGCGGGGTCCTTAAATAAGAAGGGTTGTTTTTCTACATGTGAGTATTTTTTTAAGTCGCTATTCATTTTATTTTTTACATTGTTTACATTGTATCTCCAGAGCACACACATCTTAAAGTAACGTAAGGCGCATGTCATGAACAATGATTCAGCACAAGGATCTCTAATTTTGTGCAAACAAGATGCTTGCTCTTAATCATGGTTCATATATTCATGATGTATACTTTTCTACATTGTTGTTTCGGCATTCATATAAACATGGAATCGCTGCGCATGTATTTCATATATCACAATATAACAATGAGATAGCCTAAAGCTTAACATAACTGGCTGAAAGTGGATCTGACCTGATGAACACAAGTTTTTGTTGTTTTGTTGAAGTTATGTAGATGCAAAGTTCAGTACTTAAGTCTAATAACAAGATATTCAATTACAAAAGTAGGATTAGATGTTGTGTAGTTGTGCGAAATCACAATTTCACACATATCTATTTGACTCACAAGATACAAGGTATTTATTTTAGATATTTTGATCAAAAGCCTGTAAATTTGATTTCGCTTCTAAAATAGCGTTTTAGGTGTATCCATATTTATTTTACTCTTTGGTACTTAAGAACTTGATTTCCCAATAATCATTGGTTTTTTTTTAGGAGTCAATTAACGCACCTGCTGGAAATGGACAGCTGTAAAACTCACGTTGTCAGCAACCCACCACCACAGCAGCAACATCAAAATTTTTGTCAACTCCTGCCACAAGAACAGCATCCAGAAGTAATTCTGCAACTGTACCAACAAGGATATCACTACCAACCATTACAAATCAATAATCAACAACTTTATTATCAAGAACAAGCACACCCGCAATTACAGAAATTAGAACAACAACAATATCAAAACCACCCGTACATTTTAGAACAACAACAACATCAATCAGAACAACAAATATTGCAACATCAACAGCGAATAAACTTTCACAAATTTGATAACAATATCAATATTGACTCTCATGGATTTCCAAGAGATTTCAAAAATGTTAAAGAATTAGTAAGATATTTTAACCATAAGGAGGTTTCAATGAAACCTCCTGAAAAATTTATGGCAGGCGACGAAGACGATGCAGATTTCAATGACGGAGCTGACAGCATGAATGCCATGCTGGGTATACCAGCTATCATTAAATCATTAGAACAAGACACTGAAACGTCACAGGGAATTGGGACCCTACACGCCGAGATGCAGCTGAGCTCAGCTATGGGTGGCAATTCTCAACAAATACGTCAAAATATGGTATCAATAGAAGAACATTTCAACATGCAACAGGTTCAACAAACTTGGTACCACGCCAGTGTTGGACCTGCCATCGAAACTGAACAATGCATGTTAGATGGAAATATTATATACATCCCTTTTTATTATGAAAACCTTCACCCTATTAGTTTCATTCAAGTAAGTGACCCGGCTGAAGTAGCCAACAGACTGCCGCCAGATAATGTTACAGTTTCTGCCGAAAGACCATGCAAACCAAAGACAGAAGCCAATCCAACCCCGTCGACAGGTGCATTTAGTTCAATCTTTAAAAATAAGTCTCAACATCAAAACGTCTGTTTGCCATCAAAGGAATTAGAAACTACTAGTATTTTTCCCATCTATATTAACCCAGAAAACGAAAATCCGGATATTAATAACGTTATTTTACCCAACCTTTTTACTCTGCTTAATAAATTTATTACAAGTAACGACACATGCATCACAGAAAAGAAAGAGGAAGCACCGGCAGATAAGGTAACAAAAAAATCAAAAAATAAGAAGATTGCTAAACCTGGCCCTTCAAGCTCAAATAACTCCGTTTGCAGCACAGGAAAGAAAAAGAAAATACCTGCTGAAACATTGACAAAAACAGATGAAATACAAATTAAAAAGAATACATATCCCCGTCCTTTAAGTTGGCTAGATAAATACATTACAAAGGAGCCTGCTTCCTGCACAGGAACAAAAATGAGAAAACCGGCATTTAATGACACCCCGCCCGAAAGCCCCGGCCCATTTAGTTCGTTGTTTAACACAAACAGTGACCTTGTAAACCACAGCGTTGTCATCGAGCATGGTAATCCTTTGGATATGTTAGAAACTGAAACATATGATACTAACTTTAATAAGTTATATTCAAATGAACAAATGCCAAGTGACGATAACATATTGAGCTCAAATCAACCTGTAGTTTTTGAGCGAGCATCTTCTGTTGCTAATGAGCGCCGCACTAGTGAACTGCAACTTCTGGAACCCCCCGTTCACCAGCTCGCGCGGCCCTCGGTTGACCCTACCAACTCGCTTGTTCAAAGCACGGCTGAGCATACTCAAGGCCGTACCAGCGCGCACGGCACACTGGCTTGCAAAGATCTCAATGAATCTGTACCAAAAAAACGTTGCCAAAAAAAAGTATTTGTGACCACACCAGGTCCCGTGACACGATCACAAACGCGACGAATGCGCACGGATTAAACACAGGGATGAAATTTATAGACTGTATACTGACAATAGGTTGTGTGAGATTATTAGAAATATTAATGAAAATATTTCCTTCATCAAGCTTAATTTTGTTTACCAGAAACTTCTCAGAAGCTCGACGTGTACTCATCAGTATGAACCACTTCTAATATAAGATACAAAAGAGATTTTTGGTAAACTGAATCTAAGACAAAAATGTATTCGTACCCATGGATACGGAAGAAGTTTAGTTGGTCGGCGTTAAGGACCGGCAACTAAAACGTAGCAGTCTATAGCCCCACTGTCGCAGCACAAATATGTACACTATAATGGGAAGTCGACGAAGTGATCTCGACCGTAAAGATTATAGCGCCCCTCAAGATGCGTCGAGGCAGCAAATGCGCAATGATTTTTAACTGTTGCGTCCAGAAAGACCGCGCCTCAACAAACGATTTTTCAAACTAAGTTACTATCGTGTATTATTTATATAGGTACTAAGGAAGGTTGTGGATTTATCGAAATCCTTATAATGTTATATTAGATAAATTTTATAGAAATACAATACTTTCTCGCTTATCCCTCCCTCGGTAATTCAACTTTGATATTACCACAAAAAGTGTCATACTTGGTTAATAATTCAATCATGGTAATAATATTTTAGACCACTATCCACAATCACTCGACGTGGCGGAGCGAGAGTGTATATATAGTATATTTATTTATTGATGTTATATTAAATGATAATATATTTAATTTGTGTGTTAAACAGATAACTGTTATATTAAGATTTTAAAGTAAAACTCCGAAAAGTGTTATTTCTCTAGATTAATTTAACTATTTGCACAACATTGTACATTAAAACTGTATTTTTTTAATACTAGCTCAGAAATTTGGCATTAAGTATCTAATAGGAAAAAAACACATGGTACCAAAAATAATTAACATAATAATTATGACAGTATTTATCAGATTGAGCTTAATCTTCTAAATAAAGTTTACCTATTAGCAGGCTAATATTTAAAATTATAACTAAGGCCTGTATTACTTATAGGTTTTTGTTATTATATCCCTAAGATAATAATAATCTTAATTTTTTAATGTTTGGGTATAATGTGCCTAGCGACGTTGTGATATCGCCCTAATTTTGGGCAATTAACTTGCGAGACTGAAAGTAGCCGGCAGGAAGTGAAGGTATGTCATCAGAAAGGGCAAATAAACAAAACCACATAGTGGGTGCCCGGACATAGCCGCTACCACATTGAATAACAATTGCCAAATTTAGAAACGTAATAAAAAGATGTTGAAATGGACCACAAATTATTTAAAAAAATCGAGGAGTTGTCCCGGCCGTTAAATCGGCCGTTAACTTACGTAATATAGGAAGAATGATAATTTTCCCAAATCCTTATTTATTTACCTTATTTTTAATTATACACTACTAATGATCTACGTGCTCCTTCACAAAGTTTCTACAAACGCCACAACCTAGTTGTAGGTAGTGGAGGAGCAGACTTTGTATTAAAAATATATTTACTATTTAGATGAATTATTTATATGTAGATAGATAATTTATTGTAAATAAAGATAATTATAATTAACACACACATTATTAAAACTAATTATGCATAATCGTTGAAAGCAAATGTGCAATACTGAATGAGTGCAATATTTAAAACGGGACAGGTAAATAGGGGTGAAACGTCCATTATTTTTGTCGATAAGAAATATTATTGGGATTGCGAGACAATTTCGTCCGTAAACAAATAAAATTGCGTCGTTCTTTGCTGTAGGAAATGTTAATATTTTGTAAATGTGTTTCACATACATTTTGACAAAAAATATTATCTAAACTTGGTAGCAGATAAATAATTTCTTATGATACTAGTCGTATTATTTGTCTATGAACTGATATGAATAAAATTCGAAGTAAATGTATTATTAAAATAAGATAACTTTAAACTAAAAAAAAAATACCTACTAAAAGACTAAGTTAAAAAGATTTAAAAATAATCTTAGTAGGTTCAAAAAATAATATTCTTCAAAATTACTAACATAACTTTAATATCTTATTTACCGAAAATATAGAAGTTAATGATTTCTGCCTACTAAAAGGTGTAACGTTCAATATTTGTGAAGTAAGAAGATGGAAAAAACAATGTAAATAATTATTATAAAAAAATGTGTTACAATTTATAACATATCATAAGTAAAATGGAAATGATTTCTGGTCATATTTACAACTAGGTATACTCATACACACGTCACGTAGACGTTTGTATACGTATAGTAAATCTGTTTGCCACTATGGCAAATAGGAATAACATCAACGTTGATTATGAATTAACTTATGTCAAAATGTATACTAGGAAGGAAGATATTATTATCGGTTGTATATTAATTATTAAATTAGTTTTTAAATATTCATGTATTTTAATTTTAAACACAGACGACGAATAAAAAAACTAATTAAAAACTATCTCTGCATTCCAATCAAAACAGACATTTCAAAGCTGAAAATTTGCTTAAATCTTAGGTACTATGCAAAACTAGTATAAGCTGACCGTTCAATGTGCGGAAAGATCATATAAAGCGAGTCCAAGACAAATTGGTTTTGTATAGCTTGATGTGTAGCCGTGTGTACCCACACTGTAAAGGTGCGTACAGACCATGTAACAATGTTATATAACAATGTTAAATAACATGACCACACTATGAAAAATGTTATATAACAATGTTATATAACATGTTATGTTACATAGTCTGTACGCACCGTTACAAAATTAAATATCAAAGCTGACCATATAGGTTCCAATATGTGTATAGCAGGTAGTTTCACTGATCAGTATTGTTGTATATTTTTATTTTGTTGTTGATATTAGTTTTGTTAATGCAAATATATTTATGTGATAATAAAAATATATGTCTGAATGAACTTTTTTCTACACCTTACCAACCAACCACACTGAGCTGTCAACAAACACACGAACATAACTTCACACTAATCCCATATCCACGCTTCAACAGGTACGTTTATTTCCCATGTAAAGGGGGTTCCTGTATCCAATACACGTTAAATCGGTCTGATTCTGAGTTCAAATTGATAATCTTTTTAACCGACTTCAAAAAAAAGGAGGAGGTTCTCAATTCGTCGGAATCTTTTTTTTTTATGTATGTTCCCCGCTTTCTCCAAGACGCCTGGACCGATATGGAAATTTTTTCTTTTGTTAGGTTCAGGGAAATCGAGGGCACATTGTACCATTTTCATATATTTTTTCTAAAGCTGTTTAATTATTTGCATCTGATAATCATCATCTCAGGTGGATGAGCTGATGATGGAAGGTACAACTCCTCTAGTAAGGACTCAGCATCGACTGATTTAGTAAATTATGTTTGTGTTCGCATATCTCCGGAACTACAAGTCCGATTTAAGTAATTTTTGTTGTACTAGGTATTGTTCAACTTAGGGAACACTGCAAGTTTCATCAAAATCGGTTCAGTAGTTTTTGAGATAGGGACTTTTTTGCATACTTGGATCGTAGATTTTCAAAGTCGATTGTATGTTTGTTCACGATTATCTCGCGTTTGGCTGAACCGATTTTCATGCGGTTTTCGGAAAAGTGTTTGTTACATTCTAGGGAAGGTTTTAGTATATAATAATAATGGATACCTCGTGACGTTGCCCGCATAGATCCTTTTTTGTTGCTTGCTTGGATATAGATTTCTAAAGACGCCGATTATACGAAGATTTTTATTGATTATCTGAACTAACTATAAAGGATAAAATAAAAATTTAAAAAAAAGTGTCGACTTCAAAAACAAATACAAATAAGTTTAAAATAACTTTTCTTTCGGAAGTCGGTGGCAATAGTCAATGAAATAGAAATCAAAGCCACCGACTTCCGAAAGAAAAGTTATTTTAAACTTTATTGTATTTGTTTTTGAACTCGGCACTTTTTTTGAAAAAGTTTTTTGGTTGTTTTTGAAGGCAGTTACATTTTTTTTTGAAAAAGTTTTTATTTTCATTAAATGTCACCGAAACTTTACTTATTACTCACTATACGTAACCAATACACACTGCTAGCTATGTATGGAAAAGGTGTTACAAACAAAGCTACTATACCCCTTCTCAAACAAAATTACATTAATCTAGTTAATGTAATTTTGTTTGAAGGCTGGTTGTGCGAAAAAATTAAGAGATAGCAAAGTGGTAGATAAAGTGAAACAGGCGGGTGCGCTATGAATTAACAAAATATAAAGAAATGCCAGAATGAGATGACTATGTCGACACCGGAAGTATCAATTAACGTAAGGGACATTTTGGCGAAAATGAGTTATATATATCATTGGATTCAGAATTTCGCGTTCTATCGATTGGTATTATTAAAAAAATTCTATCTTTAAAAAAATGTCCCTTACAGTACAAAAATTTTGACCGCGAAAAACGATTTCTGAAAAAAAATGTGATGTAACAGTCATTAATATTTTTTCTTCTCAAAAAATAGAAGTAAGTCACCGTACTAAATAATTTACACCCTTACCTTAGTCAAAAATAAGTCGATTTAAATGACAATGTCCCTTACTTTAAATAAAATGCCCCTAACTTTAAAAACCATGTCCCTTACTGTAAATAAAATGCCTCTCACTGTAAACAACATGTCCCTTACTTTAAAAAATTGTTTGACGAAATCTGAAGTTTATATGAAATGTTAGGAATCGTGACACTTACGACATAAAAAATCCGAAAAATTACCTCGAAAATTTTAAATGCAACAGAAAAGGGTGAAGGGATTTGGAAAATTACGGCTATTAGACATAAAAATACTTAAACTATAGACAACACAAATCAATCTGCAGGTGAATCTAAATATTAAAGACCACTTTTGGATATAGGCTTCACCCAAGGAGCACCACAGCGCACGATCTCCATTCTAAGTCGAAATGAGCTGAAATTACTGCAGATGAAATACGTCAAACAGATATTTATTGCTTCATCTTTCACACAACCCATGCACCTTTTATTCTAACTTTTCCCCTTACGTCCTCTCTACTCGTCACTTCTACTTTCATTACCATCATACTAATATCATGTTACGCACAATTCCTATGCCTTAATTCATCGACCTTTCGTTTCCATTACATTCATTCATTAATCGGCTCTGAAGAAGATAGGTATCCTCTTCAGAGCCGCTATCTACACATCATCACTTCTTGCTAGGTGGAGAAAAAGTGGTAGGTAGCAATAAATTCCAAGAAAACTTAAATTGTTAATATAATCAAATTATAAAGCCAATTAAAGCCGCGTTGACTAGGTCAGAGTGTGCTCGGACCGAGTGGGCTCAAACGAGTAAGTTGCATACAAAGTGTACTCGGATAGTGGTTAATTCTGTTAAATATTTTATAGTCAAAAAAGAAAAAAAAAACGGATTTTGTTTAAAATAGTATCTGAATTGTCAGAGACATGTTAATCGAAGAGTTAAGACGGGAAAAACATAAGTCTTTTATAGCAAAAAGATAGTAATCTGTGAAAAGGAGAAGAATTTGGACTATTCCTTTGATTCAGCGATCACAAAGAACATCGCACATCTAGCAATTTTCTCCGAGAAAGTGAACAGGTAAATCCTGCTTCATAAACATCTAAAACTATGTAGAACTACTCTGAGCCTAGTAACCGAGCTAGCTCGGAGCAGTAGGACGCGGTTCGACTCAAATCAGACTTAAATCTGCTATAGCTAGCAGTAAAACCTGAAACTGAACTCATTTACTCTTTAATCTCATTTCTATAGTGCTAAAGTAGTATAAATTGTAGTAGATAATCTATTGTTACATTAAATTGCAACACTGATTAAGTCCTTTACAATAAATTTTCGTATAATTTTCTATTTCTCTTGCTACTTATACTACGCTCGACGGATTATCTATAAAATTTCAGTAACGTAACGGTCATCTAAACATTTTTTTTTTAATGTAAAGGACATGCTATTTTTGAAACTACTGGGTATTCCTAAATCTTTCGTATAAAACAAGAAAGAAGGGGAAATTCTAAGAAACTTTGCTCTGAACACCATAAAAATTGGACCAGACAGTAAAAAGTTATAGACAAAATAAAAAAATAAAAATCGTTTTTTGGCTCTCCTGAAAAGTCGTATTTTGTCCCTTACGTTAATTGATACTTCCGGTGTCGATGTATTAGGAACACCGCAAAAGGGATTTTGACAGGGACGAAAAGAAGAGGCACGATTAATGGGAGTACATGCTGGGGTCAACAACAGTCGACATAGATGCAGAATTTGCAGGAAAAAAAAAAAAGACAGGGAATGAGGGTGCTAGAATGAAAGCAGATATTAAACTGAGAATGATGCTTTCGTGAAAAGAAAAAACAATAAATCTGTGGCCATTGTGAAAGCAAACGCCCAGAAAAAAGCTCTGAAACACTACTTTACATAGTCCAGCAAGTCAAAAACACTTAAAACGGTTGGGTTTAAATAGAGCTAGGGAGAGAAAGACGAAGGATGTTTGACAAGTAAGATGTGTGAAAGAGAAAGAGAGAAATTTTACAAAACCAATTCGTTTCTATGCCTGGTATGAACAACGAATGCGTCTACGCTATCTGCCAGAGGAGCGGTGCGAGAAATATAGGTCTGCGCATAAAAACTTGCACATGGTGTTCGTCGATTTCGAAAAGGCATATGACTAGGTACCCTATAATAAGGTTCTGTGAAAGAAAAAGTGTGCCTGGGACGATTTTACATGTTGATACGAGTACGTGCAATGTATAGTCAATGCAGTATCCAAGTTAGACTACAGCGGGCACTAAAGCAGCGTCGATCTGGCCACCGGCTTGCACCAAGGGTCGGCTCTCAGCCTTTACCTCTTCCTGATGATTATTGACGTTCTGACGTCAGACATCAGGCGTCAGATGTGATGTAGGGTGATGTGATGTGTTTTTACTATACAGATAGTGTTGTGTTTGAAGTAATCATACCTTATGAAATGTTATTTTACAATTAGTTAAAATATTTAATTAAAATGTCACTAACGTAGATCATTTATGTAAACTGTTGAACTTGTAGGATTGGTTCGCTGGCGGTAGAAACTGGAGGCTTCAAGTAGGTTCGGCGCTAATGAGACTTCGGAGTACTTTTCTTATTTCTTGTTTATTATAATACTGCTGGTTTCGGAATGAATCCCATAGAAAACTGCTCCTCTTTTATAGAAAGCTCTGACCAATCAGAATCCTTAAAATTTGCACACGTTCCTAATATTTTTCCCTTCAGCCAATCAGAGCAATCCATTTTTGCACACGGCACTAATGCGACTTTGTATGGGGAACTTTAATTTGGCAGTTTTCTATAGTAAACCTTTCCTTTTTGTTTTACAATTTATCTTATAGCCTAAGGGTTAACTTAGTCTATCTAATTACATAAAAACCTTAGCAAAACCTTAATTTTTAGACCTAAAAAATGGTGAAAAACTAAATTTACATCAACCTACAGGCAGAGACACCAAGTGCCAGCAATAGGAATTACAACAATTTATCACTGTGTTTGAGGGTATTTCTAAAATGTACACTTTTTATGACTACCTGACACTTCGCTTACATTTTCGGGACAAGTGGTGCTCCAAGCGGCAAAAATAGTGATCAATACAGTTTCTCAATTTATTTGACGGTATATGTAAAATGCGCATTTATGTGTCTACCCAACTGTGGGTTTATTTTGTGGCATCAGCAGAGACCAGGAGGGACAAATAAAAAACAGAACAACTTATCAATTTATTAGAAGGTACTTACTAAATGCACATTTCTACATTTACCCGACCCTTATTATTCATTATAACAATAGTTTTATTGTTTAAAACTATCCTAATTTCTAAGTACTACATATTTACAAGATTTGCTTAGTGCGATTATTATTCGTCGCTAACATTCTCCCCCACGGTGCGCAGCACATCATCTTCTTGAAGCGACGAAGCAGCGGGGACTAGCACGATGACCCGTCGTGTAGGTCGCCGAAGCACTCCGCCTGATGTCCTCACGTCCAGCACTCTGGTTCTTCCATCTGGCCCAGGGTACGCCTTGATAACTTCCCCTCGAGGCCATGAGTTTCTGGGTAGCGATGCGTCGACTATTAACACGATGTCTCCTTCCCTCGGGTCGGTTGTCTCCCTCCCTTTGATTTGCCTTGGCATCAAGAGCGGTAGGTACTCATTGATCCATCTCTTCCAGAAGTGGTCAGCAAGCCTTTGGGTAGTTTTCCAGCTTGGCCTCCCGATCAACTCTGTGTCGTCGAATTCTCCCGGCGCCATTGCTCCACACGATCTTCCCAGTAGAAAGTGGTTTGGTGTCAGACTTTCTTCATCTTCTGGCTCCATACTGATTGGGGTTAGAGGTCTGGAGTTTACTATGTGTTCAACCTCAGTCATAAGAGTATGAAGCACTTCTTCAGGGGGGTTTCTTTCGTTGAGCACTGCCGCTAGTGCCGTCTTGACTGTTCGCACGAGTCTTTCCCAGGCGCCCCCCATGTTTGGACTTCCCGGGGGAATAAATTTCCACTTGATGCCCCTTTCTTGCGCAGCCTCTTCCAGCTCCTTGCTTGCCCCAACGAAATTGGTTCCGTTGTCGCTGAATATGGTTTTTGGGGTACCTCTTCTTGCTGCTATTCGTCGAAGTGCCATTATCATTGAGCTGGTACTGAGAGAGGGTACCAACTCCAGGTGAATGGCTCTGGTTGTAAGACAAGTGAATAGCGCCCCCCAGCGCTTCTCGACTCTTCTCCCGATAGTGACCTGCATCGGCCCAAAGTAATCTACCGCAGTGCAAGCGAACGGAAACTGATGATGTTGCAGTCTCTCGCTTGGTAGATCTCCTGTCGGGGGCACCTCTGGCAAACTCTTCTTTGTCTTGCATCGCTGACAGCTGTGGGCAACCGCCTTTAAGGTCGCTCTTAAGCCCAGAATCCAATATTTCTGGCGTAGCTCGTTCATTACTGTGGCAGTGTTCCCGTGGAGAAACTTCTTGTGATAGTGTTGTATGATGAGACGCGTGATTTTCTGTTTCCCATCTAGGATGATAGGATTCATTTTTCTTCTTTCTTCGCCTTGAAACTTCATTGTTCTACTTCTTAATTTAATGATATCGGCGTCATTTAGGTAGACGTCGATTTTCTTAAGCCGACTTGCGTTTTCCAAGGGTTTCTTTGCCTTTAAATTCCTTATATCTGACTTGAAACTGTCATTCTGACTTATTTTCATTAATAATTCTTCTGCTTTTCTTAAGTGTTCGTCTTCCAGCGGTAGGTACAACCTCTTCTTCTCTTTGCTGACTGGTCGTTTGGCGATTTGTGTCTTCTTCTTCTGGGATCTTCTATGGGGTCTCCAGGGCTCTTCCCTCTGACGGACGGCGGCGTTGGTTGCTTTACGGGTCTTCTTCAATAAGAGGCATGCGAAAGCAACCACTCTGGCCGTCACGCGCAGCAGTCGCTCCCAGCTCGAGAACCTCTCCAGGTTGAGTAAGACCTCCTCAGCCTTTATCGCCGTCACTCTTTGCTTGTTCTTTTCTTCCAACATAGTACCCTCTGGCTTGAAGTCTTTATATGGCCACTCTTCTTCTGGTTGACGGAGAAATGACGGACCTTGGAACCACCTTGCGTTTTGATCGAATTCAGTCGGGGTTCCCCTCGTGGCGTCATCTGCTGGGTTTTCTTTAGTAGGTACCCATCTCCAGTCTTCGGGCTTGGTCTGCTCCTCGATCTCTGCCAGTCGGTTGGCCACAAAGGTTTTGAACCTTCTTGGTTCTGCCTTGATCCACTGAAGCACTGTGCTGGAGTCCGTCCAGTAGGTGCGGACTGTTGCCTCAAGTTCCATCTCTTTCTCTATTGTGGTTGCCAGCCTGGTGCCAAGCAAGGCTGCTTGTAATTCAAGCCTTGGAATTGACACTGGTTTTGTTGGTGTCACTCTTGCTTTGCCGGCGATCATGGAGATGTGAATCTTATCACCAGGTTCAACCGTCCTCCAGTAAACTACCGCTGCGTATGCTTCTTCACTTGCGTCGGTGAATGTGTGCAGTTGCCCTTTTCTACTGCGGGGTGAAAAGCATCTTGGTATCCGAAGTCTCGTCAGCGCCGACACCTCTTCTAGGTACTTCAACCAGGCCTCTTTCTGGTTTTCGTTGATTACTTCATCCCAGCCAATTTTTGTTCGCCAAATGTCTTGAATTAATTTCTTTCCTTGTATTAAGACTGGCGTCGCGAAGCCCATAGGATCAAAGGTTGACATTACGGCGCTTGTAACTTCTCTCTTCGTCGGAGTTTTTCTTCCTTCAAGAAGGTCTTGTGATGTATTGCGCAGGCCAACATTGAACGCTAGCGCGTCTTCCTTCACCAGCCATCTTAGCCCCAGTGTCTTCTCCTCTTTCGTCAGTTGTAGGGAGTCTTCTTTATTAGTATCTTCTACTTCTGACAGAACCTTCGCGTCGTTGCTGGCCCAGCCTTTCAAATGGAAGCTTGCTACTGCATGAATTTCCTTTACTTCTTTTGATATCTTCTTTGCTTCAGCTGTAGTTGGAAAGCTCTGGAGATAGTCATCCATGTAATGATTCCTTTCTATTGCTTTCACCGCTTCAGGATGAGTCTTCTTAAAGTCTGCTGCGTTCTTATTCATCACATATATTGCTGTTGCCGGTGATGATGCTGCCCCGAAGATGATTGAGGACATTCGAAACTCTTCAGGCTTGCCCGTTCTTTGACTTCCACGCCACAGGAATCGGAGGCTATCTCGGTCACTTTCTCTTACTTTGATTCGAAGAAACATTTCTTGGATATCAGCCATGACAGCCACTGGCCCTTCTCTGAAGCGCAGCAATACGCCGAACAATGATTGTAGTAAGTCTGGCCCCGATAACAAGGCGTCATTGAGGCTCTTCCCTTCATACTTGGCAGCTGCGTCGAAGACTATTCTTGGCTTCTTCTTGACTGGGTGCACGACGGCAAAGTGTGGTAAGTAGAATAATCTTCTTTTATTCGCAGACTCTGGAACCTTCTCTGCGTATCCATTTTCAATCAAGCTTCGGATCTGCTTCTCATAGGACTCTTTGATTTCTTCATCTTGATCCAACTTCTTTTCAATATTGACTAGGCGACGGAGTGCTTGTCTGTAGTTGTTGGGTAGGGACTCGTCTTCTTTCTTCCACAAGAGCCCTGTCTCGAATCGACCGCTGGCTAATCTCTTCGTAGTCTTCTCGAGGGTTTCTAGTGCTCTTCTATCGCTGTCATTAGTTGGTAAGCGATTCTGGACCCCAAGCGATTCTAACTGGAAGTGTTCTCTTATTAACTCTTCTAGGTTCTGCTCTTCGACTGTAGACTTGCCATGGTGAATGAAGTTTACAATGGCATTCGTCCCTGATTCACATCCATGCAGCACCCACCCGAGGCTAGTGAGAGAAGCCACGGGATCGGCTGGCTTGCCTTTCTTCAGTCTTCTTGTAACTATGAGTCCCCAGTTGTCTTGACCTATCAACAGCTTGGGCCTTTCTGTGACGTAGAGAAGTTGCTCTTCAATTGTCTTCAGATGCTGACAGTTCTTCACAGTGTTCTTGTCAATGCTTTGCTCTGAAAGCTTCAGGTCGTCGATGGTTCTTGCTATGATTCGCCTCTTGTCTCTTCTATGAGCCCCTTTTATCTTCAACTGGATCTTCTGAGAACTATCTTTCTTTATTACTTTTCCGCCGACTGTTTCGATTGCGAGAGTTTCTTTAGTTCCCTCGGCTCCGATCTTCTTGGCTATTGATGCGTCCAAGAGTGTGACTGTTGAGCCTTCATCTAGCAGCGCCAGCACGCGAGCGTGACCTTTCGGTCCGTAGAGATCCACTGGAATTATCTTCAAATAAATTTTCTCTTCCCCTTTGCTGTTGTGGATCGAGGCGACTGTCTCTTCTGATGCACTTTCCTTGTCTTCTTTCTTTTCTGCTGACTCTGGTGGTTTTTCAGAGTGCAGGATAGTATGATGCCATCTTCTACACTTCTTGCAGACTGGAGCTTTGCAGTTGATTCTTGAGTGCCTGAACCGAAGACACTTGAAGCATAGTCTAGCCTTCTTGATAATGCCCCATTTTTCATCTATGTTGGCTTCTTTAAACTTCTTGCATTCTATCACAAAATGCTCTTCTTCACAGATTGGACACGACTTCTTATATTTCTCTTGAGACACTTCTTGCACTGTGTGTACAGGTTTTCTTGACCCCTTCTTTTGCTCCGAAAACACTTCAGGTGGAGCAAAGTCCCCGCACATGTCGCTTTCTATTTCTAGAAACGCTTCGATGAGTAGCAACTCTTGAATTTCTTCCTCCCTTCTGGTTCTATGGTAGGCGAACCATCGGAATTTCATTGACGGTGGCATCTTGTCTACTATGGCCTTCAGAGTTTCAGGAGAACTGAGGTATTGCGACTTCTTCAATGCCTTGATAGTTTGGACGGCGTTCTTCACTCTGCTTGCGAAGACACATATGTCGCTTGGGTTCTCGCCCACCTTTGACAGGTTCTTCATCTTCTCTAGTTCTGCCAGTGCCAATGCCCCAGGTCTTCCGAATCTGGCTTCTAGTCCCTTGACAACTTCGCGTGGATCTTCAGCTGTAAACAGCAGGCTCTGGACGGCTTCTCTGGCTGCGCCTTGAATTGCTCTTCTGAGGCGCGCTAAGTTCTGTGCGTCGCTGAAGGAGGCAGCCCCGTCTTCATACGATCTCTTGAACGGCAACCATTCTTCACAGGACCCGCTGAAGTGAGGGAGCTCGAAGTGCTTCGGTGTTGCAACATCACGTGACTTCTCGGACAGCTTGACTATAACTTGGGCTAACTCGTGGATGTCACTCTTCTTTTCTTCTGTTTCAGTCGGCCTGCTATCATTGCTAGGCTTGACCCCAGCTTGGATGAACCACCTCTCGACTTCTTGAGTTTGCTCGTACATCTCTTCTCCGGCACCATCTTCTTCTTCTGACTCTGCTGTTGCTAGTTCTAGTTCAGCCTGAGCCACTCTTGATCGCGCTTCTGCCAATTCCAATTCCCTTAGTGCCACTGTTAACTTTGCTTGCGCTTCTGCTCTCTTCCTATGCGACGAGCGGACGGTCTGCGTGTCTATTTCGCGGGTCGGCTTCTTAGGGCGAGGCTGCTGCAGACTCCCTTCTATTGACGTCGGTACACTTCCTTCATCTCGACGTAACTTCACGGCAACACTTCTGTCTGGGTTCTGCAGCGTAGTGTTGTGGCTTTCTTCTCGGCGTGCGGGATCAGACGCTTCAACTTCCTCTTCCACGGTGCTGGCTAGGGGCGCGGTGCGAGTCGCCCCCCCCAATGCTGATTCCCTCCCGGCAGTATTTTGCTGACGAATAGACGACTGGTGGGCTCGTACGCTAGGCGGCGGCGATCTTCTAGTGAGCGTTGACCGACTTGTAATTGACGCGCTCGTAGTCGCTTCGCTTGTGGTTTCACTTGGCGTGCTTGCACTCCCGTCGACTGACGAAGTACTATCTCCCGTAGCCTTGGACTGCACTGATCCTGATCTTGTAGAAGGCATCTTCAGTTTTCTTGAACCCGATCCGGCTTCACGAAGGACCACTTGTAAACTGTTGAACTTGTAGGATTGGTTCGCTGGCGGTAGAAACTGGAGGCTTCAAGTAGGTTCGGCGCTAATGAGACTTCGGAGTACTTTTCTTATTTCTTGTTTATTATAATACTGCTGGTTTCGGAATGAATCCCATAGAAAACTGCTCCTCTTTTATAGAAAGCTCTGACCAATCAGAATCCTTAAAATTTGCACACGTTCCTAATATTTTTCCCTTCAGCCAATCAGAGCAATCCATTTTTGCACACGGCACTAATGCGACTTTGTATGGGGAACTTTAATTTGGCAGTTTTCTATAGTAAACCTTTCCTTTTTGTTTTACAATTTATCTTATAGCCTAAGGGTTAACTTAGTCTATCTAATTACATAAAAACCTTAGCAAAACCTTAATTTTTAGACCTAAAAAATGGTGAAAAACTAAATTTACATCAACCTACAGGCAGAGACACCAAGTGCCAGCAATAGGAATTACAACAATTTATCACTGTGTTTGAGGGTATTTCTAAAATGTACACTTTTTATGACTACCTGACACTTCGCTTACATTTTCGGGACAAGTGGTGCTCCAAGCGGCAAAAATAGTGATCAATACAGTTTCTCAATTTATTTGACGGTATATGTAAAATGCGCATTTATGTGTCTACCCAACTGTGGGTTTATTTTGTGGCATCAGCAGAGACCAGGAGGGACAAATAAAAAACAGAACAACTTATCAATTTATTAGAAGGTACTTACTAAATGCACATTTCTACATTTACCCGACCCTTATTATTCATTATAACAATAGTTTTATTGTTTAAAACTATCCTAATTTCTAAGTACTACATATTTACAAGATTTGCTTAGTGCGATTATTATTCGTCGCTAACAATTTATATTACCACTGCCCACCGTATCCTTCCCGAGCTTCTGGAAAAGCTTTACCCCCGCCGCATTATGACATGCGCGATGTCCTGCGAGAGCTAGCGAGTGAAGGTTGACCCATCCCGTACTGCATGTCCCCCCTACCTGTCGGCGCAGCGGGGATGCAGATACGGAGTCTTCACCGCATAGCGGTCCATGATGTCCGCGCAGTCATATCAGGTGGTTCGTTACGCCCGGTCGTGCATTACACAAATACGCGGGTTCAGTGCAGTGGGTTGCAGCCTTAACATCAAGTTATTGCGGGCGTATAGCTACACAAATCATGAACTAATAACTGGTAACAGTCCGTTTATTTTATGAAGACGAAGAAATCTTTTTTATTTATTTTTAACCGACTTCAAAAAAAGGAGGAGGTTCTCAATTCGGTCGGTATTTTTTTTTATGTATGTACAGACGCCAACACATCAACCTACCTCAATCTGTCAAAGGAGAATGGGCAAATTTGTATGGAGCGTGGGCGGTCCGCGGCCAATAATGATTTTGTTATATTCTGGTGTAGTGTAGGCCTACAATTATTGTGGGCAAGTTTTATCACTGTGGTGTACTTCTAAAACGAAAAAATACTTTTTTGTTTTTATTGGGTGAATATTGATCATAAGGGAGTTTCGGGGCTACTGGTTGTATGATATTGATTTAAGGTGAAAAAGTTTTATTATTCATTGCTTTTTGGTATGCTCGGAATTTTCAAAACTATAATTATTTTTTCAATAATTTCGTATGCCAGTCTGACCCTAACTGATTGAAGCATTAGTAGATCTGTTAACAGTAACAGTCGTTACTCAGCAAAATGACGGGGCCTCTCTCTAGACGGCCAAAGCCTGCCGGGGTCGCGGAACTTACGCGTAACTGTGGCCCCGGAACGTAAAGGGCTATTGAAGGACACCGTGGATAGTGTATGTGCAAGTACACGCCATTAGCAAGACGAAAACAACAGCAATATTGCATATGAAAATAATTATTGTGCGATATTGTTCTGTGCAATTAGGTTATATTGACACTCAAATATTTTTTTTCCTAAATGAAATACAGAGTAACGCCCATAGTAAAAGTTATTCCTAAATAGCAGTACTTTCATTTGATACTAAATTAATTGATGGCCGCCGAACGCCCAAGTCCGCCCATTCTCCTTTCTTTAATAGATTTTCAACCTTATCACAATACTCGGTATTTGACAGATTCGGGTAGGTTGATGTGCTGGCATCTCATCATCATCATCATCATCTCAGCCATAGGACGTCCACTACTGAACATAGGCCTCCCCTTTTGATCTCCACAGATACCGTGTGAGATGATAGTGTGCTGGCATCTGTACATCGATTACTCCGAGGTTTCTAGTCCGATTAGTGTGATTCTTTTTTCGTTCGATGCAGTATACTTGCAGTTTGGTCCCAAAAAATTTCATCCAATTTGGGTCAGTACTTTTTATTTTGTGAGCATTTTTATTAAAGTCGGCTACTTGTATGATATGATGATCTTTACTTTTTGCGTGTTTGTTACGCGATTACTCCTCCAATTGTGGACCGATTTTCAAGTCTTTTTTTTGTTGCACTGGGGATCATTCACCTTAGGGAATACTGCAAGTTTCATCAAAATCTGTTCAGCAGTTTTTGAGATAGGGAATTTTATTAGCTTATTATGTTCATGAGCGATGTTAATACCGGTGCCACGGATTACAAAATTCTAGTGCACATGTAAGAAAATTATGTATTTGACAAGAATTTGGGTTGAATATTTAAACTAAAAAGAGTAAAATAAAAAAAATCAAAAAAAAATTAACTGCCTTCAAAAACAACCACAAAAAAGGGTAAAATAACCTACAAAATAACTTTTCTTTCGGAAGTCGGTGGCAAAAAAGACACCGAAATAAAAAAACAAAGCCACCGACTTCCGAAAGATAAGTTATTTAGTAGGTTATTTTACCCTTTTTTGTGGTTGTTTTTGAAGGCGGTTAATATATTTTTTTAAGTTTTTTATACTGTTATGTTCGCGAGTGAATAACTTGTCATGCAGTGTGAATTACTCAGTGATGTGATGTGTTGTGTGAAATTTCGTGTAGAAAAGTGTTATTTTTGTGAAGTGCTGTTTTTGTGTTACTTATTAGGGAAGTGTGATTTATGTGCTGGGTGATTTATGAGATGTAGGTATAATGACTTGATATTTTTGTGATGATGTTATACGAAGTGACATTTATGATGGTGTTAAATTATTCGTTTGACTCCATCCAATAGTTCTCGGGAGAAGACGACACCGCTGAGACCTCTCCTCTTTATCACGAGGGAACCAGGACACTTACTTCGGGGTTCGAGACGGCGCGGATAGGCTCCTGGACTTGGAGAGGCCGTTGGTCATGAAACATGAAAAAAAACAAATTTGATTTTTCAAACGTTTTCATTAAGAGGCCTTTTACCCATTTGCGCGTAGAACTAAAATTATGGTCGTCTAATTTACCATATTAAGTAATACTCCAACATTTTTGAATACCTGTAAAAGAAAGACCAGTCTTTCGTGTTGTAATTTGACGTAACATATTTCAAAAAACTCTTTTATTAACTTTGTGGTAATTAATCTCCGACAAGTAGTTTACTGAAAAATCAACGCAGAGTCGATTTGCGACTCCTACATCTACCATTAATATTCGTAATTTTAACCAAAAAAAATACACAAATCATCAGACATACGTTTTTGTCGTGAAACTGCGTAGTAGAATTTATATTTTTAATAACACAAATTGGTAAAAAAATAAATTCTGAGGTCAATTTTTACGTTTTATATCGCTGTTTTATCGCCATATTTGGTTCGAACAAAGCGTAATTACATTAAAAAAACTATGTAAATATAAACTATGTTTACAGACTAAACTAATTTCTAAATTTCATTAAAATCCCTTCATGTAATTAAACATACTATCGTTTTTAAAATCACTCTAAACTAGTATAAATTACGAAACATAACCGGGCTGCGATCAGTACGGCTCCAGCGCCCGTCGACGTAGGACCTGTATCACTTTTTTCCTCGTCCTGATTATAGAGCGTACGTATCGTGAACGGAATATTATACTACGACTGCCACATTTTGATTCTCTCCATATTTTTTTCATAAGGTAAGATTTTCGTTACTTTATCAAACTAAAGTATTATTATAATTATAATAGTAGTTTGTAGAATTTGTGCATTAATTAGCCATCCGTTTTTGTTTTATTAGTTTTTGCAATGGGGCGCAAGAGTGGTGAGAAATCCAATATGGCGGCCTCCCCAAGATCGCGGTCGGGCTGTTTGAAATCCACCCCCATGATATGGGTATCAAATGAAAGGGTTTGCTGTCAGGAATATGAAAAAAATAGTCACGTGTCTTAAATCCAACATGGCGGACATCCAAGATAACGGATTGGCTATTTGAAATGCATCCCCATGATATGGGTATCAAATGAAAGGGTTTGCTGTCAGGAATATGAAAAATATAGTCACGTACCTGAAATCCAGCATGGCGGACATCCAAGATGGCGGATTGGCTATTTGAAATGCATCCCCATGATATGAATAAAATAAAATAAAATTGATAAGAATGATTTTTATCAATATCGCATTCTATATCCGCATGACCGTTTAATAAATTCGTAAATAATTTGTAAAAAAAACCAACATGGTTTCTGCTACAATTTCTCATAATAGGCGTCTTTTCATAGTTTTCGTCTTCGAGGGTTTTGAATCCGATAGTGCTGTCAAAATGTAAATCCAAGATGGCGGCTGCAAAAAATATCGAGGTTTTCGTTATGGGTGTCGTTTTCATGGTTTTCGAGGGTGTTGAAACCGATGGTGCAGTCAAAATGTAAATCCAAGATGGCGGCTGCAAAAATTATCGAAGTTTTCGTCATGGGTGTCGTTTTCATGGTTTTCGAGGGTGTTGAAACCGATGTTGCAGTCAAAATGTAAATCCAAGATGGCGGCTGCATAAGTTATCGAGGTTTTCGTCATGGTGGTCGTTTTCATGGTTTTCGAGGGTGTTGAAACCGATGGTGCAGTCAAAATGTAAATCCAAGATGGCGGCTGCATAAATTATCAAGGTTTTCGTCATGGGTGTCGTTTTCATGGTTTTCGAGGTTGTTGAAACTGATGGTGCAGTCAAAATGTAAATCCAAGATGGCGGCTGCATAAATTATAGAGGTTTTCGTCATGGGTGTCGTTTTCATGGTTTTCGAGGGTGTTGAAACCGATGGTGCAGTCAAAATGTAAATCCAAGATGGCGGCTGCATAAATTATCGAGGTTTTCGTCATGGGTGTCGTTTTCATGGTTATCGAGGGTGTTGAAACCGATGGTGCAGTCAAAATGTAAATCCAAGATGGCGGCTGCAAAAAATATCGAGGTTTTCGTCGTGGGTGTCGTTTTCATGGTTTTCGAGGGTGTTGAAACCGATGGTGCAGTCAAAATGTAAATCCAAGATGGCGGCTGCATAAATTACCGAGGTTTTCGTCATGGGTGTCGCTTTCACGGTTTTCGAGGTTGTTGAAACTGATGGTGCAGTCTGAATGTAAATCCAAGATGGCGGCTGCCAAAATTATCGAGGTTTTCATCATGGATGTCGTTTTCATGGTTTTTGAGGGTGTTGAAACCGATATTGCTATCAAAATAGAAATCCCAGATGTCAAATAACAAAAATCACATGAAAATAACATGAATAAGATAAATATTAAGTATTGAAAAGTAATTTGCGCAAAGTATTTTTCGTTAAACACAATTGCAGTTACAATATGGTGCCTAGGTCATCTTATACTTAGTTGAAACGCATAGTACGGTACGCAGCCACCGGGTTAATCAAGCATCAGCGCCACATAATTATGTTCCATTCTCCGCGCTCGTGACAACCCTAACGCTGCAGTTGAGAGCGTAGGTATTTATTTCTACAATTAGGCCTAGTTTCCATACTATCCATATTTTGACTGCACCATCGGTTTCAACACCCTCGGAAACCATGAAAACGACACCCATGACGAAAACCTCGATAATTTATGCAGCCGCCATCTTGGATTTACATTTTGACTGCAACATCGGTTTCAACACCCTCGAAAACCGTGAAAACGACACCCATGACGAAAACCTCGATATTTTTTGCAGCCGCCATCTTGGATTTACATTTTGACTGTACCATCGGTTTCAACACCCTCGAAAACCATGAAAACGACACCCATGACGAAAACCTCGATATTTTTTGCAGCCGCCATCTTGGATTTACATTTTGACTGCACCATCGGTTTCAACACCCTCGAAAACCGTGAAAACGATACCCATGACGAAAACATCGATATTTTTTGCAGCCGCCATCTTGGATTTACATTTTGACTGCACCATCGGTTTCAAAACCCTCGAAGACGAAAACTATGAAAAGACGCCTATTATGAGAAATTGTAGCAGAAACCATGTTGGTTTTTTTTACAAATTATTTACGAATTTATTAAACGGTCATGCGGATATAGAATGCGATATTGATAAAAATCATTCTTACCTTTCAAAATAAGCAGGGAGTTTAAATAACAAAATCTCCGGTTATGATGAAGCCGACTTCAAACAGCCATATACCTACACAACGCAATACACTCGTGATTTTATAGAAATAAACGCAACTCTTCTTTTACGCGGCACTCAGAACTTCTTACAGTAGCTCGTTCTGTGTTCTTGTAGTAGATGTTTAAGGTTCACATTCATAAAAAATATGAAAACACGGAAAATATATTAAATTTAGGTTATATTCGATGACTAAGGGCTGATTTATAATAGTCAGACAACTTTTATCTGAGGAATGAAAATAGCGGTTTGACATATTTTCTATAGATAAGCTGTCGAACCGCCATTTTTATTCCTCAG
This sequence comes from Agrotis clavis, assembly GCA_954870645.1. NCBI lineage: Eukaryota > Metazoa > Arthropoda > Insecta > Lepidoptera > Noctuidae > Agrotis > Agrotis clavis. Next base: position 3,934,034 of record OX940917.1, read on the forward strand.
ATAAAAGTTATCTGACTATTGTTCAAACTTCACTTCTTAGGTTAATCGCAGATTCAGTTTTACTTCCACAACAATAAAATATAACTAACTGTAACTCACAGGTTATTTTTAACACAAAATTTAATTAAAATCACCAGAACAGTTTGTTAACATTCGACATCAAACGAATTATCTAACAAATAATTTTGGTGGCGCCGCCGCCAGGCACATGTCGTTCAACCAATCAGCGCGCGAGATGCTTTCCGTTCTATACCATTTAACAGTCTAATAGACTGAATAAACAAAAAAAAACTTTTTCAGAAATGTAACCAAAGTGCATTACGATTATATCGGCTCAAGATTGTTTAGTCCGTCTCAACACTAGCGCTACACTGGTTGCGTTGTGTATGTGTGAATAGCTACGCACACATGAACATTGCTCCCGTCTTTTACCTAAACTCGAGCGTTCGAATTTTGTGAACTGGCTCTTAAGTTTAAACATATTATATTCAGTAAATAAACCTTATTATTTTTCTATTTATTTTGGCCTTTCAATCGGCTGATTTAACGTTTATAATATTGAAGTAGCTACATACATCATAGTTAGAACGCATAGGTGCGGTCCACGGTTAGGGAGGTGCGCAGGTGCGGAGTTGTAGCGTAGTAGCGGAAAAGAGGCTCCTACTGCGCAAGTGTAAGGCCGAGACTCCACCAAAGTTGTGCGAGTCGAGAAGTGTCTTGAACAACCAATAGAATTGCGTTGCGGCACGGGTTGCGGAGTGGAGCTGTGTCAATAACGCAATTCTATTGGTTGTTCAAAACACATCTCGACTCGCACAGCTTTGGTGGAGTCTCGGCCTAATGCCGCAAACTCGTACTGGCATGAGGCCGCACCCAACGCTGTATTTGCCGCCGACACGGACCATAGCCTGGTTCTACCTGTGTTATCAAGTTTGCAAAGATGCGCCCGGGCGGGCATCACTTGATTACCTCTGCAATGAACTCAGTCATATCAGAAAGCCTTTAGAGCGTTAAAGCGTATTAATTCAAAATGCATAATATAATACTGACCAGGTTTGTTATTTCGATAGTACACACGGCTACACATCAAGCTATACAAAACTACGTTGTCGTGGTGTGGCTTTCTAGGATCTTCCCGTACATTCACCGATCAGCTTATACTGGTTTAGTACAGGTTGATGTGTTGCCGTGTGTACCTACATACACTTATTTTAAACTAGTGTTTGCCCGCGGCTTCGCTTGCGTTAATTTAGAATTTGAGAAACAATACGGATCGCGTAAGTGGCGCCATCTGGAATATGAACGTAATTGTTTTCTCGGCAACAGCTCTCTTCTGTTATTCGGGATGAAAGATACCCTATATCCGTGTCCTCCTGACAACGTATATGCTAAATTTTGGGACGATCGATTCAGTAGGTATGCGTGAAAAGGTAAAAAACAAACATACTTGCATTTTTATTATTAGTTTAGATCAATAATGTTATACCTAGGTACATAGTTTGCATAGGAAACATCCTTATTTGAGCGACATTAATTTCAAAGATCCGTGTTTATCTTAAACATTAGACCCAAAGACATTAAACTATATAAGAGCAATAGACGGGACATCACGAAGAAAGTGATCCAAAAGTTTTTACCAATACGTAAAAAGTAGTGTCCGACCGAAACTGATTTTTCAGCCGAAACCGAAACCGAAACCGAACTTTCGGCCTTGCTCTCAGTTTCGGCCGAAACCGAAACCGAAACCGAAACTATTTAACACATTTAAAATTTTGATTTATTTTCTGTTATTTTTTTTTTACATCTATTAACACATGAGAAAAAAAGGGTAAGTTTTTCAACTGGGCGTGGATGGCTAGGTGCTCGTATATCCTTAATTATGAGGAATATCGAAAAACGTTGAATTTTAGAAAAATCAATAATCCTGGATTTTTATTTTGGCCCGTTGGTCTAGTGGTTAGTGACCCTGACTGCTATGCCGGGGGTCGTGGGTTCGATTCCCACCCAGGACAAATGTTTGTGTGATGAACATGATCATTTGTTCTGTGTCTGGGTGTAATTTATCTATAATATGTATGTATTTAGAAATATATAAGTATGTTTATCAGTTGTCTAGTACCCATAACACAAGCTCTGCTTAGCTTGGGACTAGATGGCGTTGTGTGATAGTTGTGGAATATTATTATTATTATTATTATTATTATTTAAAAAAAAACAATAATCTTGGATTTTAGAAAAATCAATAATCCTGGCCAAAAATCGAAACCTGATTTTGGAAAAAAATCACACCTTGTATTATTACACCATTTGATAGTGTAGCTAATAAGGATAAAATTCTGGGATGTAAGGAAGATATACGGCAAACTTATGGAAAAAGATGATTTTTAAGAAATTGCTGTTTTTCTACGATATTCGACTTTTAATGAGCCATAATCTATTCTAAATTATAAAAATTCATTGTTTTCAATGTTTCACTGGACTTGAAGTTGAAGTCTCAACAATCGCACTATATATTCAGCAATACGAAATTACTGAGTTGAAAAAAAAATAACATTATTTCAAAGAAAAAACCGTTAACTTATATTTCGAATACAGTCACTGCCTTGATGATTGATAAGTTCTTTAATCATTAAAGTACGTAACAAATATATTTTATTATGACATGAATATACAAAACTTACTCTTAGCAGTAAACTCAAAAAATAACTTCATCTCACGATTAAATGAACGGTGGCGAACTGAGCCGGGGCGGCCCGGCGCGCAAGCACGTTGTTAGCTACGAATTTTGCCGAACGACGCACGAAAATGCACGGACACAAGAGTTTCGGTGAGGCCGAAAGTTTCGGCTATATTTTGGCCGAAACCGAAACTAAGGCCGAAACTAGATTTTTTGGCCGAAACCGGCCGAAACCGAAACCGAAACCGAAATTTCGGTCGGTCACTAGTAAAAAGTCGCTCAGTCTAGTTCGAGACGTTCTGCCTGACAGTTCGTGTGACCGTGCGACAAAATGTAAACTTTGATAGACGATTAGAAGAAAATTTGCCTAGTTTCGCTTTGCCAAACTGCAAATCTAGGTACGGGAAAACAAGTGGACTTGAAATCAATTTATTTTCGTAAATATTTTTTATTTTTAACTAGTATTTAAGATGTTTTTCAATATTTTCTGATATTATTCTAGAACATTTGCATTTTTGAAATAAACGCCACCTGTTGCTCAGTAGCTCTACGTATTTTGCTAAGGAATTAGAGTTGTCTGTTTATCGATACGAACTATCGATATTTATTAAGTCGAAGACTCTTGTCGAAGAGTAATTAAAAATTTCTTATACTTGTTTATTATTTAATGGACTGTCTCGTTGGTTGTCAGTTCATGTAAGGCTCATTATATGGGGAAAAATAAATTCAAGACGGTGGAAGTAGGTAAAACAAAAGACTTTTTCATAAATTAATAATATAAGATCGTATTAATAACTTATAATATAATTTTATTTCCGTTCTGCCCTTACACACTTTTTTAACTTATGAAAATATTTAAATCCTAGTTAACTTTATCGATGTTAATGTATCGATAATTTATGTCATTCTTTAATGTTGCACCCCTATCATAAGGTGCTCGGCAGTGCCATCTATTGCGCAATAGCTGAAATGTATTCTGATGAATTATTTTAATACGTGGTTTTGCTATACACCGCTAGATAGCGCTACTAACGCACGGCATCAACAATTTTGTATGACAACATTCCCAATGCCCGCTCTATAGTTCTTTTAAATCTCTTTGATTAGACCATAATTTTTTGGTCGATTTACGGTATCGCTGCAAATTGAACGTACGATAGCATTGCTCTTCTCCCTTTAGCATACCGCGTGATACCTAAAAATAACTAATTATTTGACTCGATGAGTACAACTTTTCGTCGTTTCAAACAGAATCTATGCACTGGTTTGAGCACCAATTCAAAACATAAATAAACACAAAATAATAGAAACACTGATTGTTTTCGAATCTTTCAAATTCCTACACCTCGAAACAATTAGTTTTAAAAAAAAACAACTTACTACCTACAATTTAAAATCAGTGTAGATTTATATCCTAGGACAAATAAAAACAAAAAAATGAAACACAAAAAGTGAAAAAGTAAATTGCAAGATTTGATCCTGAGACCCCTTGCACGAAAGTCAAGCAGGTTACCAACCAGACTGGCTAGTACGCTGACAGTAGTTTTCAAATAGCGGTTCTTATACAAATGTCAACAATGACTGAAAATCAACATATTATAACATTGCTAATCCCCCAAGGAGAATAGCGTAATTATACATATCCTATTAATTGAAGAGCAGTTTAAGGAATATTTGAGAAAAAATTGAATAAATAATATCCCGTGGTTTAGCTTCCAACTCCAAACAAACATTTAAAAACAACAAAATTCAAAATTGCTTATTTCCCAGGGAAAATAGCGTAATAATACATAGCCTATTAACAGAAGCATATTATTAGAAATATTTGTGGAAAATTTGATCGACAACTTTACAGTAGTTTAGGAGATAGATCAAATCAAATTTTTTGGTACTCATATTGTAGAAGTGCATTAGAAATAACTATTCCGCCATCTTAGATGGTCCGCCATATTGAATTTATAATTACCTCACATTAATTTTCGAGTTGCTCTCAACCAGTCCTTTCATTTGATACCCATATTGTAGAAGTGCGTTATAAATAACTATTCCGCCATCTTAGATGGTCCGCCATATTAGATTAGGACTGACGTCACGTACCTAATCGTACATTGTCATCCAAACTAAACGTCCATACAGAATTTCAGCTCAATCGGTTGAAGATATCTACTTCAAAATTGAGTTCAAAGATTCCACCCGAACGAACATTCATATATGGCAAGTTCCACCCCCCCATTTTAGGGGATGGGGATGTTTTTTTGTATACTGTTGTAACTTTGTTTACATATTGAATTTCGACTTTCTAGCACTTCAGGAAGTACCCTAACATTTTAAGGTCTCATAACAAACTTCCACCCCCCAGTTTAGGGGATTGGGGGGCGAAGGTTATAAGTTTAAGATTTTTTTTGTTGGTTGTATACTACACTTCTGGACACATCTATTGGCCCACCTTAGAGTTTAGGTTTCGATGGCCCCTACCGAAATATGATTGCTAGATTGAACAAAAACTGTTGATGCAGTTTTAAACCTGATACATTTTACCATCTTTTTCGATCGTATTGTTTTAAATTTGAATTCAGAATACCATACGACATGGAGCTACGCCTAACAAGCCGGAATATGCGCCTTGTTAAAGGTAATTGATTTTTGAATAAAAAACATGTTTTATCAAATAAAGGTTTAATTTAATAACGCGTGTTGCCTCCATGGCATCTACCACAGCTGCTCTCAGGCATAGAGTTTATCAACCGCTCTATGAAATTTTGAGGGATCATCTCCCATTCCTCTTCAATGGCAATTTTCAACTCCTGCATCGTCTGGGCAACTGGCCCATTCAAATTATACCAATCAAATCTTCACAAGGGGCCCCGACTGTGAGTGTGAATGAGTGAATTCTAAACAACTGGGCTTGTTTCTTTCTTTTTAATTTTTTTACGCAGTCGAGTTTTTTGTTTTTTTAAATATTTATTTTATTTTACTATTTTTAGTTTTTGTTAGCATTTATCAGTCCAAATTAAATTGAAACATATAAGTTATATATATTTTGGTAAACCTTGTTTAAAAAACCCCACTTGATAGAATGTGAGAGATTTAAAAAAAATATTTTTAGTTCGGAACCCTTTGCACACGAATTCGACTCGCACTTGGCCAGTTTTATGTACCCAGTGACACTCTCACGTTTAAGACGAATCTAACGACACCTCTCAAGTTAAAATCCATCAAGCCGTTTAGGCTGCAGAGCAACACACAGAAACATACATACATACATACACTCGAAAAACATAACCCTCCTGGCGCAGTCGGGTAATAAGTCTATTAATGGCATCATATCCTGCGAATATGAACTATCTGATACATCGGAAACCAACTCTATGAGGGTTCAAAAAAACGGCGAAGCACTTCGAGAAAAAGTAGGTAGTGCCCTAGCGCTTCGCTTGCCTCGACTTGGCGGGGGCACTGCCGTGCCACCAGATGCTGCGCGCCTAAGGTATTGTGCCTCTTGCGAATATGCGCCGCAAATGTTCCCGTATTTTTACTGCTACCGCGATTTATGCTACCTTTACCTGTGTTATTGAACTTTGTCCGATTTTTATCTTGTTCCGCTGTGTTACTTCGATTTGTATTTCGCATAGCGCAATCCCGAAGATTGCGCTATGCACGAACTCTGTGCATACAGCACCAATCCACGTAGGGAATGCAAAACCGGCTAATATCAAAACCCAATTTTACATCACTTTACGAAAACCGATCTTTGGAGAAACCGGTTTTAAAATCTGTACATATAATAAAATTGTAGAAAAGTGGTGTCTGTGCAACGGAAATATATTATATAAAAAAAAGTGGCAGAGGTTGTTATTATATCGATACCGAACCCGAAATTGCAATTAAAAACAAATTTATTATATGTATAGATTTCTAAATTCGACGTAGATTAAGAAGGTAAAATATAAAATCCCGTAAAAACCGAAAATCCAGAAAGTAAAATAAACTTTGTTTCATAATTTATGTACTTAACTAAAAATGATGATCACTTGTTCTGGTGACCATCAGATAGCTGTCAAAAGGTAAATTTCGTACCTATTGGCTTTTGCATTTACAATGAAACTGATAAATGTAAATGTTCCCTAAAATCAACTATTCTAACGCTCTTGAGTCACTCCTCATAACAGTCGATAAAATTTCGAGGTGTCAAGCCATCCAGGTTCAGTTGAGAACTGCTGGTCAGTGACTATCAAGGTAGCCAATAGTGCTGCAGGTCTTTTTCGGTTTCTGTAAAACCGATTTGGATTCCCTAGTTAAACTCCCCACGCTAATTAAGTTAATTTTAGCGCGGTTGCAAGAAAAAAAGGGCTGGTAAAGAATCAGTGAAGATTCTAAGAAAATCTACGGTGAGGGCTGCTTGTTCGGGCACAGCACCGAAATTATAGAGATATTGCCGTAAAATATTCTCTTGACAACTGATTATGTAATTATTTCCTATCGATTTCCTCGAGCCATATGCTCGAGTGGGCGGGGTTAGCTCTGCCGCATTGCGGAAGCGTAGCTGCGCAGAACTGCATCGCCCTAGTGGCGCGCGCAGCTGCACATTTCCGCCCGACACTTGACGCAGTTTCAGTTAGTCGTGTCGAGGTAGCCGAATGGTCAAGATGCCATCAGTCAGTCGTCGTTGCTTGAGTGATGATGCTATTAAATTACAATTCGAGGTAGTGAGAGTGAAAAATTGTAATCGGTGCGGCGGTAACTGTCTCAGGTGAGCTCGTTCACGCAGTAATCTAGAAATTGTTGTGGTACGGGAGCCAGATCCAAATTTGGGCGGTGATTTCCTCTCAAACGATAATACTTAATAATAGTAAGCGTCCACAGGTCCGCATCGCACGTATCGGACGTATCGTACGTAACGGATTTTAGTTTGCCTTGTATTAAAACTCATACAACTGCGTCCACTGATCCGCATCGTACGGACGGCTCATAGGCAATGCCTACATGCGATGCGTACCGATGACGTCATACGGAATGCCGATCAGTGGACGCGATGATGGTGGCATCGGCAATCCGATTGCTGATACTTGCGTCGGCAATCAGATCGCTGCCGATACAGAAATCCGTTTGATGCGATGCGTCCGATACGTACGATGCCGACCTGTGGACGCTTACCTTTAGTATCCTACATCAGAGAGTTGTATTATAAAGATTCGTGGACCGCTGCTGTTTCTTTGGTGGGATAAGCAGCGGTAGTGTTATTGGGTTTAAAACTAGATTTTGGTGAGTCTTCATTTTTTATCGTGATTTCGTGTGTTATGTTAGTTTAGTTAGAATGTGTCTTGGAATCGTAATTATCAATCAAGTCAAAATTAGAGTGGCTGTAAGCATACGAGGGCGGTACTGAAAATTTCGGGAATCAAGGAAGTGACACAACATTTCTATTTAAAAATGTATTTATTGCTTTTCTAAGTATTTTCTGCGAAATTTGACACATTTTTCCATACGATAGAACCAATCATTGAAGCAACCATTCCCTTCGGAAGTTGGGTTCTCCAAAATGGCCGTTTTGTAGGCGTCCACAGCTTCTTCAGGTGATGAAAATCTCTGTCCACGCAATTTATTCTTTATTTTAGGGAAAGTAAAGTAATCATTAGGGCTTAGGTCGGGGCTGTACGGCGGATGGACTTATAATTCTATGTTTTCTTGCTCTAAAAACTCTTTTGTTCTGTGCGCGGTGTGAGAACTCGCATTGTCGTGATGGAGGATGATGCGGAGGTTGAGCTCTCTTTACGGAGTTCAGAAACGACCTGTAGCAAACAAATGCTAGCATATCATTCTGCATTAACCGTTCTTTGTCCCTAAAGAGGAATAGTCGTAACTTGGCCGGTTTTGGAGACAAATGTGGCCACCATTTTTTTTGCAACACTCCGTGAACGAACAATTATTGTTGGCTTTAACTCATTTTAGAACGCCTAAACTCGTGACTGGTTTTTTGTTTCGGTTTCGTACGCGTATATCCAGGATTCGTCACCTGTTACGAAGTTGTATAATGCAATGCAATTGTCCACTGATAACTGTAACTTTGTATTTCTAATCACATATAAGAATATAAGCGTTTTTTAACAATTTAAAACAATTTAAGGCGCTGTACCCAAGCTCTATGTAGCAAAGGTAGTCGCGGGGGTGAAGCAGCTGCGCGCGGGGGCAAATTGTAAGAAAAAATGTAAGAAATTATGCAGTTTTTACTTAATATTTAAATAAAACCGGCCAAGTGCGTGTCGCCACGCACAGTTTAGGGTTCCGTAGTTGCCCATCAAAATACTTTTGCGAACTAATTAAACTGATTCGCTGAATTTCATTTTAAAAAGAAGAATTTTCAAAATCAGTCCAGGCGTCTTTGAGAATTCGGGGAAAATACATAAAAAAAAGATTACGACGAATTGAGAACCTCCTCCTTTTTTTGAAGTTAGTTTAAAATAGTTGACAATAAAAACCTATCTATCCCCAAAACATACCCACCTATTATAGCTGTAAAAATAAAGTTTACAAACTTACATTTGCAGTTGAAGAACATGTTCTGCGATACATTTTGTTTAGGAAAATATGCTATCCAAGTACGTTTTATAAGTTGGTCGACTATTACTCGTAAACTTGTAAAGCCTACTTAGTCATGATAATTTTCCTTCAAACTTCGTTATATATACTACTATTGTGAATTTTTTCAAACCCCCAAACATCACCGTTTAGCTGGTAGAGGGGGGGGGACACTCGAGTCGAGCAAAAATTAGCACTTTAAAGCTTAATATTTCACAACGAATCTTTTTATCAAAAAATTGTTAATGGAGACTATCAATATTTTTAAAGACCTATTTAGTGATACCCCACATTAAGGGGTACGCGAGAAAAAAAAAACATCCCCACTTTACGTGTACAGGAGGTACCCTAAAAAAAATATTTTACGAGATTTTATTTTACCACTTTTTTGGCACAACAAATCCGTATATTTACAACAAATTACAGCTTTCTAGTACTGGGCGTCTCTGAGCTAAACTGCGGACAGACGGACGGACGGACGGACGGACGGACGGACATGGCGAAACTATAAGGGTTCCTTGTTGACTACGGAACCCTAAAAATTACAGGTCTGAGTTAAAAAAAAATTAGACATGTCTTTAGTATATGAAATTTCTTCTGTTATAGTTACAAAAAATATTATGGTTACCGCTGAAAAAATTGAGAATTTCGAGACGAAAAATTTTTTTTCGTGGTCTTATTAACAATTTTTTTTCGTAGTCCTAGACTACTTTTGTTAATTGTTTTTGTTAAAGTCTTTATAAAGGGAAATGCCCAGCCTCCATAGTGCCCCAGGCCCAAGAATGGACATCAAATATTAGTCTTAAAATGCAGTGTTTTAGAATCTTAATAATATAGGATATCTGAAAAGTATATTGAAAGTGAGTTGATATGTAATGTTTTGAGGTTAATTTTCTATGTGCAAAAGTGTGGGACTGTGAGATACAAGAAGTTTTCTTTTTTTAATACTTGTTTATTGATAATGATAGTAGGGGAGAGTTTCTAATATACTTTTATCTAATTATTATAGGAAGTAGGGTATAAAAAATAATAATCAATCAATCAATCCATTTAATAATGACATTTGTAATGAGACTTTCTCTATCTATCTGTATATGTTCTTAATAAGTGACTTCTTATCCATCTAACAGAATGTCCACAATTAATGCAGCTGCTTTAACGTACATATCCTTCCAGGTGTTGTTGCAGAACAAGGCTTGAGTTACTACCAACCAGCAGTTGTGGCAAACAAGATTATCTCTTGATACCTGAAACAATATTATTAACCGTAAATAATTGGATGATGGCGTAGGCATTAGCAAAATCATTTTATGATTAGTATACTTACCTGCCCTGGTACAACCAACTGCTGTATATTGTATGATGTATTTTTCAGGTTTTAAGGCCTACCTATGATTTTGAAATTCGGTTAGGTTAAAACCACAATTCACACAATGTTCTTCAGTCATTGTAGAAAACGTTATAAATTGGTATCCAAAATCCGAAACAAGTCCATATAAAGCCAGGTCGCAGTAAAAAAAATTGAAGAAAAATAAAAATACAAAAAAACTTCAAAACCGATATATCGTTTCCTTTTTAAATGACTGATTTTTGATTATTATTTAATAGTACATTATGCAACTAGTGAATAAAGAGCGGATTTAAAGCGAGGGCCATATATATGAATCAAGAGCAAGCGAAGGATTTTAATGACTGAATCACGACCGCAGGGAGTGATTCATGTCAAAGTATTTAAATCCTGAGCGACGCGAGTGATTCAGGCCCTCGATTTAAATCCGTTTTATTCACGAGTTGCATACGATACTTTAAAGAAAAATAATAATTAAGAGATAATAGATAGGTATTTAACGAAGAAAAAAAAGACAAAGGTGCGTTTACAAACATCTAAATTCACATACACAAACACCCAGATCCGAAACAAATAACTGTAGATCATACGAAAATTTGCTCCGTGCGGGAATCGAACCCACTGCACGCGACGAAGTAGTCCAATCGCTCGGTCACAAAGCCAAAAAATTTACATTAAAATCGGAACAATGTTTTAAATTAAGAGTAAAATTATCCTAACAACACGGGGGCTGACGGTGGTGGACCGCAGCAATGTGTTCTAAATTCAAACACCAAAACAGTGAGAAAAAGAGCTTTTTACTCACTGTTTTCAGTGAGAAAAAGTAACTTTTTAAAGTATAGAATGGTATAAATTCATTTTTTACAAGCACACCAGAGTTTGTATATTCATGTTTTATTTTAGTTCGTTTTTATTACAATACAAGAAAAGCCAAATGGGTATGCCGATGAGGTTATTGTATTTTTGAATAATCGATTCAAATCGATTAATTAATGAAAGTACTTGAAATGTGATTAGATGCTTGCAATATTTTACCAGCTTTGAAATCCTAAGGCTTGTGGCATGTACAGATACGGCCAACTTTGCGACATAAAAACTAGTCGATTACAGAGTGTTCGCTATGTACAGCGCCTTAAAACACGGAGCGAGTTGTACCGTGACTCTCTGTTATTTTATTTTTCTGTTATTCTATTATATTTCTGTTATTCTATTATATTTCTGTTATTATATTATTATATTTCTGTTATTATATTGAGAATCCATTGTATTTTAGATTTCGGTAAATTGTGGTCCTCAGTTACCCGTAAATATTGTTGAAGTCTCTGCGACTTCCGTGTTGCGCCTTACACATGGCTGGACGCATTTCATTACCCTAGCGTCTTCTCTATTCGCAATACCTCTTCCAAGTAGTCCTCAGTTTGCAGTATTGATTTTGTAAGAGCACTTTGTGTCTTCCGCATTGCGCTGTGCACATGCGCTGAACGCACTCCTATGCTACGGCTCGCCCTGCCTCGCTCGGGCGTGTCCCGCCACTCCCGCCCGCGCAGAATCAGTCGTGTCGTGGTAGCCGAACAGTGTAGTCACGAGTTGTGAAACATGATAATAGAAGAGCAGTGTCGATTCTGTGAAAATCTTAGGTAAGCACACCAATGCAGTGCCTAATTTTAAAGTTTCGTGTGTTTTGATCTGAGTATTGCTTCTTTAGGGGTCCAGTTTTAGGGGTCTCATAATCATTACCAGACCGTGTCTTCTTTTTGCTTCCCTCACTTCTTGAATATTAGTGGCTATTCCTACTCTGTACTAAGTGTCTTTAGTTTCGATTTTGTTTTTTTACGAGGTTTTGTAAAAATATAGTCTTTAACGATATCAAACATTTTAGGCACAGTGACGAAAATTGTCTTCAAGTGTTTATGCAATGATTATAAAGGGTCATTTCCGTAAAAAATCCTCTTGTCCACCGATATTTATTTCCTATCGATTTCATCGAGCCATATGCTCGAGTGGGCGGGGTTAGCTCTGCCGCATTGCGGAAGCGTAGCTGCGCAGAACTGCATCGCCCTAGTGGCGCGCGCAGCTGCGCATTTCCGCCCGACAATTGACGCAGGTTCAGTTAGTTAGTCGTGTCGAGGTAGCCGAATGGTCAAGATGCCATCAGTCAGTCGTCGTTGCTTGAGTGATGATGCTATTAAATTACAATTCGAGGTAGTGAGAGTGAAAAATTGTAATCGGTGCGGCGGTAACTGTCTCAGGTGAGCTCGTTCACGCAGTAATCTAGAAATTGTTGTGGTACGGGAGCCAGATCCAAATTTGGGCGGTGATTTCCTCTCAAACGATAATACTTAATTAGTATTAGGATACTAATTAAGTATTATCGTTTCAGAGATCGTACATCAGAGAGTTGTATTATAAAGATTCGTGGACCGCTGCTGTTTCTTTGGTGGGATAAGCAGCGGTAGTGTTATTGGGTTTAAAACTAGATTTTTTGGTGAGTCTTCATTGTTTATCGTGATTTGGTGTGTTATGTTAGTTTAGTTAGAATTGTGTCATGATTGTCATGAAATCGTAATTATCAATCAAGTCAAAATTAGAGTGGCTGTAAGCATATTATGCTAGATTGCTTTTATTTTGTTTTTAAAATCGTTAAGCGGTATTTTAATAATAACTCCAGGCAATTATTGTCATCATCATCATCATCATCAGCCTATTAATGTTCCCACTGCTGGGACACAGGCCTCCTCTCTGTGAGAGGGAATGGGCCATAATCCACCACGCGGGCCCAAGGCGGATTGGTGGATGTCACATGTCTTCGAATTTTTGGTTCTTGGACATGCCGGTTTCCTCACGATGTTTTCCTTCACCGTTTTGAGAGCAGTGGTGATGAAATAAATTTTTTACACAAAGTAATGCGCCTGCCTGGATTCGAACCCACGACCTACATCTCGTAAGTCGGGGCCGATACCACTGGGCCACCACTGCTCTTTTATTATTGTCATAAATATTGAATTTATGCCTGGTTTCCTCCGCATTGCGCTGTGCACATGCGCTGAATGCACTTCGTCGTCAGTTCTATCCGCAATACCCCTTCCGCTCGCCCCGCCGCCAAGGCGTGTCCGCGGAGATTCAGTTAGGGCGGCCACGTACATCAGTTTTCCTGATCAGGGAACCTGATCACGAAAGATTCCGTAAAACTACCACACACACGCGAGGCGTTTTTGTTTGTAATGTATGGAATTGTTTGAAGCCAGTCACATAGACTATCGGATCGCTTTCGCTTTTCTATGTGGCTGGATTCAAATAATTCCATACATTACAAATAAAAACGTTTTGGATCGCAATCGCTTCGCCTGTCTGTTTGACAATAGCTTTAAAGTAGGCTTTATGGAAGCCCGAATGCAATAAATAATATTGAGAATCCATTGTCTTTTAGATTTCGGTAAATTGTGGTCCTCAGTTACCCGTAAATATTGTTGAAGTCTCTGCGACTTCCGTGTTGCGCTTTACACATGCGCTGGACGCATTTCATTACCTTAGGGTCTTCTGTATTCGCAATACCTCTTCCAATTAGTCCTCAGTTTGCAGTATTGATTTTATAAGAGCACTTTGTGTCTTCCGCATTGCGCTGTGCACATGCGCTGAACGCACTTCTATGCTACGGCTCGCCCTGCCTCGCTCGGGCGTGTCCCGTCACTCCCGCCCGCGCAGAATCAGTTAATCGTGTCGTGGTAGCCGAACAGTGTAGTCAAGAGTTGTGAAACATGATAATAGAAGAGCAGTGTCGATTCTGTGAAAATCTTAGGTAAGCACACCAATGCAGTGCCTAATTTTAAGGTTTCGTGTGTTTTGATCTCGAGTATTGCTTCTTTAGGGGTCCAGCTTCAGGGGTCTCATAATCATTACCAGACCGTGTCTTCTTTTTGCTTCCCTCACTTCTTGAATTTTAGTGGCTATTCCTACTCTGTACTAAGTGTCTTTTGTTTCGATTTTTTTTTATCCGAGATTTAGTTTATTAACGATATCAAACATTTTAGGCACAGAAACGAAAATTGTCTTCAAGTGTTTATGCAATGATTATAAAGGGTCATTTCCGTAAAAAATCCTCTTGTCCACCGATATTTATTTCCTATCGATTTCATCGAGCCATATGCTCGAGTGGGCGGGGTTAGCTCCGCCGCATTGCGGAAGCGTAGCTGCGCAGAACTGCATCGCCCTAGTGGCGCGCGCAGCTGCACATTTCCGCCCGACAATTGACGCAGGTTCAGTTAGTTAGTCGTGTCGAGGTAGCCGAATGGTCAAGATGCCATCAGTCAGTCGTCGTTGCTTGAGTGATGATGCTATTAAATTACAATTCGAGGTAGTGAGAGTGAAAAATTGTAATCGGTGCGGCGGTAACTGTCTCAGGTGAGCTCGTTCACGCAGTAATCTAGAAATTGTTGTGGTACGGGAGCCAGATCCAAATTTGGGCGGTGATTTCCTCTCAAACGATAATACTTAATTAGTATTAGGATACTAATTAAGTATTATCGTTTCAGAGATCGTACATTAGAGAGTTGGACCGCTGCTGTTTCTTTGGTGGGATAAGCAGCGGTAGTGTTATTGAGTTTAAAACTAGATTTTTTGGTGAGTCTTCATTTTTTATCGTGATTTGGTGTGTTATGTTAGTTTAGTTAGAATGTGTCATGGAATCGTGATTATCAATCAAGTCAAAATTAGAGTGGCTGTAAGCATACGAGGGCTGCACTGAAAATTTCGGGAATCAAGGAAGTCTCTTCTTCTCTTCTTCAACCTCTAGTCACCCAATGCTGAGTGTAGGTCTCTTCCAAATCCCTCCACTTCTGGCGGTTTTGTGTTATGGCTATCCAGTTTCTTCCGGCCACTTTAACAAGATCGTCTGTCCACCTAGTCGGTTGTCTCCGTCTCCCCACATTCTTCTTTCCCGTTCGTGGTCTCCACTCCAACACTTTCCTGCCCCATCTTCCATCCAGTCTACGGCATATATGGCCCGCCCACTTCCACTTTCTTTTTGCTATCACCCATGCTATCTCTAGAAGTCTCGTTCTTCTACGAATTTCTGTGTTTCTCACCCGGTCGTAGAGAGAAATGCCCAACATGGCTCTTTTCATAGCTCTCTGAGTAACTTGCATGCGGTGGATTAAATGCTTGGTGAGCGTCCAAGTTTCAGCCCCGTACGTCATGACTGGGAGGACACATTGCTCGAACATGCGACGCTTTAGGTTAATGGGGACCCGCTTCGACTTCAGTACGTCCGACAGCTTACCGAAAGCACCCCACCCTAGCTGGATACGACGATTTATTTCACGCTCTTGAGAGTTCATCCCTAAACTCAAAGTCTGTCCCAAGTATACATACTCCTTGACTTTTCCTATTTGCTGACCATGCACTAGCTAGAATGTGATCAATGTCGTCGTCACAGCACATTATTTTAGTTTTTGAGGCATTCATTTTTAGACCAACACTGAGTGACACGTTGTATAGTTCATGTACCATAGTCTGCAAATCCTCGACGTTGCTGGCGAAGATGATAATATCATCAGCAAAGCGCAGATGGGTTAGTCGTTCACCATTCGAATTTGCTCGAATAAATTCAACATAATTATTTTTATTCAAAATCTTCGATTTTTTTCCTATAATTTCGTACTTTTGTCCTTGAGGTACACGGTTGGGCCATTATTATAGGGAAAACATGTCCTTTGACTATACACAGTCTTTTTTTTTGGCTTGTGGCATGTACAGAAACGGCAAACTTTGCGACGTAAAACTAGTCGATTACAGAGTGTTCGCTATGTACAGCGCCTTAAAACACGGAGCGAGTTGTACCGTGACTCTCTGTTATTTTATTTATCTGTTATTCTTTTATATTTCTGTTATTATATTATTATATTTCTGTTATTATATTGAGAATCCATTGTCTTTTAGATTTCGGTAAATTGTGGTCCTCAGTTACCCGTAAATATTGTTGAAGTCTCTGCGACTTCCGTGTTGCGCCTTACACATGGCTGGACGCATTTCATTACCCTAGCGTCTTCTCTATTCGCAATACCTCTTCCAAGTAGTCCTCAGTTTGCAGTATTGATTTTGTAAGAGCACTTTGTGTCTTCCGCATTGCGCTGTGCACATGCGCTGAACGCACTCCTATGCTACGGCTCGCCCTGCCTCGCTCGGGCGTGTCCCGCCACTCCCGCCCGCGCAGAATCAGTCGTGTCGTGGTAGCCGAACAGTGTAGTCACGAGTTGTGAAACATGATAATAGAAGAGCAGTGTCGATTCTGTGAAAATCTTAGGTAAGCACACCAATGCAGTGCCTAATTTTAAGGTTTCGTGTGTTTTGATCTCGAGTATTGCTTCTTTAGGGGTCCAGCTTCAGGGGTCTCATAATCATTACCAGACCGTGTCTTCTTTTTGCTTCCCTCACTTCTTGAATTTTAGTGGCTATTCCTACTCTGTACTTTTGTTTCTATTTTTTTTATCCGAGGTTTTGTAAACAGATAGTCTATTAACGATATCAAACATTTTAGGCACAGCAACGAAAATTGTCTTCAAGTGTTTATGCAATGATTATAAAGGGTCATTACCGTAAAAAAACCTCTTGTCCACCGATATTTATTTCCTATCGATTTCCTCGAGCCATATGCTCGAGTGGGCGGGGTTAGCTCTGCCGCATTGCGGAAGCGTAGCTGCGCAGAACTGCATCGCCCTAGTGGCGCGCGCAGCTGCACATTTCCGCCCGACACTTGACGCAGTTTCAGTTAGTCGTGTCGAGGTAGCCGAATGGTCAAGATGCCATCAGTCAGTCGTCGTTGCTTGAGTGATGATGCTATTAAATTACAATTCGAGGTAGTGAGAGTGAAAAATTGTAATCGGTGCGGCGGTAACTGTCTCAGGTGAGCTCGTTCACGTAGTAATATAGAAATTGTTGTGGTTCGGAAAAGCCAGGTCCAAAGGTCGGTGATTTCCTAACAAATGATAATTAGTATACTTCATTAGAGAGTTGTATTATAAAGATTCGTAGACGTCAGCTGCTGTTTTGTTGGTAGGATAAGCAGCGGAAGGGCTCCAAACGTGATAAAAAAATTGCATTCAGTCATTTCCTCCCAACTGAAAACTTGTTTATATTGAATTTTACTCAATATAACGATGAAAACAAACAATCAGCTGACTATACCATGCTGGTATGCATATATTTTTTTCGTCATTCGGAACCGCAGCTGACGTCCACAAATCATTATGATACGTCGCCATCGCCAACAAATTTTCGCTTGAGAGGAAATTGGTGAGGTAAATCTGTCATTGGCTCCCGTGCTTTTGGACTAGGTATCATTAAATAGGTATATTTGATTGGTTTATTCCACTTTGTTCACCTGAGTGATATCACCCAGGTGAATTGCGGACACCAAAGTCCACAAATCGCGTAAGAAAAGTCGCCTTTGTTCACCCAGATATTTTTCCGAGGTGAACAAAGTGGACAACTTTGGTGTCCACAATTCACCTGGGTGATATCACTCAGGTGATATTTTTCCGAGGTGAATTCGAGGACACCAAGTGGTCCACTTTGTTCACCCAGGTGATATCACCCAGGTGAACAAAGTGGAATAAACCATTTGATTTTAATATCTGAGTAGACCACTTAATCAAATTGTATACTAGTACGGTCAATATCGACATAAAAAAACCAAACATTGCAAACGCGCATGTAACTATGATTTTGTTATATGTTGTTAGGTCCCTTGAGAGTAGTTAACACCCAAGTTTGCAACACTGAAAACCCTGTGCTGTCAATGTCGAATCAAAATCCGTTCAGTCGTTTTTGCGTGTGTACC
Source organism: Agrotis clavis (assembly GCA_954870645.1). Lineage (NCBI taxonomy): Eukaryota > Metazoa > Arthropoda > Insecta > Lepidoptera > Noctuidae > Agrotis > Agrotis clavis. The sequence continues at coordinate 3,952,466 of OX940917.1, forward strand.
TCATGAACCGTGATAGCTAGAGAGTTGAAATTTTCACAGGTGATGTACTTCTGTAGCCGCTATAACAAAACATACTAAAAACCAAAATACAATAAATATTATGGGGACTACCATACAAAAAACGTGATTTTTATAGATAATGTTTCGGAGGCTGATTCTCATGAACCGTGATAGTTAGATAGTTTAAATTTTCACAGATGGTGCATGTCTATTGCCGCTATAATAACAAATACTAAAAACCGGCCAAATGCGAGTCGGACTCGCGCACGCAAGGTTCCGTACCATCATTTATAAAAATGGCAAATCTGTTGTCCGACTCGCACTTAGCCAGTTTTTAGTATTTGCTGTTATAGCGGCAATAGACATACATCATTTGTGAAAATTTAAACTATCTGACTATCACGGTTCATGAGAAACAGCCTCCGAAACATTGTCTCTTTCGCAAAATGTCGCACCTGGGACTTAAGAATTAAATTTTGATTTTCAAAACAAAAATCATTTAATAAAATTATAGTGCAATTATGATATTAAAATTTTGGTACTTAAATTTACTTTAGTATGTATTCCAAATAAAAACAATAATAATATCAATAGGTATCAAACATTTTACACACATTCAAAATTTTGATCAAAAGAATCAATACTGTTAGTAAACATATTATCCACAGATAATATAATAGGAGCTATTACTAGAGTAACTAAACATTAACAAAGTATTGCAAATGGAAATATTTTTTATACCATTTTTAAAATGATTAAAAAATATATAATTAATATTTTCATTTGCAATAATTTGTTAATGTCTTGAAAATCAAAATTTTATTCTTAAGTCCCAGGTGCGACATTTTGCGAAAGAGACGTTTTGCGCATGAGCCCATTAAATAGGCCTTTAAAAATATTGATAGTTTCCACCTAACAATTTTTTGATAAAAGGATTCGTTTGTGAAATATTAAGCTTTAAAGTGCTAATTTTTGCTCGACTCGAGTGTCTCCCCCCTCTACCAGCTAAACGGTTATGTTTGGGGGTGTGAAAAAATTCACAATAGTGGTATATATAACGAAGTTTAAAAAAAAATATCACGACTAAGTAGGCTTTACAAGTTTACGAGTAATAACGACATAAGTCGACCAACTTATAAAACGTACTTGGATAACATTTTTTCCTAAACAAAATGTATCGTAGAACATGTTCTGCAACTGCAAATGTAAGTTTGTCAACTTTATTTTTACAGCTATAATAGGTGGGTATGTTTTTGGGTTAGCTAGGTTTTTATTGTCAACTATTTTTAACTAACTTCAAAAATGGAGGAGGTTCTCAATTCGTCGTAATCTTTTTTTTTAATGTATTTTCCCCGATTCCTCAAAGACGCTTGGACCGATTTTGAAAATTCTTCTTTTGATTGAAAGAGTACACCTTCCAATTGGTACCATGATCATCAAGTCAGGATCTGATGATGGAATCCTGGAGAAATCGTGGGAACTCTTTAAATTTTAAATCATTCTTGAAGCGATTTGAAAACAACTCAATCCCGTCGAGTTTCGGCTCGTTAGAGTCGTCTTTATTACATAGACATTGATGCTGGATGATGTCCATGGTCTGATGATAGAGCTGGAAGGTAACCATGAGTTCTTTCTTATACAACAACTCAATCCTACTGAGCTTAGGGTCATTTGATTCGTCTTTACATGGGCTTTTGTACTGGATGTTTTCCAGGCTCTTATGATGGAGCTGGAAGGTAGCCATGGAATCTTTGTAATACAATAACGCAATCCCATCGAGTTTGGGCTCATTTGATTCGTCTTTACATAGACTTTGGTGCTGGTTAGACGTTATGAGTTGGCTACTGAATCACTTAGGTACCTAATAAATGTTAATGTACGTAAATTAAATTAAAATTAAATTCAGCGAATCAGTTTAATTAGTTCGCATAAGTATTTTGATGAGCAACTACGGAACCCTACACTGTGCGTGGCCCGACACGCACTTGGTCGGTTTTTTTTAACATCATGTCTATATTATTTTAATGTTAATAAATAATTTATTTTATAAGCAGTTAACTAATTTCCACTGTTTGTTTTAATTCTGCGAATTTCGTAATTACAGTAGGCAGAAATCTATGTTAATTTCAATAATGATGTATTACGTTGCCTACGTATTTATCTAAACCAACACTACGTTCTATCCATTTTAAGTTACAAATATTGGTCGTAACTGAAAATGGATCGAAGAAACTAAATGAGCAATTTCTTTCATTACAGAACTCAGATTAGAACCACCTTGAAAAAGAAGGCGTTCGAAGACGCCGGCATCCCCATTCCACCAACTCTTGGCAGGCAGGTAAGCAGTACTGTCACCAGCCATAAGAAGCCGGTGCCGCAAGTGACGCCCGTGCCTCGCGTGGCGCTGGTGTCGCGCGCGGCGGCCATGCCCCTTCGCGTCGTCACCACTTCGACCCCGCAGCCCCCACTATCCGTGCTGCCCCCATCATCCTTGGGCCAAAACGCAGAGGTTTATAAATCACTGACTAAGCAACCAATTATTTTTGTTAGTTGTGACGTTTTATTTTTTTGAATAGAGCAAAGGCTACTACTGGTTGCATGCGCCATTTTTGTTAGGCTTTTTTAATTGTTAGTAGTTCATGTTTTACATTACTTATGTGCAGATAAATGTATAGTTGGGGAGCCCAGGAAGGGATTTTTGCTGTGACTCCAGCGCGTCAGATTATTATAAGGGAGAATCCTTGCACCCTTTAATGTACCTGTACCAAGTATCAACCCTTCATCTGGTGGGGTTTGCTTGGGAGAACCCGTCAGATTAGTAAAAAAAAATCGATCTGCAGAAATACTCGAGCGCGTCAGATTAAGAAAAGGTAGATTAATTGGTGCGGATCCACCAATCCGCACTGGACCCGCGTGGTGGATTATGGCCCACTCCCTCTCACAGAGAGGAGGCCTGTGTCCCAGCAGTGGGAACATTATAGGCTGATGATGATGATGATGATGAGTTAGGTTCAGAAGAGTGTATATTCCAATAATCTGACAATTTGAGCGTGGCATTAGGAAATGAGCGAGTACTGAAGTTGTAAAAAGAAACGTCATTTTGAAATACCCGGGCGATTTTTTTTAAGTTGAAGGTTACACTGTAAATATAAAATAAAAATACTTTAATTCAGACCGTAATCCATATTATGTTAGTAGTCACACACCCTTAAAACTATGTTAGAAAAAATAAAAAATACAGCACAGATCTTAATTTAAATATCTCCTGCGTACACTCAACACACCGGGTACATGTACATATACATGCACCCAGTGTGTAAAAATCATACTCACTAATAACCTGACGTTTTCCATGGGGCGATGTCAGTAGAATCGTGGAGAAAAGGTGAACTACCAGTTAGTTCGCAACTATCGGTCGTAATTTAATGTCCGCCATCTTTGATGGCGATCATTGATTGTCAAAATGATCCGCCATTTATTGAATTAATTTGTTACAAAAAATGTGATAAATGAAGAACCGCTCTACTGATTTTGTGCAAACTTCACATAAACCATCTACTAAATAGTCCGAACAAAGCCTAAACGTTTGGTTTGAATAGGTGAGCCCGTTCTTCAGTTATAAAATTACAACGAAAAGTGGCATTAATTTCGTGCTGTGAGGATCATTTCATTGTATGGGAAGGAAAATGTCGGGGCAAAAGAAGTGGGTTAAATCTAATGAAATACTGACTACTATAAATAAACTTCATGCTGTTAGAAGAAACTTTACTGTACTTTTGACCAACTTCCAGAGATTTCGCTTCCCATACAATGAAATGATCCTCACATAACACGAAATCAAATAACATCATGAAAAATATAAGTAATTTTGTCATTCATACAATTTGTATGAAAAAATATTTTGCAAAATTTGACCAACTTCCGCCATCCCGATTTTTTTCTTCCGATACAATGAAATGATCCTTACATGAAATAGAATCGAACGGCATTAAAAAAAAATTGGCCAATTTCACTAATTTCTGTGGACAGCTCACACTTGAAAAAATAAAAAATGCTTAAATAGTCAACATCATAAAAGAGCTAAAGTTTCCTAAGAAAGTTTTCCCGTATCTCTAATGGATTCGGATTTCCCCCTTTTGGCCAATTTAAAAGAAACACCCTGTATATAGATAAATAAATTTCAGGACTGACCACTGACCTTGGCACCCATTTAGATTTCACTTATTTTGTCCGTGAAGTCAACAACCAAGGCATAAATCATAATTGAACTTTGCTCTCATTTCACATTTTGAACACTTGAACCTCCTGCATAAAAATCTGACGCGCTCGAGTATCTCGAGATTACGTTTTTTTTTACAGATAGAAATATGAATTATTGCTTTGTGCCACATCCAAATCGTCAGACATTTTAATACGACACTTTTTAGGGTTTACTTTACATACACTGAATATCTGACGCGCTCTAGTAACTTATTTTTTTTTTTTCAACCGCTTGCCACGGACAGCCCCCTCGAATTATTCGTCAGATTAATATGTATTGGTTATCAGAAATATAAAGCGCGTTTACACTATAAATATCTGCCGCGCTCGAGTACTTCTGTACAACTGTTTTTTTTTACAGTTTTAAAACTGTTTCCACGCTCTCCCCCCCACTAAAATAGAAAACTTGTCAGAAACTTTTTTCTTTTTAGAACATAATCTTTCAAATCCAATAGGTCGCCATAACGCTCGAGTAACTGCAAATTTAGCATCCTCGGCTCCCCTACTATTAACATTTTCATCTCTGGATAACTTTGTTTTTTTTTTTGTTCGCAAAATATTTTCCTTTGAGTCTTCTAAATTTTAATCTTTGCATAGAAACAACAAGTCTCAGTTCTGATTAAATTTTATGTTTTACAATTTAAACTTTAACTTAAAAAGAACGACGATTGAAAATTACTTTTCTTAAGTTCTAACAAAAACAACACTCCTAATATCTGGTTGCAGTTAGGTCGTTAAAGGGCCAGTTGTATGACCACTAGTTAAGTAAACTATGTTTTTAAATCCCATACATTTTAATACTTTACTAAAGTGCACCCAAAATATATTATTTTAACTGATAGTTTACTGAACTCCTAATCAAACAACTGCCCCTTGTTTAGTTAAAGGGTTCTATCAGTTCTTTTGTTAAGTAGACGTTTATTTAATTTTCAACACTTTTTGTTTATTTACTGTAGTATAAACCTTTATTTTTTTGTAGATAGTTTACAGTAGCGATAATGTTTTAAATATATGTTGTAGTTTAGTTTCAAACTTCCAACAACTCATCTACATATTTCAGATCAACGCATTTATAGTTTAAAATTAAAATAATTTTATTCATTACAAAATGAAGTTTAAAAACAAATAAAAACAACGTAGTTACTACATGTGATGTGACTGAATTAAGATGAGTTGTCATTCATATTTGAAATTATTTAGAAATTTAATAAATAGGTACTCATCCCATAAAACCACGTCAGGAACGTGGTTTTATGGGATAAGTAAAATTCTGGATTCGATTCAAAGTTCAAATTTAAAATTCTAATTAATTTATTTGCTAGAATGTACGCACAAGTCAATAACTAAAGACTATCGTGGCATTCTTGGCTACTTATATTCTACCATTAGATATATGGTGTGCAAATATGTCTAATAAACACAATTTTTTCTACCAGGTTTTTCACATTCATTAAAATATTTTCTTAGATTAAAGTTATGGTAACATTCCTAAGTAATTCTAAAATCATTATTACTGTTAAAATCATGAGTTTATTAACCAAGTTAAGTAGTTATTCGAATTGGAACCCTTTACTGAAATCAAACGTACTTTACTGAAATAGGTGTCCTCACTGCTAGGCAAACTGATCTACACTCTCAATTTTATTAATATTTTTTGGAAATTTCAGGTCACCTTAAACATGCTTAATGCTGCCTCCGAGAACGAGGACGCCGACGAACTCGTTGGAGATGTCAAGCTGGAGTTCGAGTCGGCAAACGACGAAGTGGCCACCTGATGCACTAGTCTTTTTGATTTCTCTTAAGTTTCTTGTTGTTTGGTGTCGTAAGATAAAAGGCAACTAGACGAACTGTTACTGAACAATGGGAACCCTCACGACCCTGCCAGTTGAACGATCGACTTCCACTTTCAACTTTTGGTTACCAATGAATAACACACCTTCGAAGGCTCCCCTAAGACGGGTCGCGACCCTTCCACTCTAAATTCGGACTGAAGCTCGAATAACCCTCCCTTATCTTTTTCATCCCCTATATAATTTACTCTAAATATTACAGGCAGGCATATTTTAAAGAAACTATTTTTTCAACCCTGGTCTCCTTCATGCTTTGGGAGCATTTAACTATATCCTTAATGCCTGTACCCCATTTTTTTTCTTTCATGCTGTGAATACATATTCTCCTCTCTTGAGCCTCCCTTCGGTCTCTCTCCCTCTTTAAATAGTTTGACATCCACGTTCGGCTGAAAGGGGACTCAGTGCTTCCATTACCCAATTACTATATTTACGTTTTAGACAGAGAGCGCATCTCAGTGCGGCGGGCTTGGGTGCGACTTAAGAGATACCATCTAGAATTTAGAGGTTCGATGATGCGCTCCATTTATAAAATAGTTATCAAGAACGTAATTTATATCATTTTAGGCCCCATCTTTGAAGCATAACACCAAGCTTCAACCTAAATTCTGTCGAATATTTGAGTTAATTTATTGTATTTAAAGTTACTTCTTCCACACATTTAACTTCCGTATAGTTTAATCCTTATTAACCTCGTTAGGCTAGCTTGCTTTCTTCTTGTCTCAATTTTATTTACCAAATGATATAGTAATTAAGCATAGTTAGTTAATAGATCATGGTTAAAGCTCTAGAGGTGTTTAGAGTACAAATGGCTACAGACGCCGTCGGACTGACCCAACTATACAATTGTGGCGGGTTCAGCCTGGCGGCTGGAGCGGGACAAGTTGGTAAATAGCTAATATTTTAGTACAATTTTGTAAGTGCCTTGGGCCGAATGTTATGTGTTATCCGAAACCTCTAGGGCTTCGGCCAAGTAACAGTTCGGTTGCCTTAAATTTGTTATGAATTCCGTTTTGATGTTAACCACTGGCGACTGGCACTTTGATTCCACGAGATGTGTCCTCGTTGGAAGCACACCACCTAGAGCATCACGCCTCTGCTCTATTACTTCTCGCTCCCACTACATCACCGAGTGCGAGCAAGGTGTCAGTAGGGCACTTCGAGTGACACACCAGGGCTCTAACTGTGCTGATTTCCAAGCAGATCAATGGTATTTTGGTTGTTGTTGTCAATAACAAACAAAAGGCCGACCACTGGTGAACTGATTTGTTTGCAAGTTAGTACAGTTAGGGCCCGGGGGTGTCCTCGGCGGTCGTTGGACTCATCATACGTGGAACAGAGCAACCATTATGAATTAAAACTCCTTGACAACATTTCTTAAAAAAAATGATGTATTAATTTAAAAACTTCTTTGTAGGTCCGGGTCTTGTTTATCCCTTCATAATTTTACCACAATGCAACTCCTGGTTTATTTGAAATTAGGTGTTTTTAAAGTTTGGATGTGTTCTGTTCCAATCGCCAGTGGAATCTGAATCGTGCGACACAAAGCTGGGGTTACATGACATTCATAGAATAGATCAGCAGCAAATAATAGGTGTGTAGGTACAACGAACCTCATCAAGTCTTCCACTTGGAACCTTAGATTTGTGTCGAACTGACAAAGGTTTTTTTGATACACGTTTTATATGTTTGCCATATAGTTTATAACTGTTAAGAATTTGCATCACCTGCGTTGTGCTTGATTGACTGACTTTATGATCTAGATGTGTAAGGTAATTGATTTGTTATGTTAGTACAGTTAATTAGCATCAGTTCGTATGATTATTATCATAAATGTATCATTCTGTTTGGTTCATTGATTGACTAGTTTTAAAAAATTACAGTATTTGGAAAAATCTATTGCATTTGTGTTTTATGATTGTATAACTTAAACTCAAACAATGCCGTAGCTGCCCCGCGCTGAGGTGGGGTCCCGTAAGCCGTTTTTGTTAATTGGTATTCGTTGATTCCAATATTGGTGCTGCTTCTCGGCTACATAAAGTCAGTCAATACAGGCGGTCGGGTGCTGTTAATACGGAGTCCGGTGCATACAGGACGACGCATCCGCCACGCAACCTCCGGTATGCCTAGATTGTCCCAGTTGCTGGTATTAGGAAAGGTACAAGTTGGCTGAAGAGACTTCTGCGTGGGGTCGTTTCCACCTTGCATTTGGACGTTTTATAAATTCTTTGCGATATTAGAGTCTATGTAAAGCAGTTCTATTTAGAGATATTTAATTCATAAAGTTAATTTTTTTTATTTTATAAAAGTTAACATTCCCTTAAATTACGGCTGAGCGACTCTGTTACTACTGACAGATTACCTATATAGTTTCTATATGATGAAAGCGGCTCATTGAATTACTACTGATTTAAGGGAATGTGAAAGGCGACACTGAGGAGTGAAGGGCAACATCTTGTTTGGTAACCGTTGGCAACGAACATCTCAAACACTACCATGTCGGGGCTGCCGTGTCGCCTGCAGTTCATATAGGCTCGTTAAACATCTAGTATTGCCGCCCACTCGATGTGGTAAGAACAACCGGCCGACGGTCTCTTTAAAAAGTACCCGTTTACTGGTTTGTCTCTGGAAACCGTTTGTGGTTTGAAATTGATGCACTTGCAGTGCAGCCACTTAGACGTGTGGGTTGGAGATACAGCGAGCTGACCAGGTGACTCCTAGATCCATAAGAGTGCAGTATAGCCCCGCGTGGTCCAGAACTGGTCATTAGGATGCCAGTTGGGTTGCCCTTCTGCACTTGTGGTGTTTGAGCACGATAGCAGTAACTTGACTGCCACATTACCTATAATACCTACCTCATTTTCCACCACACTGAGGAACAAGTTTCCAACGTGTCCTAAAATTTCAATGGATGTTGGCATTTTGGCGCCTTCGCCGCATCTAACGGCATGCCTTAATCACTTACTAAATTTACTGAAATAGTCAAATTATGTTATGTTTACATTTTGAGACTAACATTTTATGTCATAAATATTTATTTATTTATTGCTTTATAAATACGCCAAATAACAAAAACAATTAAAAATACGAACATCAAGTGGTTTCAAACCAAGAGCTCATGTAAATATAGATAACTAGCTTCCGCCCGCGGCTTCGCCCGCGTGGTGTTTTGATAAAAAGTAGCTTATGTTGTTTTTCAGATTTCAGACTATCCATATCCAATTTTGTAACAAACGGCTCAGCAAATTAGCCGTGAAAAAAACATTTACACAGTTATAGTAAATTAATTTGAATATTAGGGATCATATTAATGGAACGGTATAGATTTGGGTATAGCATTTGGTTAAAAGAGAGTAGGTATGTTTAAAAAAAATATAAAATATCTGTTTACAGTAGGTTTATGGTACCTATGTATTCCATTAAGTGGCAGAAAGTACCCAAGAAAATTTATTGGTCCCTTATGTCCAAGAGACACTTCCAGGGGCCAGCATCACGTTGTGTACAAAAATATTTTAAAATGACCTAATTTAAAACATTTTTGTACACAACGTTTGCTGTTTTGTTATTATTTGTTAAAATGTAGAGATTGTTTGGACTCGACACTCGCGAGCAGGCCACGTACAGTTGGCCATGCGAAAAACAGTTTTTCTCTAAATGGACACCTGCTACTTTAAGTGTTTGCCCTTGCGCTTTGTTAATGGTCATTGCGAAGGCTGGTTTGAGGGGAAACTGGATTCTTTTAAACTGAAAAGGTAAATCTGTAGGGATCATGGGTAGGTATACGGGGAATTAAAACTTCTTCATCTTTAGCTATTCCTGTCATTATAACTGCTCTAATAATATTGCGTCCTAGCTGCGTAATTTGCAATCGGGTCACGTTGCATAGTCTCGGCGCTTCGAGATTTCTCATTAACAAAACTGGAACCCCAACTTTCAGTCTCAGCTTATGAGACGGCACTCCTGACAGCTCTAAAGTCTCTGTAGGATAAGATGTCACCTGTTCACTGTCCATGACAATATCTACTGACAAATATTCGACAACATCGCCTTGCACATGTGACATCATTCGTTCATTGATCTGTCCCACGATTTCATTGGTCGGTGCCAATATTGCCATGATGTTCCTAGGTTCAGTGGTTAAAATTTTGTATACAAAAAGTTTGGCTTCGTAGTTCCCTTTCCGAATCCGTTCCGTTCCGTTCGAATTTCGGGAATTCCGTTTGTAGAATTTCACCCCCACGGTGGTAAAAATTTCAAAATGCTAGAACAAACGATTTTAAATTTCAAAAACGCTAGAACAAATTGTTATTTATTTCTTATCAAGTTCCTAAATATAAAGTTTCATGGTTTTATCCCCAGAAATGACAAAATCCCATACAACTTTCAACCCTTATTTCACCCCCTCACTGGTCGAAATTTCAAAAACGCTAGAACAAATGTTTAAATATATCTTATCAAGTGCTTAAATATAAAGTTTCATGGTTTTATCTTTTAAAATTAAGAAATCCCATACAAACTTTCAACCCTTATTTCACCCCCTCACTGGTCGAAATTTCAAAAACGCTAGAACAAATTGTTATTTATTTCTTATCATGTTCCTAAATATAAAGTTTCATGGTTTTATCCCCAGAAATGACAAAATCCCATACAAACTTTCAACCCTTATTTCACCCCCTCACAGGTCGAAATTTCAAAAACGCTAGAACAAATGTTTAAATATATCTTATCAAGTGCTTAAATATAAAGTTTCATGATTTTATCTTTTAAAATTAAGAAATCCCATACAAACTTTCAACCCCTATTTCAACCTCTTCATCCCCTTTTTCGCAATAAAAGGTAGCCTATGTTCTTTCTCAGGGTCTAAAGATTGTCTGTGCCAAATTTCATCAAAATCGGTTGAGAGGTTTAAGCGGGAAAGCGTAACAGACAGACAGACAGACAGACAGAGTTACTTTCGCATTTATAATATTATATATAGTTTGGATGGATCATGTTCCTAAATATAAAGTTTCATGGTTTTATCCCCAGAAATGACAAAATCCCATACAAACTTTCAACCCTTATTTCACCCCCTCACAGGTCGAAATTTCAAAAACGCTAGAACAAATGTTTAAATATATCTTATCAAGTGCTTAAATATAAAGTTTCATGGTTTTATCTTTTTAAATTAAGAAATCCCATACAAACTTTCAACCCTTATTTCACCCCCTCACTGGTCGAAATTTCAAAAACGCTAGAACAAATTGTTATTTATTTCTTATCATGTTCCTAAATATAAAGTTTCATGGTTTTATCCCCAGAAATGACAAAATCCCATACAAACTTTCAACCCTTATTTCACCCCCTCACAGGTCGAAATTTCAAAAACGCTAGAACAAATGTTTAAATATATCTTATCAAGTGCTTAAATATAAAGTTTCATGGTTTTATCTTTTAAAATTAAGAAATCCCATACAAAATTTCAACCCCTATTTCAACCTCTTCATCCCCTTTTTCGCAATAAAAGGTAGCCTATGTTCTTTCTCAGGGTCTTAAGATTGTCTGTGCCAAATTTCATCAAAATCGGTTGAGAGGTTTAAGCGGGAAAGCGTAACAGACAGACAGACAGACAGACAGAGTTACTTTCGCATTTATAATATTAATATATAATATATAATATATAGTTTGGATGGATCATGTTCCTAAATATAAAGTTTCATGGTTTTATCCCCAGAAATGACAAAATCCCATACAAACTTTCAACCCTTATTTCACCCCCTCACAGGTCGAAATTTCAAAAACGCTAGAACAAATGTTTAAATATATCTTATCAAGTGCTTAAATATAAAGTTTCATGGTTTTATCTTTTAAAATTAAGAAATCCCATACAAACTTTCAACCCTTATTTCACCCCCTCACTGGTCGAAATTTCAAAAACGCTAGAACAAATTGTTATTTATTTCTTATCATGTTCCTAAATATAAAGTTTCATGGTTTTATCCCCAGAAATGACAAAATCCCATACAAACTTTCAACCCTTATTTCACCCCCTCACAGGTCGAAATTTCAAAAACGCTAGAACAAATGTTTAAATATATCTTATCAAGTGCTTAAATATAAAGTTTCATGGTTTTATCTTTTAAAATTAAGAAATCCCATACAAACTTTCAACCCCTATTTCAACCTCTTCATCCCCATTTTCGCAATAAAAGGTAGCCTATGTTCTTTCTCAGGGTCTAAAGATTGTCTGTGCCAAATTTCATCAAAATCGGTTGAGAGGTTTAAGCGGGAAAGCGTAACAGACAGACAGACAGACAGAGAGACAGACAGACAGACAGAGTTACTTTCGCATTTATAATATTAGTTTGGATAATCCTGGTTTGAAACGGTTAATTGTAATACCTAGTTGAATATTAATAAAATTTTTGTATAGCTCATTTACAATTATTTGTAAATATCGAATAATGAAATAAATGTAAATAATGTAAATATATAACGGCCTGTTTTATTCACATGTTTCCTCATATCATCATCATCATCTCAGCCATAGGACGTCCACTGCTGAACATAGGCCTCCCCTTTTGATCTCCACAGATACCGGTTGGAAGCGACCTGCATCCAGCGTCTTCCGGCGTTTTCCTCATATAAACAAAGATAATTCATTTAAACTACACTGTGCCTACTTCACACTACAATATTATACACTGTACCTAATATTATACAATACAAACTAAGACTCGAACTCATACTCAAATAATTGAGGCCTTATCTATTAATAAAAGTACTCTGTGGGCCTTATCATGAGTTTTCAGTTAATCTGACGTAAACTGGAATTTTGACATTTTCAATTGACAAACAGTACCCTTAGGGTCAGTTCAGACCGCGACGCGAAGCGACCCGACGATGCGCAAACTCTTTTAAGAGCCATTCAAAATACGACTTTATTTTCTACACCAAAAGATACACATTTCGTTGCGAGAATTTAAGCGGCGTCAGCGGCGCCGCGCTGCGCCGCGATGCACCGCGCGGCGCAGCGCGGCGCATCTCAACGTAGTGGTGACTCACTATTACTCACCACTGGTGAGTCGCTGCGCATCTCGACGCCGCGCGGCGCGGCGCGGCGCAGCGCGACGCCGCTTACGCCGCTCGAGGCCGCTCGACGATGCAAGATGTTAGACTGGGAGCTAGAGGTGTCTGAGTATGCGTAATGTGAGTGTCGAATTTCGCCAACCGATTTAAGTGACGAAAAGGTCAAAGAATAACAATGTTTTTCTTGCCGGTCAATTGTCTGGTCCATTTTTTTACGCCCTCTTCTCTTATTCGTAAACGGAATGTATCGAGTACATGATTTAAAATCATTTTAATAATTATTTCCGTAATAATTTATAGAAAAATCAGATCACAGCTTTTTGCGGGACAGATAAAGCTCATAATACTTAATGGCATAAAAATATTTTTTCCAATCAGTTAAGAACTTGTTCTGATTTGCTGAATTAAATGAAGTACTGAACTAAATGAGTGGACTACTTCATCAAGCGATAAGATACACATACTTAATGCAGGCAGGATAATTTATTGTCACTATTTAGGGTCTCAGGTATAAGAATTCGGTAATATGTAGTTGCCTTCATTCGGATTTTGTATACTCAACTACCTCTAGCCCCTGGACTATGTAACTGACACCAAATGGAGGACTGCGGGAGGAAGGGGGGTGGGGCGGGAAGCACGTGACGAATGTAGACACTCCGCTGCACCGCGCGGCGTCTGGATGCGCAGCGCGGCGCCTCGCGGCGCAGCGCGGCGCATCGCTACGCAGCGCGGCGCATCGCGGCGGAGCGCATCGTCGCGTCGCTTCGCGTCTCGGTCTGAACTGACCCTTAGCACGAGTTTTCAGTATTTGAGACGAAAGTAAACTGGAACTTTGACAATTTCAAATTAACAAGGAAAAAATTAGTTTCTTCTTCGCACACCAGAGGCGCTGTTCCATTTTTAGGGTTCCGTAGTCAACAAGGAACCCTTATAGTTTCACCATGTCCGTCCGTCTGTCCGCAGCTTAGCTCAGAGATGCCCAGTACTTTTGTGTAAATATACGGATTTGTTGCGCCAAAAAAGTGGTAAAATAAAATCTCGTAAAATATTTTTTTTAGGGTACCTCCTGTACTCGTAAAGCGGGGATGTTTTTTTTTAATTCACGCGTACCCCTTAGTGTGGGGTATCATTAAATAGGCCTTTAAAAATATTGACAGTTTCCATTAACAAAATTTTGATAAAAAGATTCGTTTGAGAAATATTAAGCTTTAAAGTGCAAATTTTTGCTCGACTCGAGTGTCCCACCCCCCTCTACCAGCTAAACGGTTTTGTTTGGGGGTGTGAAAAAATTCACAATAGTAGTATAAATAACGAAGTTTAAAAGAAAATGATCATGACTTAGGGCGACTTTTACCAAGCGGTTAAACATGTTTAAAATTTTATTTAAGCACAAATTTCTGTGTATCTACACAAGTTGACTTGCACCACAAGTTAAACATGATTATAGTTCTGTCAAATTTAAACAGACAAAAATCGCTGTGTATGCTGCTAAACGTATTTAGCAGTTGAATTTGAGGTTAGATTTTGGTCGTGATTAAGTTTCTTTTTGATGAGATTGATGACGACGACGAAGAAATTGTCAACTATATGAACAGGCCTCGAGATGTCAGGGTTATTTTTTTTTTTTTTTTAGCGTGGTAAAATCTGCCGCGCTATCGATAAGAGCAGTAAGTATGATTTGCGTAGTTTTGAGTAATTGGCCCGCAAAGTTTTTGTTACAATTTTTGTTTTTCCTGACTTCTTTTTTTAAGTTATATTTATTGTGATGGTTGAAACGTGTAGCCCAAATAAAGCGCTTTCATACTATTCACTCAATAAAATTATAATTATATTAGAATAGTTTTAAATGACGAAAATCCTTTTATATCTAGTGTTAGTTGAAGCAACTGAAATATCAATTGCATAGAATAACAACAGTAAGTACTAAGTTACTGCTGTTATTATAAGCAACTCATACTAAGCTTAGGTTATTGCTTAGGAATAAAAACGGAGTGTTAGATAAAAACGTTCATGTTTATTAATATTTCTTTACTTACGTATTATTATTATATTTAATAACTAGCTGTGCCCGCGACTTCGTTCGCGTGGATGTCGGAATTTAACAATGTATTTTTTAGTGCGAAGCGCTTAATTCTCGCCACGTTTTTTATAAATCATATCGTTTTCATATAATCCCTGTATTTAGAATTTATTTTTCAAGAATATTTGAGGTGATTATAATAAACGCCCTATGTCGTTCAGATTCAGAAGAATTGCTACTGGATTAGAGCACCCATTCTATCTCATTCCATCCCACTCCATCCCCCTCCATCCCACTCCATCCTACTCCATCCCACTCCATCCGACTCCATCCCATTCCATCCCACTCAGTCCCACTCCATCCCATTCAATCCCACTCCATCCCACTCCAGCCCATTTCATCCTACTCCATCCCACTACATCCCACTCCATCCTAATCCATCCCACTCCATCCCACTGCATCCCACTCAGTCCCACTCCATCCTAATCCATCCCACTCCATCCCACTCAGTCCCACTCAATCCCACTCCATCCCACTACAACCCACTCCAACCCACTCCATCCCACTCCAACCCACTCCATCCCACTCCAACCCACTCCATCCCACTACATCCCACTCCATCCCACTCCATCCCACTCCATCCCCCTCCAGCCCATTTCATCCTACTCCATCCCACTCCATCCTAATCCATCCCACTCCATCCCACTGCATCCCACTCCATCTCACTCCATCCCACTCAGCCCTACTCCATCCTAATCCATCCCACTCCATCCCACTCAGTCCCACTCCATCCCACTACATCCCACTCCAACCCATTCCATCCCACTCCAACCCACTCCAACCCACTCCAACCCACTCCATCCCACTACATCCCACTCCATCCCAAACCATCCCACTCCATCCCACTCCATCCCACTCCCATCCCACTACATCCCACTCCATCCCACTCCATCCCTCTCCATCCCACTCTATCCCACTGCATCCCACTCCATCCCACTCCATCCCACTCCAACCCACTCCATCCCACTCCAACCCACTCCAACCCACTCCATCCCACTACATCCCACTCCAACCCACTCCATCCCACTCCAACCCACTCCATCCCACTACATCCCACTCTATACTAATCCATCCCACTCCATCCGATTCCATCCCACTCCATCCTACTCCATCCCACTCCATCCCACTCCATCCCACTCCATCCCACTCCATCCCACTCCATCCCACTCCATCTCACTACATCGCACTCCATTCTAATCCATCCCACTCCATCCCACTCCATCCGATTCTATCCCACTCCATCCCACTCCCTCCCACTCCATCCCACTCCATCCTACTCCATCCCACTCCATCCCACTCCCTCCCACTCCATCCCACTCCATCCTACTCCATCCCACTCCATCCCACTCATTCCCATTCTAGTGTGAGTCTAATAAAAACCTTTTCTTTCTTTCCATTCCATCCCAAACCATCCCATTCTATTCCATTACACTCCACTCTACTCTACTCTACTCTACTCCACTCCAAACCACTCCACTCCAGTCCACACCATATTTGAATAGGTATGTAGTTTTTCTATTCCAAGCTAGATCGCGCTACTGAACTGCGCGTCTCGGTGTAAACTGACCGTAATTTTACTTCTGGGTCTGGAACACTTTAAATTCAAATATCTTTTGATAGACTTAACCGATTGCAATGAAACAAAAACTAAATTAGTCCTCAAGTTACGCTCGATCGTTGTGTATAAAGCTTATCTACATTGCTTTCGTACATTTTACGTGATGGAGCCACAAATAAACAGACAAACCGACAAACAGACAAAAATTCTAAAAATGCTGGAAATGGGTTCTGTTGGTTGTCCTTCAACACCCTAGCTATTTTTTTTGGATTTTATTTTGATGTACAAAAACGATTTTTCTACAGTTTTATTATAAGTATAGACGAGGTTCACTAGTTTCATTATTAGAGAACAATAAAATTTTTAGAAAATAAGCTATTATACAAAGGGGATAGCAGATTTTAGTATGGAGGGTGACCCTATCGGTCACTCGCCATTTGTTTTTTTTTTCAGAATCGCGGTGCACAACCAAAGTTATATATTTAGATAGAGGTCACTTACAGGAACAATAAATATAACGGACATAATATCCTAAAGCGTCAGGTTACGGTTTAGGATCACTTGTCGACTTATATCAGTGAACAACTTTAAAACCTGACGCTTTAGGATATTATGTTCAAAGTACTTTTTGTTCGTCTAAGTATCCTCTATCTAAATATATAATTTTCGTCGTGCACCGCGACAGTATACACAGTTACACATCGACAGTTTACACAGTTACTGCACATAAGTTAAGTAAGAGTAAAACCTAAATGATAGAGCTTTACTTAATAATCCGGAGTAACTATACTTACTGTTGTTATATTAAGGAAGATTTGTCATTTATTGGACTTACTGCCTTTATCCTTAACGAAATTTACTGGTTCCCGATAAGCTATTAAAACAGGTGTCAGCACATCTGGTAGGGCTCATTGCGCTGATTCAGGATCAATATTTAACTCATTTTGTAAAAAAAATGACTTACTGCTAATATCGATAGCGCGGCAGAAATCTGAACTGACTAAAATCCACGGTGTCCTTCAATAGCCCTTTCTGTTCCGGGGTCACGGTAAGGAAATAATCCCGCGACCCCGGCAGGCTTGGCCCTCTGAGAGGGGGGGCCCCGTCATTATGCTGACGCTCTTTGAGGCGCGCGTGGGACACGACGCGCCGTCGACCCGGGCATGGTCCATGGTCGGGCAGCGAGTTGCCCTTTACTCGCTGCACGCATGCCCGCGCCTACGGTGGCCGGAGATCATCTGCTGACGTCTGACGCCGCGGGCGCCTACCACTGCGGTTGGGGCGGAGGGAGGACGCTGTCCTCACTCTCAAGCGGCCCGCCTCCTCCTTCACGAGCATTACTGCCTCGCAGAAGGAGGAGACCGCTTCCCACTCCGTCTCGCCCCGCAGCATGGCCGCAACCAATGCCGGGCGCGAGAGGTCTCCGCCATGTCAGGGTTATTGAGGCAAAATCAAATTTGTTTGAAACCCTTTTTTTTTAGAGTTGCAAAATCATCAAATGTGTCCACTTGCCCAGGGCGGGACGCCTATTTCCAAAGCCTATACCATTTCAGTCACGAGTCAAATTGTAATCGATTAGCTTTTGTTTGTGCATATTTCTCAACAAAACCTAATCTATCTCAGTAAAAAACTTGACTCAAATAGATTAGCTTTTGGAATTGATATTTTCAATGAAAATGCACGGACAAAACCTAGTTCTATATAATTCATATCACTCGAATAGCTAGACTTTTGGCGAGTTATTTTAAAACATTACGTACGAACAAAACCTTGTCGAGTAGAGGCTCACTAGCTATATGAGTAAATTTACCTCAGAATTTAACTTTTCTTAAATTTTATAGTACCTACTTGAATATCGTAAATACGACTGTGGGCACCCCGACTCGGACAGGTTAGGTTAGAAGGGGATGGCGGGGTCTGAAAGACCCCGCCATCCCCTTCGTGGTTATTTTTTTTTAAACCACCCAGAAGTAGGAGCACCGCGAAGCGGTGCTCCGTCGACGTTTTCTAACATTTTACTCAGTTTAGTGAAATTACATGATCTCTGACTTTATATTAGTATTTTTTGTCATAATTATCACTTGATACTTTTCTTGATAATTGGATTTCGCGAAATCCCTGATTTCCTCATTTCACTGCGACATGTACAAACAAAACCTGGTCTTTTTTTAGAGTTTGGCTCGTGCGTGACTAAAATGGTATAGATTTTGTCCGTGCATTTTCTTTGAAAATATCAAAACAAAACCTAATCTATTTGAGTCAAGTTTTTTACTGAGATAGATTAGGTTTTGTTGAGAAATATGCACATACAAAAGCTAACCGATTAGAGTCCGACTCGTGACTGAAATAGTATAGGCTTTGGAAATACGCGGGCGGGACAGGAGGGACTATCAGAGGCGTACTAACTAAAATCCACGGTGTTCCTTCAATAGCCCTTTATGTACCAGGGTCACGGTTACCGAGTAAGACAGTCCCGCGACCCCGGCAGGCCCTGGCCCTCTTAGGGGGCCCCGTCAGTTGTTTGAAACCCACGGACCCTGACGGAGAAAAAGTTCTTTCGAAGATTTCGCCTATCCAAGAAGATGACGATGATTTTGCTAGAAATAATTGAATCTAGATTATTGTTTAAAACGGAAAAGTACGCACGTATGCACCTACTTACTTTGTTTTTACTTACGAGGGTCATTCAATAAATACTTAGCCTACAAAAAGTAAACGAAAATTTTGGAAAAGTGGCAATTTATTTTTCACCTCACCCGCTCGGAAAGATTCTATTTCTCATTCAAAATCTGAGCGGAAAACTCCATTTTGTGCTCTAGAGCACAAAGTGTTGTTTAAAATTAGAACACGTCTTGTATTCAATTGTTTTCTACTTTTCTACACTGGCAGGCGAGCCACCCCCACTACATTTCCTCGCTGTGTGAGGTGAAAAGTTTTGTGTTGCACTCGGCAGCAAAGTTTTTCTGCGTCTCGTACCTTTGAAAACTTCGCATCGCTCAGGATTCTATATTTGAACCGCTCGTTTCTCTCGCGGTTCAATCTTAGAATCCTTCGCTCGCTCAGTTTTCAATTCAAGTACTCGCGCCAAAAATCAACTTTGCAGCCTTGCATAACAAATAACTATTTCACCTCACCCGCTCGGAAAGATTCTATTTCTCATTCAAAATCTGAGCACAAAACTCCATTTTGTGCTCTAGAGCACAAAGTGTTGTTCAAAATTCGAACACGCTTTATTCAATTGTTTTCTACACTGGCAGGCGAGCCGCCCCCACTACATTTCCTCGCTGTGTGAGGTGAAAAGTTGTGTGTTGCACTCGGCAGCAAAGTTTTTCTGCGTCTCGTACCTTTGAAAACTTCGCATCGCTCAGGATTCTATATTTGAACCGCTCGTTTCTCTCGCGGTTCAATCTTAGAATCCTTCGCTCGCTCAGTTTTCAATTCAAGTACTCGCGCCAAAAATCAACTTTGCAGCCTTGCATAACAAATAACTATTTCAACATAGTCTCCTTTTAGTTCGATACACTTAGCCCAGCGATGCTCCAACTTTTTTAACCCGTCCGAAAAATAGTTTTTGTTAACTCTGCAAAATAGGCCTCCGTGGCGGCGATGACCTCCTCATTCGATCCATATCTATTCCCGGCGAGTGATTTTTTCAGATTAGGAAACAGAAAGAAGTCACAAGGGGCCAAATCTGGAGAATACGGTGGATGGGGCAGCAATTCGTAGCGTAATTCGACCAATTTGGCCATGGAAACGGCAGACGTGTGAACCGGTGCGTTGTCGTGGTGAAACAGCACTTTTTTCTTCGCCAGATGGGGTCGTTTTTTCTTTAATTCGGCGTCGAATCGGCCCAATAAATCGGCATAGTAAAGCCCTGTAATTGTTTTACCCTTCTCGAGGTAATCGATGTAGATCACACCTTGTCAATCCCAGAAAACGGTGGCCATAACTTTTCCGGCCGATTTTACAGTTTTCGCCTTCTTTGGAGCACGTTCCCCGGTCTGGATCCATTGTTTTGATTGCTCCTTGGTCTCTTGCGTGTACCAGTGGATCCAGGTTTCATCGACGGTCACAAAACGAGACAAAAACTCCGCTGGATTCCGCTTAAACAGCGCCAAACACGTCTCCGATGTGGTCTCACAGTTGCGCTTGTTTTCTGGGATTAGGCGCACAATGCCACATTCGCAAAATGACATTTTCAAATTTCGCAAAATGCCACATTCTCAAATTGTCATATTCCGAAAACGCCGCATCGCAAAACGTCACATTAGCAAAATGCCATTTTCGCAAAATGTCATATTCGCAAAATGCCTTATCGGAAATAGTTATTTGTTATGCAAGGCTGCAAAGTTGATTTTGGCGCGAGTACTTGAATTGAAAACTGAGCGAGCGAAGGATTCTAAGATTGAACCGCGAGAGAAACGAGCGGTTCAAATATAGAATCCTGAGCGATGCGAAGTTTTCAAAGGTACGAGACGCAGAAAAACTTTGCTGCCGAGTGCAACACACAACTTTTCACCTCACACAGCGAGGAAATGAAGTGGGGGCATTGACCTATAGGTACAGGGGGCGGCTCGCCAGGCAGTGTAGAAAAGTAGAAAACAATTGAATACAAGACGTGTTCGAATTTTAAACAACACTTTGTGCTCTAGAGCACAAAATGGAGTTTTGCGCTCAGATTTTGAATGAGAAATAGAATCTTTCCGAGCGGGTGAGGTGAAAAATACTTTGAAAGAGTCATAATTCTAATTATTCTTCTGACATTAATTATACAGAGTGGTCCAGGCCAGATGGATATTTTTTTAAATGGTCGGCTTTGGGACCTATTTGTCACCCGCATACAAGATATGATTTTTTAAATATGTATATATAATATCGCCACTTTTAATGTTTTCATGATTTTTATTTACTTTTTTAAATGAAAAATTATATTATATTTTTATTCTAGGTGTTTACTTAAACATTGCAGTCTTTCAGAAAGAAAAAAAATCAGAGGCATCTGCAAATTTGAAGTGCATTTAATTTCAAATCAATGCAAGAATCGACAGATTTTTCATAAACTCCAACTTAAAAAAAAAACTGAAAAAAAACCTTTTTTATTTTAATTTTCCTGGCGGTTACAAATAGGTCCCTGAACAAACTACCTAAAAAACCGGCCAAGTGCGTGTCGGGCCACGCACAGTGTAGGGTTCCATAGTTGCCCACAACGACGATATAATACTAGACTCCTAATAACAGGCGACCGATGTCTGCCAACACATTAGGCAAGAAAGTCTTATATCCGTCTCATTTCGACCAATCCTGTGAGCCGTAAACATACGTTGAGACAGAACAGACCTTGAGTTAGCCAATCACAACGCAGTACCCCGTCCCCCTCGCTTACGTAGTACCTCAGCGAGTTGGCAGAATAGTTTTGTTCGTTAGATCGTGCAATGAGTAGTCTAGTAATATATAGTCGTTGGTTGCCCATCAAAATACTAATGCGAATTAACTAAACTGATTCGCTGAATTTAATTTTAAAGAGAAGAATTTTCAAAATCGGTCCAGGAGTCTGAGAAATCGGGGAAAATACATAAAAAAAAGATTACGATGAATTTAGAACCTCCCCCTTTTTTTGAAGTAAGTTAAAAATAGTTAACGATAAAAACCTACCTATCCCCAAAAAACATACCGTAAAAACATACCTATTACAGCTGTAAAAATAAAGTTGACAAACTTACATTTGCAGTTGAAGAGCATGTTCTCCGATACATTTTGTTTAGGAAAATATGTTATCCAAGTACATTTTATAAGTTGGTCGACTATTACTCGTAAAGTTGTAAAGCCTACTTAGTCATGATAATTTTCTTTTAAACTTCGTTATATATACTACTATTGTGAATTTTTTTACACCCCCAAACATAACCGTTTAGCTGGTAGAGGGGGGGGACACTCGAGTCGAGCAAAATTTAGCACTTTAAAGCTTAATATTTCACAAACGAATTTTTTTATCAAAAAATTGTTAATGGAAACTATCAATATTTTTTAAAGACCTATTTAATGATACCCCACACTAAGGGGTACGCGAAAAAAAAAAAAACATCCCCTCTTTACGTGTACAGGAGGTACCCTAAAAAAAAATATTTTACGAGACTTTATTTTACCACTTTTTCGGCACAACAAATCCGTATATTTACACCAAATTACAGCTCTCTAGTACTGTGCGTCTCTGAGCTAAACTGCGGACAGACGGACAGACGGACGGACGGACGGACGGACGGACGGACATGGCGAAACTATAAGGGTTCCTTGTTGACTACGGAACCCTCAAAATGTATATCCATTTGGCCTGGACCACCCTGTATTATATCATTGTATTACAGTTGCATCTAATCATTATTAATGATTAAATTGTTTATAAAAAATTAAGAGGGGTAAATTAAGCGGAGGTAGGTAGATATGGAATAGAAAGATAGACAGAAATAGGTAGACAGAAATTAAATATGGAAAATAGTAGTAGACAATTAGACTATTTGTTATCCTATTATCGATATTATGTACAGCTCGACATAAAAATGTAGAAAACCGGAAGTCGCCACTGTCTTCGCGCTACCAGCACTTTGAATGTTTTTTTTTTTTTTTCACTTATTACGTTAGTTTTATGGCACATTAATAAATCAAACAAAACTGCGGTCTTTGTTTACATCAAATAACAAAGATTTTAAAACGCTGTCAGAAATAAAAATTTTAGTTCCGTTTCAATCCGTTCTGGCCAAGCTGTATTTCAGTTCACATTTTTAATTTATTTTATGTTAAAATAAATGAGAATTAATTAATCATGAGATTAAATACGTAATTAATAAAACATCGACTCAGAAGTCACTAAGGGCCGATTTTACCAGTTGCCCACTAAACGGAGTTCAATAAAACTTAGTTCAAATCGATCGCGTTTACTTTTAGCGTTCGATCTTGGTTCAAGCACAAATTGATTTTACCGGCCACATTTTGATCGCGTTTACGAAAACTAAGTTTACTTTCAACATAGAACGTAAACTCGCAAACAATTGCAATAACCATAGACAAAACTTTAAGTGACAACAGTGAAAAAGATTACACAAAATTATTGTTTCTCAACAGAATGGAAAATTTTAGTGTTATAATAATTTTCAATTGAATTATATTAATTTGAAGTTTAAAATAATGAAATCATGGTTTGTTCCGGAAATTTTTATTTTTAACTGGCAATAATAACCTCGTTTTTCGGGAATTTTTGAATTCTGTTATTATTACCTACCACCATAATTATTTTTATTACCGCCCGGTGATACTTTCGTGTGGATGTGCTTTGGATGTAATTCGGATTTTGAAGATTTTTTTGGACTTTTGCGCTACTGGTGACCCCTACTGTGTTCTGTATTGCGACTGTGTATGGCTAGGTTCACACGGCGATTATTTTACCGTATACCGTGCGAAGTTGTCACCGGAACGCCGCGTCTCGAAACGATTTTATCGAATACGACACGCAGTGGCGCTTATGTTCATGTTGTCTCGTTCACACGACTCGCCCATTCGAGAATCGTACGCACTCGCATGCGTGGCCCGAAAAAATCGAATCGAATGGCCGCCGTGTGAACCTGGCTTAATGGCATCAAAACGGAAACGAGACGGGGACTTTCGCCGCGAGTGAAAAACATACATTAGTAGAGTTGGTGGAAAATGTTCATCAAATGCAAGCGATAGAGCCCTTTTCATGCTTTTATTTTATTAATAAAACCCGATTTCTTCGAAAATACGAAATCAACAACACGATGACATGACAGATGACATAATTATCATTGATCTGCGTTTAACTACGTTAACCGTAAAAGATTGGGCGTTCAGAAATTAAACGAGTTCAAGCTCTAACTGAGTTCAGTTTGTGTTGGTAAAATC
The DNA here is from genome assembly GCA_954870645.1 of Agrotis clavis. Taxonomy (NCBI): domain Eukaryota; kingdom Metazoa; phylum Arthropoda; class Insecta; order Lepidoptera; family Noctuidae; genus Agrotis; species Agrotis clavis. Next base: position 3,977,190 of record OX940917.1, read on the forward strand.
CAATTTGGGCCTTTGAACTCTGTTAAATGCCTAAACTGCGATTAGCCTGAAGTGATCGCAGTCAATTGAAATGGTAAAATCGGCCCTAAGGCCCACTTGCACAAACCCGAGTTATCTTTTAAACTCAGAGTTAGTTGCTAACACGAGGTTAAATTGACAATATTGTATGACAAACTGTCAATTTAACCTTGTGTTAGCAACTAACTCTGAGTTAAAAGATAACTCGGGTTCGTGCAAGAGGGCCTTAGTGGCTTTAACTTTTAAGAATGTGTCATTTTGAGGTGTCATTTTGAGAAATGACATTTTGCGAATGTGTCATTTTGCTAATGTGGCATTTTGCTAATGTGGCATATTGAGAAATGACATTTTGCGAATGTGTCATTTTGCGTCAATATGTCATTTTGCGAATGTGGCATTGTGCGCCTAATCCGTTTTCTGGTGTGAGTAAACGCGGCACCCATCGCGCCGACAGCTTTCTCATGCCGAGTTCATAGAGTACATTTGGCCGAGTTCCTCGTGAAGAATATGATCCTTAAGGTGATTGCTTCGATGTAGCCCGCGTAATTCAATTTTTTTTACGTTTTTTGCAATTTGCAGGCCAGTGATATGTTGCAACTTTACAAAATATATATGTGTTGCGGTAATAACAAGTATAATTTTAAATATAAAAATTATCAAAAAACTCGCTCCATCAGCTCTCACATAGAAAAGGTGCATCGTAGTTAGATTTCGGAGATTTTAACATGATGCACCTTTTCTATGTGAGAGCTGATGGAGCGAGTTTTTTGATAATTTTTATATTTAAAATTATACTTGTTATTATCGCAACTCATATATTTATAAAGCTACAACATGTCACTGGCCTGCAAATTGCAAAAAACGTAAAAAATTTGAATTTCGCGGGCTGGTTGGAGCATCCCCCTTAAATACAAATGTACTCTATGAATATGATGCATGTCGCTCAATCTATAGTATGTACCATTTAACATGGCAATAGAGGTCATTCACTCCCTCCTACCAAGTTTTTCATCACTAAGCGATAATGACACTTATTGTTACCTAAAACTACTAATAAGCGATAGTTGCTTCTATCGCTACAGTATCGTGGTACCAGCCTGCTTGACATACAGGGGTTGTGAATCTTGTGTTGCTCTAATTCAAAATTAATATTTTTTATTTCTAGAAATCAAATTGTGTGCTTATAAATTTACGCGTGACGTAAAAAATGTTCCACTGTGTGTGACGGATTTAATGGATGTAGTGATAGGTAACGGCCCTTTTCCCGTCATATGTATTTTCGTCCGCGCGCGGATCATAGTAGATTTTCAAAGTCGATTGTATGTTTGTTCACGATTATCTCGCGTTTGTCTGAACCGATTTTCATGCGGTTTACGGAAAAATGTTTATTACAGTCTAGGGAAGGTTTTAATATACTATAATATTGGATGTCTTGTGACGTTGCCCGCATGGATCCGTTTTTGTTGCTCGCTTGGATATAAATTTCTAAAGTTGCCGATTATACGAAGATTTTGTTGAATGTCTGAATTATAAAGGGTAAAATTTTTTTTTTTTTAAGTACCGGCTTCAAAAACAAAAACAAAAAAGTGTAAAATAATTTTCTTTCGGAAGTCGGTGGTCAATGACATAAAAATCAAAAGCCACCGACTCGGTTACTTCGGTACTTTTTTTTTTTAAGTTTTTATTAATGCTAAGGGTACAACGGCGGTCTTATCGCTAATAGCGATATCTTCCAGACAATTATGATGGACTTGAAGAACTTTAAAAAAAATGAGGGTAGACAGTGATGCACATCAAATAATAGATAACCGATAATATAAATACAATACACACAAACATTAATAATAAAATAAAATACACATACATACATAAATATAAATATGTATTATTAGATAGAAAGGAAATGATTATTAAGACTAAGCTTTTAAAAGAAACCAGTGACTTGGCTTGTCTTACTGATACAAGCAATGCATTCCACAAACGACAGCCTGGACTGTGAAAGAATCATCATAAAAAAATGTGGAATGCGCAGGCATCAAAAGAATCAAATGTATATAATTATGTATAAACAACGTGTAACGTTAATAGCGCAAAACCTCTCGTGGAGTAACTCGGCCCATGTTACTGAACAATGTTTGTTCAAAAACTTTTGGAATAATATTTTTCATACTGATGGGCTCGATCATTTTCTCATTTTGTATGAAAAATCATTTTTTTTTCCAAAAGTTTTAGTAATTGCCGATTTATCAAAATCATCAACTTTTTGGAGAACGTTTAGTCTAGGTACTCCTTTTACCTTCAGGCTGCGTTATTTTATGAGTATTTCTGTATTCACGTAATACCCGATATATCGATCTCTCACTCACCCCACATATTTCTGACGTGCGTTTGACAAGATAATGGTTAGTTAAATATTTATCCTCGAGCTTTGTGTTTTGGACATAATTATTTAAAAATGTTAATAATCATAAGACGTTCTCCGCTGGTGAGAATCGTCTTCTATCTTTTTGCTGGCGGCGATGTGAACGGTATCGATTCCGAACCTTCTTGAGGTTGGAATATGTTTGGACGACGACGGCATTTACTGGTTTCACCAGTAGATGTTCCAGCTTCTGGTTCCATGCTTCTTTACAAGCAACAAATGAAGTAACAATAACAACTCAGAACACAAAAACAAAACTGTAACAAACTCAACAACGATAACAATTATGGCAAAGGAATTATAGCACAGACCCAAAGAGATTTAAAAAAACCTATAGAGCGGGCATTGGGAAAATTGTCATACAAAATTATTGATGCCGTGTGTCAGTAGCACAATCTAGCGTTGCATAGCAACGCGACTACTAGACTGAGCGACTTTTTACCTAGTGGTAAAAAGTTTTGGATCACAAATTTCTTCGTGATGTCCCGTCTATTGCTCGTATTTAGTTTAATGTCTTTGCACAGACCGAACGCAAGCGAACTTCCACACGGAGTGTTAAATCTAAATGGCGGCTGCTGCCGGGGGTGCTGCACCCCTGACGCGATGACTTCGTAAAACAAAAACGACTTAAGATCAAAATTAGCATTTTCTGTGATGAAATAGTTTTTGTAATTTAGTTTAGGAATAATAAGGTGTTTTTACCATCCTGATATCAAAATAATATTAATATACTTATATCCATACAATATGCACTAATTTTATATTTACTCAGTATTATATTATAGGTTAATGCAAAATTATATGATGCATAATAATATATTTACTTTTGTTAAATTGTCTCAGTGTGATAAACTTGTGTAAAAACGAAAATACAATATTATAAAAAAAATATTTCGTTTGCTAGATTTTCTATTATTTTGGGTTGTGCATTGTTTTGTTTTTGTGGTCATTTTTTATGTATTAAGAGACTCAAGCGATGTCAGTTTTGCGACTGTTTGCGACAGATTTGTATGGGTGAAGAGGAAGTATCGCTAATATTGAGATATCGGGATGAAAGTCGGAGCAATGACCGCTATTGCCGTGTTAAATGGCACATACTATAGTAGTCGCGTTGCTATGCAACGCTAGATATTGCTCCTGACGCATGGCATTGTATGACAATTTTCCCAATGCCCGCTCTATAGGTTCTTTTAAATCTCTTTGGCCTACAGTCTCAGCTAGCTCCCGAACCTTCAATCGGCGATCTGCCAATACGAAATCATGGATTTTTTTAATGTGTTCCTCCGTAGCAGCTGTTTTCGGTGCACCTGGACGTGGTTCATCAAAAACCGACACACGGCCACGTGCAAACTCGTTGAACCAATTCTTGACGGTGGCCATCGATGGAGAAAAGTCACCGTACACAGCATCCAAGCGCTCTTTGATTTCGATGCGCGTTTTCCCTTCCAAAAATAGGAATCGAATCACCGAAACATAATCGCTCTTTTTACATTTTTGTAAAACCGATCGACACGTTCGCTTCCGTAAGTTGTTAAATTAAAACAAATGAAGGGATTGGAATGAAAATTTGAAAAAGAATTAAAAAAGAATGTGCTAAACTCTTTTGAAACTACAGCGCCCTCTGGCGATGAGGCTAGGTACTTATTGAATGCACCTCGTAACTTGTAAGATACGTACGATAAGTACGTAGGTACCTACCTACAAAAATCATACCTAGTACATAAGTACGGTATAACAACCGTGAAATAACGTTATTTGTGACGATACTGCTCAAATCGTGACATGGAACGCACAAGACATAATGCAGCAACACCACGCAACACTCTAAGGGTCAGTGCCGACCGCGACGCGAAGCGACGCGACGATGCGCGCACTCTTTTAAGAGCCATTCAAAATACGACTTTATTTTCTACACCATAAGAAACACATTTCGTTGCGAGAATTTAAGCGGCGTCAGCGGCGCCGCGCTGCGCCGCGATGCGCCGCGCGGCGCAGCGCGGCGCATCTCAACGTAGTGGTGAGTCGCTGCGCATCTCGACGCCGCGCGGCGCAGCGCGGCGCCGCTTACGCCGCTCGAGGCCGCTAGACGATGCAAGATGTTAGACTGGGAGCTAGAGGTGTCTGAGTATGCGTAATGCGAGTGTCGAATTTCGCCAACCGATTTAATTGACGAAAAGGTCAAAGAATAACAATGTTTATCTTGCCAGTCAATTGTCTGGTCCATTTTTTTACGCCCTCTTCTCTTATTCGTAAACGGAATGTATCGAGTACATGATTTAAAATCATTTTAATGATTATTTCCGTAATAATTTATAGAAGAATCAGATCACAGCTTTTTGCGGGACAGATAAAGCTCATAATACTTAATGGCATAAAAATATTTTTTCCAATCAGTTAAGAACTTGTTCTGATTTGCTGAATTAAATGAAGTACTGAACTAAATGAGTGGACTACTTCATCAAGCGATAAGATACACATACTTAATGCAGGCAGGATAATTTATTGTCACTATTTAGGGTCTCAGGTATAAGAATTCGGTAATAGTTGCCTTCATTCGGATTTTGTATACTCAACTACCCCTAGCCCCTGGACTATGTATCTGACACCAAATGGAGGACTGCGGGAGGAAGGGGGGTGGGGCGGGAAGCACGTGACGAATGTAGACATTCCGCTGCACCGCGCGGCGTCTGGATGCGCAGCGCGGCGCCTCGCGGCGCAGCGCGGCGCATCGCTACGCAGCGCGGCGCATCGCAGCGCAGCGCATCGTCGCGTCGCTTCGCGTCTCGGTCTGAACTGACCCTAATGTGAGAAATTATAGATTATTGAGCTATGTAGTAAAACTCTGAAAATGAAAACAACGCCATCTATAAACAATAAATGAGTGAGCAAACGACAACGTAGTACAAATTGTATTCACCAGAGGCAGCACAGTAAAATTATTTAATGAAATCATGGAATTTGGAACTAGGAGCCCATTATTCCTTTTTTTTGAGCTAAGCGAATTTTTAAAAACAAGGACATACTTTTTTCCAGGTCAAATTTAAACAGATACAGAAACTTCAATAACAAATCGATACATATAACGCCATCTATTGAATCTTTTCTTGAACTACATTTTCTTTGTATAGAATAAGAGCCCATGGTACAGGAATGACAGCTCTACGATTTTATTACACATAAATGTTTAAATATAGATTTGAATTTCATAATTATATTTCATTCTATCAAAATAAGTACATACTCGTAATTATAGTAAATGGTAAGGGTCAGTTCCGACCGCGACGCGAAGCGACGCGACGATGCGCGCACTCTTTTAAGAGCCATTCAAAATACGACTTTATTTTCTACACCAAAAGATACACATTTCGTTGCGAGAATTTAAGCGGCGTCAGCGGCGCCGCGCTGCGCCGCGATGCGCCGCGCGGCGCAGCGCGGCGCATCTCAACGTAGTGGTGAGTCGCTGCGCATCTCGACGCCGCGCGGCGCATCGCGGCGCCGCTTACGCCGCTCGAGGCCGCTAGACGATGCAAGATGTTAGACTGGGAGCTAGAGGTGTCTGAGTATGCGTAATGCGAGTGTCGAATTTCGCCAACCGATTTAATTGACGAAAAGGTCAAAGAATAACAATGTTTATCTTGCCAGTCAATTGTCTGGTTCATTTTTTTACGCCCTCTTCTCTTATTCGTAAACGGAATGTATCGAGTACATGATTTAAAATCATTTTAATGATTATTTCCGTAATAATTTATAGAAGAATCAGATCACAGCTTTTTGCGGGACAGATAAAGCTCATAATACTTAATGGCATAAAAATATTTTTTCCAATCAGTTAAGAACTTGTTCTGATTTGCTGAATTAAATGAAGTACTGAACTAAATGAGTGGACTACTTCATCAAGCGTTAGGATACACATACTTAATGCAGGCAGGATAATTTATTGTCACTATTTAGGGTCTCAGGTATAAGAATTCGGTAATAGTTGCCTTCATTCGGATTTTGTATACTCAACTACCCCTAGCCCCTGGACTATGTATCTGACACCAAATGGAGGACTGCGGGAGGAAGGGGGGTGGGGCGGGAAGCACGTGACGAATGTAGACACTCCGCTGCACCGCGCGGCGTCTGGATGCGCAGCGCGGCGCCTCGCGGCGCAGCGCGGCGCATCGCAGCGCAGCGCATCGTCGCGTCGCTTCGCGTCTCGGTCTGAACTGACCCTAAAATGCGTTTAGTTAATTTCAAGCTTCAACATCGTGGTGCAAGACAAACTTAAATAAGTTTAAATTAATCGTGTTTACAAATGAAAACAGATTTAACTAAATGCGTTTAAACTTATTTTAAATAAGGTTTGGTAAAAGCCGCCCTTAGAATATAAAAATTATAAATTCAAGAGCACCACCCCGCGATTATGCAAGGAACTTTTTGAAGAAACTTATTGAACTGTAATGTTGGTAAGTATTGATAGATGGCGCTGCTCAAGGCTTTTTCCAGACCCTTTCAGTTATTAGATGGCAATTCTCTTTACGTCCGGTCAGCTCAGACTGAGCTGCGGTGCCGCGCGCACATTTCAATCGAGCTACTCTAAATCTAACTCTATTTCCTACACGAAAAGATACACCTGTCGCAACGTAGCGCAAAGTCGCGCTGCATTATAAATCTCTGGTCGCGTCTCGCTGTGAATTACCGTCACTCTTCCTAAACTCTGGAAGTTTGTATTAATATAGATAGATGGCGCTACTTTTTCCACGATTCTATTTGCGTGATTTTTAACCGACGAAAAAAAAGGAGGAGGTTCTCAATTCGACATGTATATTTTTATCCGCATACTTTTGTCAACCTAGGTAACTTTTCAATGAGGGCTCTACTCTGCTGTCACCACGTCTTGCTAACTGTCCTGCTTACCTCCATTTCAGAGCCTTTACCCATATTCCAGTAGACGAGAACTATTTGTCCTCCATTATGTGGGGTACAATAATAATTCCGAGATCCCGATCCAAAGTCTTGATTGAATGGTTAGGTACTGAGAGGCGTGGAAGTGAGTGTTGGCAGTTCAACAGACGGCTTTCAGGCGATCTAACAACGCCACTGAACGCACGATATTAAAAACACCAATATTGAGCACTAGGGCTCATAATAAGGTCCATAATTTAACTGTAAGATTTTAAGATTTTTGCACCAGAAAAACCATATCTTTACATAGCAATGTCTCTAAACTACTGTTAAGTTCGTGGCATACGAATAAGGAAACGTAAATTCATGTAAATTAGTGTCATGGCCCTTATAAAGTCTTACGGTGCGTACAGACTATGTAACATAACATGTTATATAACATTTTACATACATTTGTAGTGTTATATAACAATGTTATATAACATTATTACATGGTCTGTACGCACCTTTAGGAAATGAATATCGATGCCTTCCGGCCAAAAGGGGGTGAGCGAAATTTTTTGCGAAATCGAATTATATACATATGTGGTTAGGTTAGGTTAGGCAGGCGGTAAAGGGATTGAGGTTCTGACATAAGTTTTTCGTCATAAACGACAGTTATTTTTGGTGTAGGTATTTTGTATTACGGTGGTTGGATAAAAATAATATAATAATAATAATAATAATATTCCACAACTATCACACAACGCCATCTAGTCCCAAGCTAAGCAGAGCTTGTGTTATGGGTACTAGACAACTGATAAACATACATATATATTCTAAATACATACTTATTATAGATAAATTACACCCAGACACAGAACAAGTGATCGTGCTCATCACACAAACATTTGTCCTGGGTGGGAATCGAACCCACGACCTCCGGCATAGCAGTCAGGGTCACTAACCACTAGACCAACAGGCCAGCCATAAATAATTATTTCAAAACTGTGAGATAAGCAATTTTGGCTTTGAATTGGTCTTAGATCATAAAGTCAGGATCTGATGATGGAATCCTAGAGAAATCGTGGGAACTCTTTATAAAATCATTCTTGAAGCGATTTGATAACAACTCTATCCTGTCAAGTTTCGGCTCGTTAGAGTCGTCTTTATTACATAGACTTTGATGCTGGATGATGTCCATGGTCTGATGATAGAGCTGGAAGGTAACCATGAGTTCTTTCATGAACAACAACTCAATCCTACTGAGCTTAGGGTCATTGATTCGTCTTTACATGGGCTTTTGTACTAGATATTTCCATCAGGCTCTTATGATGGAGCTGGAAGGTAGCCATGGGATCTTTGTAAAACAATAACGCAATCCCATCGAGTTTGGGCTCATTTCATTCGTCTTTACATAGACTTTGGTGCTGGATATTGTTCTAGGTTTTGATGATGGAGCTGGAAGGTGGCCATGGGATCTTTGTAATACAATAACACAATCCCTTCGAGTTTAGGGTCATTTGATTTTTCTTTGCGCAATAAGTTTTGTAAGCAATTTGTTATCGCATAACAGCCCTTGCATAATATTTGGGGATTTTAACGAAAACTATCTGTGTGACGGCAATACTGCAGTATTCGAATTATTACGTAACGCTGGTTTTAAATCTTTGTTACAGCCGCTTCCCTCTACACGCGGTGGTACTCAAATAGACAACATCTTTTCCAACTTTACCTGTGAAGTTGGTTTTTATAACTCCTTCTACAGTTACCATCGTCCTATGTGGGCCCGTTTTTAGACGTTATGAGTTGGCTACTGAATCACTTAGGTACATAATAAATGTTAATGTACGTAAATTAAATTAAAATTAAAAACAGTGAATCAGTTTAGTTAGTTCGCATAAGTATTTTAATGGGCAACTACGGAACCCTACACTGTGCATGGCCCGACACGCACTTGGCCGGTTTTTATTAACTCTTATAATGAAAATAACAAAATGTTACTAATCAGTAAATTTTTTCAGTCTTAGTCCTTGGACCTTATTAGGTATTACACTTCTTCAATCATAATTTGGACCTTATTAAGTACGCATTCTTCGTACCCACGCATTCTTCGTGATAACACAAGTCACATGTTCTGCAAACCATCTGTTAAACCAAACAAACTCTTCAGCTTAGAATCAATCAAGAAATTTATATGGAAGTATCAATTTAAGTGATCATGGTTATTTGAAAATATCGTACCCTTAATAAGGACCGGCCCTTATTTGGAGCCAACACATAGGACCTTGTTAGGCACTTAGATATGCCTATGAGAAAAACCAACAAAATCGAGAAATAAAAACAATCATTTTAGTAACTTACCCTGTTAATCCAACTACTGATAGTATTTTTACATTACACTGCACAATTGTTGGATTACGACCGGTTTTTATTACCAAAATAATGCAAAATTGACTCATCATACTTTATGAATTGAGTAACGTCGACCGCGCGCCTATGAGGTTACACACGGAGCCACTATCAAAATGGTCGACGCGAAAGCTATGATGACCAATCACAAAAGTGCACCTGCACTTTTGTGATTGGTTACTGGGGAGGGGCCGCGTGGTGTCTGCTTTAGTTAGTATTAAACGTGGGAAGGGAAGAAAACAACGGCTCCCTGATTCGAGCGACCCTGGCGCTCTCGGGAAGGACAAACGTGTGAGTCAGATAAACGCGGATCCAGACGCTCGGTGCTATCATTGCTCCAGTGCTCGGAGGATACGGTGCGGCATACACTAGCCGAGCTGCATGAGACGGGTCTTGTACCCTCGTTTCATAGGTAGGAGACCTTTTGCCACCGACACTAGTACACTTCAAGCTCCCGTCCATCCTAAAGCAAGGCACCAAAAGTGGATAGAGACCATGCATCGATCGATTTCAAACAGATCCAGATACAGTGGTAGATTTGATCATATTCATTGTTCCTCATCAAATTGGACGTGAGGCGACGTTGCGTACCTAGTGCATGTCTTACAGAGGCAACAGGCAAGTCATTTAGCTCACTCCTACCCGGGTCGAAGCCCGCAGGCGTTATTAGTCTTGGGAATTATTTTCAAATGTTAATAGTTTATTTAAAAACGTGCAATGGTTTAAAAGTGTGACATCACAAATGGCGTCATCAACTTTCCTTTTATATTGAAGCCAGTTGAAACGCATTATGAAACCTCGCGCCTTTAAGGGGAGTATGGAACAAAAGGGCGGAGCTATTTTTGTAATTTTTGTAATAACTGACGATTATGATAATCTATGTATACCTAGGTACGTCACCGACAAACCGTGTTGAAAAGTCATCAAACCATACTGGGTCGGTTTTCCGTAGGTACAACCTCTCAAAGTTTCTTTTTCCAATAACTCATGGACGCTATTGGCGTGGAATTCCCTGTCGTCGTATATATTTCCTGATAAAAAACCTTAAAATGAAACCTTAAAATAGAGGGAATAGGTTTCATCTTGGCAAGCATACTTCACCGTCGATCACCTCATCGCCAATCATCAGGCGAGATAGCGGCCAAACGCGAGCCTATGTCTAAATTAAAAAACCGGCCAAGTGCGAGTCGGACTCGCCCTTAAAGGGTGCCGTAGCAGCAAGTAACATAATATAAAAGTTCTTGTAGTTGGTTGTAACTTTGAAAGGTAAATTGCGGTTTACGATTTATGACGATTAAAAAAAAACTAATTACTCGATCTCGTTCAAACCAACTTTCAATTGAAATTTACATGGTAATGTATATCATATATATTTTTTTAGTTTTATCATTCTCTTATTTTAGAAGTTACAGGGGCGGACACACACACATATTTTACCACTTTGGAAGCGTTTCTCGCGCAAACCGTTCAGTTTAGAAAAAAAATGATGTTAGTAACCTCAATATCATTTTTCAAGGCCTATTCATAGATACCCCACACGTATGGGTCAGGCGAAATAAAATGTTTTGAGTTTCAATTCTAAGTACGGGGGGGTACTTACCAAGTTTCAACAGGATCGCTCTTATACTTTCGAAAAAAAGGGCTGTGACATGGGACGGACAGACAACAGACAGATAGACAGACATTAGGCTACGGAACCCTAAAAATAACACGTTCTCACGTGGGAACGACACTCAAATTCAATTAAACAAATAACTGTTTACATCGTTTTAATTTACATCAAATTATAAAATTACTGAATAAACTATACACAGTGTTTAATATACAGCGGTGGAAGTTCGACCACATTCAGAAAAGGTATCCACTTTGGACTGAAAATGTTTGTTTGGAGGGTGGCCCTATCATCCTATCGCTCACCATTTAGTTTTTTTTTTATATGTAAGGTATATAATTAGATAAATAATGTATGTATTATAAATAATGTATGTAATGTATGTTGTCATAATTCAATGCATACCTGCAAGGAGAAAAAGGACAAAAAAGTTGTTTCTCCAAACAGTTTTCGATTTACATTTCGGCGAATAACTCTGAAACCTACCTACGCTTTAGGAAAATTATGTCTGTTGCTTTCTTGGTTTGTTTAGGTGTGCTCTATCTATAATGTATACATATATTTCGTTGTGCACCGCTATTGTGAAAAAAAAAAAAAATGGTGGGCGACGGATTGGGCCAAAATCTTTTTATCCTTAAAGTCAGATTGAGAGCAGCATTCGCGTTAGTCATGTCGGATTGTTACATAACAGTACCCTTACTTAGCACGAGTTTTCACTCTTTTACTTTACAGCGCCTTTCCAGTATTTACAGCGTTTCGTGTATGAAAAAATGGAACAGCGCCTCTGGTGTGCGAAGAAGGAACTAATTTTTTCCTTGAAAATTGTCAATTTGAAATTGTCAAAGTCCCAGTTTACTTTACGACTCAAATACTGAAAACTCGTGGTAAGGACAGGTGGCGTGCCACCAACATTTACAGCCGTTTTATTTTGCCCCACTCTAGTAAGTAGGTACCTCTTTATTTTGCAGGTGCGTTTACAAATATTTGAACTTCCAAACACAAATAGCTAGACCCGGACTACCTGTAGGCTATCCTATTTGTTATGTTCGGAGATCAAATACTCGCGACTCGCAGCGAAATCAGTTAGCAACTTTTTTTTCGTTGGTCATAATGCCTGCGGGCTACTTCCGCGAGCACGGATGAATTATGTCCCCTAGAACCCGGTAGCAAAAAAAAATTTTAAAGCCGGGTTCAGATTGGTGTAAAGTGTAATGTAATGATTACGTGTAATAAAGCGTCAACAGTGTGGACGGCACACGAACTCAAAGCGAATTGTGAACCCGAATAGCGTTATATGAATGCTATTCGCGTTCACACGTAGAATTCGTGTTATATTACACAGTGGATTACATTACACGTTACACTAGTCTGGACCCGGCTTTAGCGGATGAATCGCATGCTCCAACCGTGCTGTGAAAATGGGAGGTACCTTTTTTACATCATAAGTATGTACTTCAAAGGGGGAGAGTGATGGAGCTAGACGGGACGTAGGTGTATCTCATTTCCACAAGTGATACTGCTTTAACAGGTGGTTGTAGACCTTCAGGAATGCCATGGACAATTCGACATGACATAACGTGTAGATTGACTAGAGGTGTAAGTCCGGCTAACATTTGCACCTAACTTACATTAACATTAACAGATTTCAATAGTAAAAGAAATAAATAAAATAACCTAAATACAATTATTGAACTATTTTGACTAAGACACATTAGGAAAAAATGACTAGATTTGTCTGTAATTTATTCATAGGGAAATAGGCCGTAACTACTATAAACATGTACATTTATTATACAACATCTATAACTGTATTTCAGAAGGGGTGTTTAAAATTAATTATTCTAAAATTATTATCATGATTCGGAAACACATTGATTACACATAGATTGGTTATAAGCCACATAAAGATTAGAAAATTGGTAAAAACGGTGTGCACCGCGAGCATTCGCTTCAGGAACTGGTATTTTGGACAAATAGCTAGTGAATGAGTCTAGCATAGATTAAAAAATAATGGGCTCAATAGGTATCTACTTACATTATGCACAACGAAGGCTTGCGGTGCATTTCCTAACAAACATGATATCTACGAGTCTGACTGATTTGTAAAACATTCAGAATATTTAAATGTTTGTAACAATATCGGATATATGGTTTCCCAGTAGAATTGGCGTCATTGAACTTTATAAGAATTGAATTTAGATCGAGTTTCAGTTACAGCGTGTTAGGGTGAGGCCAAACGAGCGTAATTTTTGAGTCGTGAGTCGCAGTGTTGCGGTGGCTTTCATAGAAAAAGTCTTCCGCGATGTAAAAGTGACTATGAAAGCGACCGAAATTCTGCGACTCACGACACAAAAATTACGCTCGTTTGGCTCCAGCCTTAAGAAGCGATTCCACCGGTGTGCGGCACACGTGAGCTGTGTACTTGATAGTTTAGTGAAAATATTCGCGCACAAATGTGCTGCAATGTGCACGAACAAAAGTTACACACAGCGTTGCCGTTGGACACAGGCAAAATGTGATGCGATATATAAGAAATCTTATTGGTAGGCTGTACGATGTGCTCTTAGACGTGACAACGGCTTTGAGATCGTCCAATCGCGCAGCTCGAGCGCTCACCGTTCGCGTCGCATGATTGGATATTGTCGCAGTCAGTAGCTTAGTGAATGGCAAATTATAGTCCCATGATGCGTGAACGCCGCGGCCACGCTACCACAAAGCTGTGTTTATAGAAAATAGCACTGCTGTTTAGTACGCGCACTGCTGAAGCGCTTTAACAGATGTGCTGTATACTATTTTAGTGGAATCGTACTATTATAAATTATAATCTTCTAAAGAATATCACTTATTGTACCATCTAAAATGTTTCCTATCTGGAAAACAAACAGCTTAGAATAATATGTAGGTACGTTATTTAGACACCCACTACTTATACATTTATATTTAATTTGGTGTACAACATGATGTACATTTTTAAGTCTAACTACAGTCTTTACATTGACTATATATCTCCAAAAGAATCATCTACACAATAATATTTTCAAATCTTGGCCTAGTATTTATAGGTTGATAACCTATTTTTCTTAATTATCTCTGTACATTATATATACAATATATAAAATCTATTTTAAAATTACAAATGCAACCAATATAACACTAATCTAATAAAGTTGTTATAATGTTTTTTGAATTAGTATTAACTGTATAATGATAAACTCTGAAGGAAAGGAGACAGTGTTGACTATTTTAATATTACATATTTAAAATACATCTATTGTGATAAAAACCTGTTTTATTGATAAACGAACGACACATAGAGCTATAAATATAAGCGTAGGACACATTAAGTTGGTATACCACATAATGTAGTTTTTTTTTGTAAGTACCTACTCATAAAAATCCCCATCACTAAACGTATGTATAATTTACTATATGGTAGGATTATCAGATTGTAACTTATTTATATTTCCACACTACATTTCCTATAATATTTAAACCGTGCAAATTAAACATACTAAACATGATGTCTTGTGCTGTCTAAACAAAAAAGTGGCCATAGCTTGCCTGATTGCCGCGGTTTTTTTTCAATTTTCACTGTTGTTCAAACAAAGTGCTTAAAATGGAAATTTTATTGCTATTTTTGTTACTGCATAAGTCTCAGAAAAGTGACGTTTATGAAAAAAATGTTAATTACACAAACTTTTTAAATAAAAGTACCGACTTCGAAATCAAATACAAAAAAGTTTAAAATAACCTTTCTTTCGGAAGTCGGTGGCTTTGATTTTTATTTCATTGACTATTGGCACCGACTTCTGAAAGAAAAGTTATTTTAAACTTTTTTGTATTTGATTTTGAAGTCGGTACTTTTTTTTAAAAAGTTTGTGTAATTAACATTTTTTTCATAAACGTCACTTTAAATACGTACTGCACAAGTGCCCTTAGATGTTTTGTTGTTTGAAAACAATAATCTAGTGTTTGCTGCCGCGAAATCAAGTAACATTGAGTCCTCTATTTCTCTCTATGTGCCGTTTGTTCATTGGCTTTTGTCTTAGTGTAGCTATTGAATATGGGAGCTATTTTAAAACATGTGGGTGTAACAGCTACAGAAAAACAATTTTTATGACAGTTGACACAATCATTGCATAACTCCACTAGGTCGTAAATTACACGTAAGGCCTCGTTCAAGGACACGCGGCGCGAGTATAATTGTTCGAGATTTGATATCGGGTCTCCTTGAACGCTCTGATACATCGCTTAATAATCATTGTTTGTGTTTCCAGGCAGCGGTTCGTTTCGCGCAAAACGCGTTGCCCGACCGTGCCGCCGGACACTGCTCCCGAGTCCCGACGATTGTCCTTAAACGAGGCCTTAGTTGGAGTATTTTTAACCCAAACCCATTGCAAATGAATTATGATAAAGTTTTAATGTAGCCACAACACTCAAATGAGTGACTGTCTGTACCTACATGATCTACAATTCACTAATGAACATTTATTGTTTAACTGTTAAACACAATCACATTACCTAATATGGTTCAATGGAGTATCAGTCAGGTTCAAAGCAGCGGTTTGATAAGTGTCTGTGTACGCTAGGTTGTGACTAGTAGCAGTCTCGGTGCATCTGATGGGGAAAGTTGCCGGGCGCAGTCGCTGGCCAGCCACGGCGGCCGAGCCAGCGCCACGACCCACGCTGAATCAATGATCAGTGCTGAAGTAGGAGTTCTGCATGAGGTATAATTTGTCTATTGGGTTCACTACCGAGCCGGTCCCGAGGTTCAACGGCTCGTGCGCAGAGTGACCAGGGTGTTGGTGCGAATGATGCTGCACCTCCAAATTCTGCAAACTCATGGTGTCCGATGCTCCCTCGTCTAGCTGATCGAAATTGCTCCCGTCCAGGGATATGTCTGAACTGCAGAAGCTGTCACCAGAGTGTGCTGGGTAATCTGAAATTAAACAAGTTTAGTTTTACTTAAAACGTAAGTGAAAAATAGCACCATCGTATACGCCAAATAAAAAAAAAACAACGATTGGTAGAACAATGAGTAGAAGAATGTAAAATGACCGTATATTACGTACGACGAATTTAATTTCATAAAATGAAAGTAAAAGCCTGGGATTTCACTCTCATTCTGCATACCTATCTAGAGAGTTTTCAGCGTTGGAAATAAAATTAAACAATCCTCAGGGTTCAGGCAGATTTATAAATTAATTAATCGTTCGAGGAAATCTTTCTGTCATGGTC
Organism: Agrotis clavis; assembly: GCA_954870645.1. Classification (NCBI taxonomy): domain Eukaryota; kingdom Metazoa; phylum Arthropoda; class Insecta; order Lepidoptera; family Noctuidae; genus Agrotis; species Agrotis clavis. The sequence goes on from OX940917.1 coordinate 3,993,758, forward strand.
ATAATTATTTCTGCAGATTGAATAAAAAAAGTAAGCGTAAGATTTTACCATCAGGGGAATACGGCAGATTAGGGTTCAGAGGCTGACTGGAAGCAGAATAGGCTCCATCCAGGCCCAGATAGTTGCCGTGCTCGCTCGACGGAGACTCTTGCTTGATGCTCTTCTCATCTTTATCCTTCTCTTTGTCATTGTTCTTCTCGCCCTCCTGCTTCGCTTTCCTCTGGATCTTCTTCATCTTGGCCCTTTGGTTCTGGAACCACACCTGCACAACTCGGACACTCAGGCCGGTATCCTTTGCTAATGCTTCTCGGACTTTTCTGCATGGCTTCGGACTAACTTCGAAGGAAGCTTTAAATTGTCTGCGCTGAGCTGATGTTAGTATAGTCCGAGGGCGCTTCGGGCCTCTTCGTCCGTCGCGAGGGCGTTCGGAATCATCCAAGATCATGTCATCTTCAGCGTGTTGCATCAAATACATTTCCTTCTCAAAATCCTGTCGGCAGAATATCTGTCCCGCTCTGATGACGTATTGTTCGCCTTTCTGGAGTGGCTGGCAGCACATGACGCAGACGAAGCATTGTATGTGGAACACGTACTGCTGAGCGCGCATCACCATCTCCTGTGGCAGCAGTCGGTCGCCACACCTCGTGCATTTGACTCCAAACAATCTATAGGACAAGAACTTATTGCAATAACGGGAGAAGCAACCAATCGCATAGCAAATCGCATGGCATTACGCGAGCATTTCGCATAGGAATATTCGCTACAGCTCACAACCCTATCAATGATGGTGCCCTAAACATGATTGAGAAAGCAACTCGAAAGCAACCGCTTTTATCAGTTGATTTGGAATTGCTTTCGAAAAGAAAGAACGTTGCAAAAAACCTTCAAGAGCAAAATGTAATTTTGCTGTGGAAGGTTTCAAGAGTGAGTTACCTATCGTAGTCGGGTTTGCAGTAGAGCTTCGCGTTTCTGGTGTAGCAGGTGTGTGCAAGCACGCAGCCGCACACGCAGCAGCTGAGGCAGTGCTCGTGCCAGGACAGCTCGCCCACGCGCATCAGGTATCGGTCCTGGATCTTCTGACCGCAACCCTCGCAGATCTCCACGATCTTCTCGCGCTTGATGCTAGCGCTCAGTTCTGTGGTAACATCGCTATGGTTAGCAGCATGCGGTTTGTCCAACATAATAACATAAACGTAGACATAAGTCTGATCGCGGAGCTATCATTGTAATGGATCTTTAGAAAAATTGAAGCTAAAATACGCATAACTTTTATAGCGCCATAGACATTTTTAGAGACTACGTATTAGACTTGCATTATTTATTTTAGTTTGTACATTCTAGTCAGTCTAGTTCTAGAATCACCAGGTTACGTTCACTAAAATACGAATATTTTAGCTTCAATACGAAGTTTAATTCAAACAGTTTGCAATGGCGCAAAAGTGCTGGCACGCTTAAATAAACGTTACAAGCCAGGGGTGCTACTATCTAAGCACGAAGCCCGTTAGTGATACTAATTAAAAATTGGTGAGAACATGATTGAACAGCTAGCCCGACTCCCAGTGTGATGCCAAAACTATGAATTCAGAAATAAATGGGCAGTAAGGTTCACTCAAACTTCGAGTTTCTTTTCGTTGACGGGCTAAGAGAGTAGACCCCCTGGTTCCGATTTTGTATAAAATTATATATTTTTTTAGACTACCCAGTTGACTTTTGAAAAGCATTATGCAGCTAGCCAGCGAGAGCTTTGGAAACTTTATGAACGTGGATAGTGACTGCATTTAACGTAGGTAAATCGAGTGAAAGGTTTGAAAATCGTTGCGATTTAAAATAAAATAGCTCATGGTATTGTTTAACAAAATTTTTTTTTTTTTTTAGCGTGGTAAAATCATCAAATGAGTCCTCCAACCCCGGGCAGGGCGGGAGGGACTGTCAGAATTTTACTGACTAAAATCCACGGTGTCCTTCAATAGCCCTTTCTGTTCCGGGGTCACGGTAAGGAAATAATCCCGCGACCCCGGCAATTGTTTAACACACTAGCATAACTATGGCTATTCATTTTCGGCTATTTTAAAAAGGACACCGCGGGCCTGTAACTCATAGTGAAACTAAAGGAACAGGGTGGTTTTGGAAGGAAATTCGGAAATTGCTCTTCTGCTCTACATTTTTTTTTAATCATCCGATACAAGTTTTACATAAAATCCCGTTCATTTACCTATGTATAGGCGGCTTGAGTCGTTTATCGCAGTTACTTATACTTAAGTGTAATTTAATGTTTTTGTTATCTCTGATTACATCTCACAAGTTATAATACTTATTTAACATTAGGAAAAATATGAGCATATTTTTACATACCTAGGGGCGGAGGACTCATCTGCAGGTATTCCAACAACGAGAAAACATTCTAAATACATATTTAAAAAATACTAAAAAACAGAATAAAATGAATATAAGTAAAAGGGGGCTCCCATACAACAAACGTGACTTTAGCTCGCTTTCGCTCGTTATTGAAAATGGCAACGTTTGAAATATTCACAGAAAATTTAGTTATAAATTCATTTTAAAAAATAAATTATAATATTATAACAAACATTTAAGGGGGGCTTCCATACACAACAATCGTGATTTTAAGCCGTTTTTATAGAAAAAATGGCACGGAACCCTTCGTGCACGAGTACGACTCGCATTTGACCCACTGACTCACAACTTTATAAGCAAAATTAAATTATTTAAAAAATCTTAGATACATTTTGTTTGGTAGACTTTCATAGGCAATTTCCGGTTGGCCGATTTCCGCACGGAACTAATATTTGTATGGCCTGCTGATAGTTGTTCTGGGTCTGGATATTTGTTTATTTTTTTTTAGCGTGGTAACATCATCAAATGAGACCTCCCACCCAGGTCAGAGCGGGGAGGACTGTCAGACTAGTACTGACAAAAATCCGATGATTCCCGATGTCCACCCCTAGCTTCCTTTTTCTAAAAAATGTTCCTTATGTCCACCCCAGGGTGGACAAACGGAACTTTTTTTAGAAAAAATTGCGCTGTTCCCCAGCGGGGGACAGTGATACGATTTTTTAAGAATATTTACGTTGTCCCCCAAATGAGAATTCTCAGTGTCCACCGCGGGTGAACGGAGATACTTTTTTTTATTTATTCCCTTTTAATTGTTTTTGTAAACTATGAGTGAAGACTCGTTACAGATTAAAGACTTTAGAAGGAAGATGATGAGATTATTAAAATAATAACAAAAACAAATTATGTATTTTGTAATCAACACTTATTTAAAAAAAATCTGCTAATTAACACCATAATTAAAAATTCAAAAGTATAGGTTTATTTAATGTAATAATTTTGATTAAAAATTTTCTTTTGAAATTGACTAGGATATGACATTTATTTCTAATCTTAAACACCTGAAAAGTATTTAATCATTTTAAATGTTCCAAGGTAGAGTAACATCAAACCAATTTTTCTAATCCAATTTTACAGGCTCGCTTTATTAAAAGTTTCATCAAACAAACTTATAATAAAACGAGCCCAGAAGAATGCTAGCTAAAACTTTACTAGTACACACGGCTACACATCAACCTATACAATACCATTTTGTCTTGATCTCGCTTATTTTCAAACATGAAACAAAATGATCTAAGTATGTGAAATTGTTAAAATAATATTTTTTTCGTAACTATGCTTACATTTACAATCTTTATATTTCATTACTCGTTTCTTTTTCAGTCAAAGTATTAAAAATAGTTAAAAGGGCCCGCTACCGGGAATATATAAAAAAAAAGTATCTCCTTCCACCCCCGGTGAACACTGAGAATTTTCATTTTTAAAATCGTAGCGCTGTCCACCTGTGGGGGACAACGTAAATATTCTTAAAAAATTGTATCACTGTCCCCCAGCGGGGGACAAGCTAGGGGTGGACATCGGGAATCATCGCAAAAATCCACGGTTTCCTTCAATAGCCCTTTACGTTCCGGGGTAATTCGTGAGTCCAGCGACCCTAGCAGGCTTTGGCCCTCTAAAGGGGGCCCCCTCGTCCTCCGTTTGTATACATATAAATAATATGTCAGAGTGTTTATAAAGGCACCTACGATAATTAATTCTGGAATCTTATCTAATTAATAGAATTATCAGGTAGTTGAAATAAATAATATTAACATCTCAAATAATACCGAACAAAAACATAAATCCATGGCCAAAAAAGAAATATATGGAGTGCCTCAAGGTAGCGTGTTAGGTCCCTCGTTATTTTTAACCTACATAAATGATCTGCCTAAAGTTTCACAGCATCCAATGATCCTTTTCGCTGACGATAGCAATATTTACAGGTCAAAATATTAATATTAATTACTTTTGAAAATGAGATAAATTCCACTCTGCAAATAAATTAACTGCCTGACGAATAATTATTTAATTATCAATTTAGAAAAACTATACTAGTAAATTTCGCGCTTTTTCCCGACTGCTCTACTGTAAGTGCTCAACTGCAAACAGTTGAGCAGGGATCCCCGATGCTCAACTAATTATTTAATAGTTTAGAATTTAGACATTTTCTTTTCCCCACTGCTCAACTAAAACAAATTTAAAAAGAAATGTTTTATTAAAACTTTATAAACAGTCAAAATTAAAACTGTCGCACTTATAGAGGCTACACCTAAGAAATCAGTCCTCCTACCCAGGGTTAAGCGGGAGGGATGACCACGATGTCCACGATGTCCTTCAATAGCCCTTTACGTTCCGGGGTCACGGTAATTCGTTAATCCCGTGACCCCGGCAGGCATGGGCGAATCACCCATTATACGCCGCACGCATGCCTGCGCCTACGGCGACCGGAGATCGTCTAGTCCGTCTCCGTTGGCGTCTATACCACTGCGGCTGGAGAGATGACTACTCCGCAGAAGGAGGCGACCGCTTCCCATTCCGTCTCGCCCAGCAGTATGGCCTAGACCAATGCTGGGCGTGAGAGGTCTCCGCCTATCGCCGTCGTGAGGACACCGGCGGTACTCTGCCCAAGCGGGGCAGTCCTGCACCTTTGCACTGCACTGCACCACTGCAGGCGTTTCTTCCCTCCTTATCCGACACAGGTATACCTCCCAAAACTTCCGTGTCCGATAAGGACCTGCGTCATGCGGAAGGTCAGGACGCCGTGACCTTTATCCAGCCACTCCTCAAAGAGGGGTCTTACCGCCGCGATTGCAGCATGCCCGTACAGTACAGCCTTGCCACCATTATTGTTAATGAAACATAACTGATCTGAAGTTTCTTCGTCCATACCTTTTTACAAATTTTTTTTGGAACAAGTTGTTTAGAACCAAATTTTTAATGCAAAAATTGACGATTAGTGACCCGGTGACATTCGATAACGACATAATTATAGTCCAAGAGCTACTGAACCCTGCGACTAACGGTCTTCCTGTAAGGTTGTAAATTTGTACACGTAATATTTATAGCATGCTAAGAGCAATAGCGACGACCTGGCAGGCGTCAGCCGTGCACATCATTGGACAATTTAATTTTCAAAGTGTAAAAAAAAAAATAAAAAAAAACTTGTTCCTGTAAGCTTAAAAATTTAACAGGATGTAGTTTATTTATTGTAAATCTTGGAAAAAAAATGACAGGCGATTACAAGGTGCACAAGTATGTGACAGGCGAATTGAAAAGTGCAAAGTTGATGGGGAAAAATAAACTTTCTCCTGTAAGATCAAAATTATCTCGCGTTTGGCTGAACTGATTTTGATGCCGTTTTCAGAAAAGTGTGCATTACATTCCGAGAAAGGTTTTAATATACAGGGTGAATTTTTCAACTGGGCGTGGATGGCTATCTCCGAAACAATGAGTAATATCGAAAAACGTTGAAAGGAATCTCGAGGCCGATTTTGACGAAAATAAAACTGCATCGTTGGATTTTAGAAAAATCAATAATCCTGGCCAGGAATCGAACCCGCTGATTTTGGATAAAAAATCACAGCCTGTATTATTACACCATTCGATAGTGTTGCTAATAACGATCAAATTCTGGGAAGTAATCATATACGGCAAACTTTAGGAAAACGTATAATTGAAAAAAAACTGATGAATGTTCAAGACGATAACTGTATTCGGAACATAAGTTAACCGTTTCTTCTTTGAAATAACGCTTATTTTTGTTCAACTCAATAATTTCGCATTGCTGAATACACTGGGATTGTTGAGACATCAAATCCACTGAATTATTGAAAACAACAATAAATAAATTATGGCTCAGTAGAACATAGTAACATAGAAATATAGCAATTTCATGAAAATCTGCAATTTCCTTAAGTTTGCCTTATATGATCACTTCCCAGAATTTGATCCTTATTAGCAACACTATCGAATGGTGTAATAATACAGGCTATGATTTTTTTTCCAAAATCACTCGGGTTCGATTCCTGGCCAGGATTATTGATTTTTCTTAAAACCAACGATGCAGTTTTATTTTCGTCAAAATCGGCCTCGAGATTCCTTTCAACGTTTTTCGATATTACTCTTTGTTTCGGAGATAGCCATCCACGCCCAGTTGAAAAATTCACCCTGTATATTAAAACCTTTCTCGGAATGTAACGCACACTTTTCTGAAAACGGCATCAAAATCAGTTCAGCCAAACGCGAGATAATTTTGATCTTACATGAGAAAGTTTATTTTTCCTCATCAACTTTGCACTTTTCAATTCGCCTGTCACACACTTGTGCACCTTGTAATCGCCTGTCATTTTTTTTCCAAGATTTACAATAAATAAACTACATCCTGTTAAATTTGTAAGCTTACAGGAATAAGTTTTTTTTAATTTTTTTTTTTACACTTTGAAAATTAAATTGTCCAATGATGTGCACGGCTGACGCCTGCCAGGTCGTCGCTATTGCTCTTAGCATGCTATAAATATTACGTGTACAAATTTACAACCTTACAGGAAGACCGTTAGTCGCAGGGTTCAGTAGCTCTCCAGCTATTAATTGTGTTCCCCATGATCATGAAGTAGTTTGGTCCTTGCAAAAAGAGTTCTAGTTATCTATTAATAGACGGTCAGGCCCCTTGTCAAATACGAGTAGAGCAGTGTGTAGTTGGGCAGTTGGGAATGTAAACGGCACAACTCAGTTGGGCAGTTAGTTGAGCAGTTGGGCAGTTTAGTTGAGCAGTCGGGCGTAATACTACAAATAACAACATTAATCAAAATGGTACGAAAATTGAACAAGTCAACTGCGTTAAATTTCTAGGGCTTTGGATTGATGAGACTTTGTCTTGGCAAACACATACGAGTATAGACACAATATTCTATAAAGTTAATCAGTTCGCATGTTCTTTAAATAAACTACTATCAAAAATAGTTGATCAATCAGTTCTTTTGACCATACCATGCTTATAATTATTTCGGCGATATGGAGTCATTTTTTGGAGCAATGCATCTAACAGGGATTTAGTGTTCAAAGCGCAAAAAAGATGTGTGATGGTTGATATCCGTGTTCCACAGTCATGTAAACCATATTTCAAAGAATTAAAAATATTGACATTCTATTTATGAAGTAGCTGTATTTATAAAAACAAATGATTTATTTGGTAAACTTAAATCGAAAAAACATGTATTTAAAAAAATTCTAATGTACCTACCACTTGAAACGCAATAGTTTGTTTGGCATTGCATCAAAAATATACAACGAAATACCTATTGGCATTCTAGACACTAAGGAACTTCCAGTATTTAAAAATAAATTACGAACATTTTTAATTGATAAAGCATACTACACGATCCAAGATTTCCTGAATTATTGACCATTTATTAGTTTCACTGTATTTGACAGGTATTAGTGATGTATTAGTTTCATTGTATTTTTACATCTATAGTAACTAAATTTACCAACTATAATAATTCTTAATGCCAATACCTACCTACATAATTATGTACCTATATTATGTATAAATATTACCTATGTATATATTTTAAAAACAAGTCGCCCCACACTAGGAATTTCTCCTGTGTCGTGGGTGCGTTTTCAATATATAAAATCACATACACAAACGCACAGACCCGGAAGATCATACAAATATTTGCTCCTTGCGGGTCTCGAACCCGTGACACGCAGCGCTGCAGTCCAATAGCTCAGTGCCTCAGTCAGCCAATGCGCTAACCGTGTCGTCAGACTTACATAATATGCCCATAGTAAAGATATTTTGACTTTGACGATACAGCACACATTCCTACTGTTTTACTATCACGTTAAAAATAAGAAAACAAAAGAGTAAAAAAAAAATTAACCGTCTTCAAAAACAACCACAAAAAAGGGTAAAATAACCTACAAAATAACTTTTCTTTGAACTCTTTCTTTCTCGGTTGTTTTTGAAGGCGGTTAATTTTTTTTTTTAAGTTTTTTATTTTACTCTTTTTAGTTTAAATATTCAACCCATATTCTTGACAAATAAATCATTTTCTTACATGTGCACTAGAATTTTGTAATCCGTGGCAGCGGTATTAACATCGCTCATGTACACACGCTAATAAAATTCCCTATCTCAAAAACTGCTGAACAGATTTTGATGAAACTTGCAGTATTCCCTAAGGTGAACGATCCCTAGTACAACAAAAAAAAAAATATTTTGAAAATCGGTACTCAATTGGCGGAGTAATCGCGTAACAAACACGCAAAAGTAATGTCATCCAAGTAGCCGAAATCAATAAAAATGCTCACAAAATAAAAAGTACCTACTGAACCAAATTGGATGAAATTTTTATGGGACCACACTGCAAGTACACTGCATCGGTCTAGAAACCTCGGAGTAATCGATGACAATACATGAAGCGAACATAAGGGTACAATGCAGAGCCTCAAACTTAAAGTTAAAGAGGGCCAAAAGTCTGCCTGAGTTGCGGGACTATCTAACCAGACGAGGACTTGGAACGTAGAGAGAACATCACATTTATCTGTGCGTGAAACTATTCCTGTCTCTGCGCTGCTACCTAAAACACAATAGAAATGGCAGTTCTGGGCCTAAAAATACTATCATACTCGTATCACTGACATGAAGAAGAACGAGGTACTCGATATAAATTATACCTACGATTTTTGTTAAAACCGGCCAAGTGCGTGTCGGGCCACGCACAAAGTAGGGTTCCGTAGTTGCCCATCAAAATACTTATGCAAACTAACTAAACTAATTCGTTGAATATAATTTTAAAATGAAGAATTTTCAAAATCGGTCCAGGCGTCTTTGAGAAATCGGGGAAAATACATTAAAAAAAAAAGATTACGACGAATTGAGAACCTCCTCTTTTTTTGAATTTAGTTAAAAATAGTTGACAATAAAAACCTACCTATCCCCAAAACATACCCACCTATTAGAGCTGTAAAAATAAAGTTGACAAACTTACATTTGCAGTTGAAGAACATGTTCTCATCAATCATACATTTTGTTTAGGATAATATGATACCCAGGTACGTTTTATAAGCTCGTAAACTTTTAAAGCCTACTTAGTCATGATAATTTTCTTTTAAACTTCGTTATACATATATACTACTATTGTGAATTTTTTCACACCCTCAAACATAACCGTTTAGCTGGTAGAGGGGGGGGGGGGGACAAAAATTAGCACTTTAAAGCTTAATATTTCACAAACGAATCTTTTTATCAAAAAATTGTTCACGGAAACTAGCAATATTTTTTAAAGACCTATTTAATGATACCCCACACTAAGGGGTACGCGAGAAAAAAATAAAACATCCCCACTTTACGTGTACAGGAGGTACCCTAAAAAAAAATATTTTACGAGATTTTATTTTACCACTTTTTCGGCACATCAAATCCGTATATTTACACCAAATTACAGCTTTCTAGTACTGGGCGTCTCTGAGCTAAGCTGCGGACAGACGGACGGACGGACGGACGGACATGGCGAAACTATAAGGGTTCCTTGTTGACTACGGAACCCTAAAAAAGGAAGGGATCTTACCCATTAATAGCTCTATTTAGCAATGTATAAAATTCTTATCGCCGTTTGTATAAAATCCAACTATTTTTATATGCCAGTATCTCATAACTTTAAATGCAAGCCATTCAGTTTTTTGATCAGTAGCTAAGTACCTAAACGAAAATTAAAATATTACACATTTTTTAACGAACGGTTAACTAATAGGTACTTTACTAACTACTGATCTACTACTGAACCGGCCCCGAGTCTCATACAAGAACAAACTTTCAAGACAAAATAACTACTCTAATACTCGTGTCTCAGAGTAAATGAAGGTTAAATATGCAGACGTTCACCCTCGGCGAACTATTGATTAAATCGCGAACATAGCTTAGTATACCTACAGCACCCATCGAGTGTAGGTTACATACCTACATATACCTATAGCTACTGTCGAAAGCTTTTGGGCAAAATAAGGCGCCTCACCGCGCTCTAAGACTGTGGGGGAAGACACGCCCCGCGGGGGGTGGGGCGTGACTCAACTTGGGGTCATAGTGATCAAACCACCCAACAAAAATTTCAGCAGAAACAATCGTCTTTTTGTCGGGTAATCGACGACCTAAGTTACGATCTAAGGAGGTACTTACGACAGCCACCTTAATTTTATAATCACCCCTAGTTATATTGCAGACCTAGTGTGATCCGACGGTCCAATTTGTGCGCAACTCCAGTTAACGCTTACCCTTAGCTGGTTTGTGGAAACCAAAGAGATTTAAAAGAACTTATAGAGCGGGCATTGGGAAAATTCGTGATGTCCCGTCTATTGCTCGTATATAGTTTAATGTCTTTGGTGGAAACGCTTGCTATTTTCGCCGAATCCGCGGGCAAAAATTAAACGAAATGTAAAAGCCGTTGCAATGTTACTTTGTAAGGACGCAGGAGGGTCATCGTAGCCATGAAACGCAATGAACAGGGTGGATTTTTTGTCGTAAAGAGTCTGACAGTGTCTTCTGATCCACTCGAGGCGGAAAATAAAACGGGGCTATTTGGGTTTTTGGGGGTATTTGGAACGACCCAGAATCTAACAAAAACATCGATAATTGTCGGTTGGTGTAAGATCGAATTTATTTTACAAACTCTAGGAACACTGATAGTTTACGCTTACATTAACAAATTTAATGTATTTGTAAAAAAAAATCTTTCTTTAATATCCTACCAATCCCAAAAAAAAAGGATTATTTTATGTGGTAGGTATTAGTCCCAAATATCGATAGATTTGTTTAAAGTTTTTCAGCCAGTTTCTATTGCTGTCCAAATAGCCCCAAATATGCGACATTTGGGACAATCACATCTTTATTTATTTTTTCAGTTCCTGTTGTAAGTCGTTACTTCAAACGTATATCTGCATAAGTAATGGGTTCTCCAAGAGCCATATAATTTTTTTACCATAGCTATTTATTTGATATAAACAAGATATTTGCTAAATTATATCAAATGTGTTCCAATTAGCCCCATTTTACGGAACTCATATTTTGATGATTTTATCGTTCCAAAAAAAAAAGTGTTGCTCATCAACTTTCACGTATCTATTATTTAAAATTGAACATTTAAAATGAACTCTTGTGGAAAAAAGCCAGACAAGTGTGACTTCACACAATCGTCAGAACTCTTCTTTCTTTCATAGATGAAAGACACCAACGGATATAATATGTATAGATACACAGTATTGTAATAAATGCATACTTGTATATGTTATAGTTAAAACCCATTTTCAGAGAGAACGCGGTATCCCTGATTAGAACTAGTTTTTACTAAATGTCTTTGTTAAAACTAGAATTAATTAATACCCAAAATATATAGCATAAGGAGGGAGGGGCTCCCTGTGTCCTGATACAACTCTCATACGTAAAGGCAACGCACCGTTCTTGAGGAAACCCGAATATTTTGAACAAACAACAGTCGCGCGTAGTCTGGACTCCGCTATACTACGTTTGTATATAAATTCCTACATAGCTAAGTATGTTACAGAGTTAGATATAGGGTACGTACCTACTTTCTATTATTACGATTACGACTCTCACGACCGACATTGGGTCGAGGCCATGCTGCAATAGTTTCAAAAAACTAATAATGACAATCTTTTCATTTATTAGTCTTCGTACTCATGCCAACTTTCAAGATTATAAACCCAAAGAATAAGATTTTACACACAAAGGTTTTCACCCCTTAGAGGTAGATTTTCACAAAACTTTTTTATAAGTACCCACCTAAATAATAAACTGCAACTACTGTCCATAATTAAGTTTTTTAACTACGTTTAGCGGTTTAGACTGATAGTCTAGTCTTACGACCATACCTTGTTCTTTTATAAGCAACAATGGATAGCTTCGTCGTTTTATTTTGCATAAATATTAATATTATAAATATTATAATTATGTTCATTCATGTGTATCTTATTTCTATTGAGAGATGGGCCCTCCCTTTCCCAATATCCGAATTTGTTTGGAATTGCTTTTTACACGAAACAATGGAATGGACGTTTGCCATTAAACGTTTTTTCTTTCTTTCTTTCGAATTACGCTTTACCTTTTTAAAGTGCTCACCATTACCGCAATTATCCACTTCCCTTTCTCTTTTCTCTTCGACCGTTGTTAAATAAATAAAAAAGACCTGCATATCAATGCAGTATTTTATTAAAGTTAGATTTTATTTTTGGTTTAAAATCGTTCAAAAGACACCTTGATTTAATTTTAGGGATTAGCCTGTGCTTTTACTTTCGTTTCGCAGTAAACAATGTAGTATTACTGATTAATTTTGAACTTTTAAAAGGTTGTTTTAAACATTTTAATAAAACATCCTACTAATATTATAACCGTGAAAGTTTCATCTAACTTCTGAACGGATTTGGATGAAATTAGGTACATAGATAGTTTATAACCTGGATTAAAATATAGGATAGTTTTTATCCCGATTTTATGTTCCTGTGGGATAATTTTCGGGTTGTAGTGGCAACCGCTGGCTTCAGCTAGTTAAAAAAGGTAAAATATAGGCCATTCTGGGGAATATCAGGAATGGTATTTTGGTCGTCAAAGTTTACCTAGCAAATGTATGTAAAAATTGTGTTACTTTGAGTTCATGTGCCGCAGATAAGGAATATAAAAAAATAAACTTTGTTGCCTAACTAGTGGCAGTGTCCAAATAATGTTATCAGTCACCATCGTTATCAATATTCACAAAGAGAACCGCGCTATTGATTCGGGCAAGTGAGGCCGTAGGCGTCTACGAGGCGCTACGATTGCGTAGCATCGTCTACGTTCACGCTACGCTGAACTGAATTGTTGGAATTCCTTTGCAATTCACAAGAATTTCAACAGGTACGTTATGAAATATTTCACATTTGTTTTAACGTGGCGTGAAATAAAATTTACAGAAACTGCACTGAGAGCAACTTAATTAAGTTAATAATTCTAGAGGAAAAATTAATTGCTTTTCCCTCAATAACGGTGTAATTACTGAAATGATTTAACCGGGAGTTTCCGTATTGTGAATACATTATGTAGGAACGAATGTTTGTTTGATTGTTCGTATATTTCGTCCTAAGGCCTTTGTCAAACAGACAGGCGATAGCGAACCGAACCGAATCATGTCATATAAAAATGCGAAAGCGATCCGATACTCTATGTGACAGGCTTCAAACAGTTCCAAACATTACAAACAAAAACGCTACGCCACGCATTCGGTTCGTCTGTCAGTTTGACAAAGGCATAAAAGTTATACGTGCAGTATGGTAAGTACAGTTTTTGTTTGTCAATTGTTTTTTAATGGATCTTGTAGATTGATAATGAGCATGGCAAGACCTCGAGTCGTGGCGGTCTAAGGGGGAGGCCTATGTTCAGCAGTGGTGGGAGTCTTCCGGCTGATGATGAAGACTTCGAGAATAACACCGGAAACGACGCCACGGGGTTCAGCTAGTATTTTTCAAAGCAATTGATATTTTTCATTACTTACTGCTATGCTATTATAGAACCGTATATCAGTACACACTTTTCTTTAATTATGGTAAATTGGTAACCTAACACTTGACAGGAGGTTGGGATTGCACTTTTAGGATTCCATATAAAATAAGCCTAGCAATGGATAATGGAGTTCTTAGAGCACCTTTTTTATCCCTGAGAAAGACATTAAAGAGAACTTTAAAAATGTTTTTTCCGAGATACTTACCTACTATAACTCAAGAGTTGCTAGAGTGTCACCATCTCTCAACATTTATCTCGTAGATGTCACACTAAGGCAGTGGTCCGACCGGGCGGCGAGAAAACGAGTAACTATCGGCGATTTTCTCTCTTAAGAAATGCACAATAAATGTACATTCCGTGCATATATTAATAGTTGCTCTCTGACTGTTCACACTGCCGGCGAAAAATACCCCTTGGGTTCTAGATTATGTGCTGAATTTTCGGGAACGATTTGTCAGTTTGACTGTCGATATTTCTAACATAATTTCATTCCAAACACTAGGTACCTATCTCAGCGATTTATCAATAGATTGATCATTATACATAAGTACTTCCATACGGGACTCCATTTTAACATTCTCGATTCGCTCCTGACAGAATGTTTTATTTAAAGTTATATAACTGCAGAAAATAATAACTAAAGATAAGATAAAAATACTTAATGACAAAACATGCTTATTATTATAAAAACAAAATACGTATAAGTATAATATAAGTACTAGGTTTCGCCAACGACTTTGTCTGTGTTGTCGGTATGATCGTGGACACAGAATGACACAGATAATATTATCTAAGTGAGGTGATAATTTACGTACTTCTAAAGCGATTTGTAAAACATATAATAAATAAAAAACCGAGTTGTCCTATTTTCTCGTTGTATATAAATATTCAGAAATAAAGACATGTCTGCAATTTATTTTCAAGTGAAAATAATACGAATTTGAAACGTTTCATAAATATTTTCAGTGCGAGCTAACTTTCTTTGCACGAGTGGTGTCAATAAATGGACGGCAAAAATATACATGAAAAATAAATGAAACAACGTTCACTGTAAAACGACATCAAAGAAAGAGTTCCACCATTTTTCTTTTTCACTGGTTTATTTCATAGGTATACTTTGATTTAATTTTAACTATAGACTAAAACAAAATTTTAACAAAATTCAAAGTAGTACCTACGACATTATAAAACTTTGTTTTAGTCTGTAGTTAGTTAGTTAAAGTAGTCCATTCACACAAAATAAAATAAATAAATTATTTTTTACTCCCATTCACACTTATACACCTCTTTAAATTAATGTTTATTTATCACTAAAGAAAACATTTATTAAAACCGTAAAAAATACCTAACACTTACAAATCAAATAAATATATTAGACCTTTTAATATAATCGATTCGAGAGTAAACACTTAATTAGTAGGTAAAGAGTAAAAATAAAACTCAGATAGAGAATAATAATTAAGCCAAACATTAGGCATTAGGAAATACCTAATACTACTTAATTTAAAATGCTTAAAGTAGTAGGTAAATGCTTAGGTAATGCTTTCTTTAATTATTACTAAACTAGGGTTTATATTATTATTCGATTATAATTATAGAATAAACACCGTTCGCCAATTTAAGAAAATATTATTATTAATATAATACTCTTAGCAGATAAATTAACTCGCCACACACAAAATAAATTCTAATATGAAAAACTTTTTGCTACAATAAACAACAATAAAAACAAAGTTCATAAAAATATCTTTTATATGTTTTGTGTAATATTCTCGGCAAATAATTTAAAAACACTAATAGTATTATAAAAAGATCCTACATAACCCACTGACCTACTACAGTTAAAAAGTTTCGTTACAAAAAGTTTTTCGTGATGTCAAACAAGAATTTATCTCCGGTTGGTAACCTACCTGTTCTTGCGGTGCAGCTGATGGGAGGCTGCATGCCCTCCGGCATCAATCCTCCGTTCATATTCGTGTAGAATTCTAACATGTTTGCACTGATCACAATCGCGAGCACTAGATGCTGGCAGCGCGAAGGCCCAGCACTCAGTGCGGCAGGATCTCTCCGCTGCCCTCGCCACGGCTGCACGGAGGGGCTTGCCCTCCGTCCGTCCACCAATACCCGGGCCCCATCCTTTCCAGCTCCGCCTCTTCTACCCATGTTACAACCTACCTATTATACAGATCACAGCGATGATATTTCGCCGCTTCGCTAAAACGGCTAAAAATTGAGTTTTTTTTAGTAAAAACATCTTGCGGATGGACGGCCGGCCCGCTAACAGTCATTATTAAATTCTGAAAATAAAAAATGATTTTTTGAATTTTTGTTTAACGGTGTCCCTAACCATACGTGTTTCATTTCAGCTTGATTTGTCGGGACTGCTTCGATGTATGAGATCGTGAGCTCTTGGCTCGACACGTGTGTGAAGTGCATTGCTATCGAGTTTCTATCGTTACGTCGTGTCGCGGTCGTAGTACCCGTCAACTGTGATCTCACTGGAACCTTTTTATTGGTAGGGGCAGATGTCTCTTTACATTTTTTATTCCTATAAATCACCTTTAATATTTTTATTGGAAATTGGTATCTATCGATAATTTTTACTTAGGGGCTGCTTCCACGAGCGAGAGAATCGCGACGAGTCCGCCCTTATATCGTCGGATAATCTCCACGAACGAGCGATAATTCCGCCGCGTATCGTCGCGAGTCGTTACGGTATCGCGGCGATTCCGCGGCGACTCGTAACGGTATCGCCGCGTTTCCTTGACGTCACTTGAGAGGCAATGCTGAAATGACGCTGCGTTTGACAGCGCGCCCGCCGCGCGCTCGTCGCGAGAGCGCCGCGAGCGCGCGGCGGTCGCGTTGCTAGTCGCGGCGGGCTAGCGACGATGTAATGACGTTTTGCGCGCTCGTGGCCACTCGTCGCATCGCGGCGATAATATCGCCGTGTGGAGACGGTTCCATAGAGAGTGTAAGAAAAACGTGGCACGGCGATAATATCGCCGCGATTCTCTCGCTCGTGGAGGCAGCCCCTTAGATCAATTAAAACCTTGCAGGTGGGCTGATTTGCTCGTGACGTTGACGTTCAAAATTGTCAAGTTGTTCAGTTAATTGAAAAATTCGAATTGCTTTAAATAGTTAATACTTAGTTTAAGTTATTATTAAAGAATCTCTGTTATTATTATCATCATCTTCTTGAAATATTTATCGCACATTATTTGGCAGAAATACGTCTACGTACTGAATATTTTTTTGTTACACTACTTAAAAAATGCTGGCAATGAACAAAACATAATATAACAACTTTTAATGTAATCTATATATAAATAAAAATGAATTGTTGTTCGTTAGTCTGATTAAAACTCGAGAACGGCTGGGCCGATTTGGCTGATTTTGGTTTTGAATTATTTTGGAAAGTCCAGGGAAGGTTTAAAAGGTTTTTTTTTTAATCGTTTCTCAGGCGGTACGGAGTTCGCCGGGTCAGCTAGTTTTGTATACAAATGTAGTTCCAATTTCATACATCAGATTGTTTGTGAAAATATTTGACGCTATGCGAAGAAATGGTGGCGGATCGCTAATATTCGTATAATCCTCCAAAATGGAAAAGCGTGCGATTCTCAAAGTAAATTTTCATGCACTCTTAAAAGTTTTTCTCAAAAGTTGGAGCTTAGTAAGTTCAAAGTTCGTCACTGAAGTTGTGAATAGAGCCGTGTTCAATACTGACTAATTACGTCAATTCTCGTATAAATCATTAGGAAACACGATGCAATTGAGACTTTGGTACGTAGCAAGTTTAGTTAGAAAGGTATTAAATTTTCTTTGAAGATTAAAAGAATACGATCGAATACAACTCTTGCACCTTTTTTTTTTTTAGCGTGTTAAAATCTTCAAATGAGTCCTCCCAGGGCAGGGCGGGAGGGACTGTTGACTTGTACTGACTAAAATCCACGGTGTCCTTCATTAGCCCTTTACGTTCCAGGGTCACGGTAATGGAATAAAACCCGCGACCCCGGCAGGCTTTGGCCCTCTAGGGGGGGCCCCGTCATCTTGCTGACGCTCTTGGAGGCGCGCGTGGAAGACAACGCGCCGTCGACGCGGGCATGATCCATGGTCGCGCGGCGAGTTGCCCATTACTCGCCGTCAGCATTACCGCGCCTACAGTGGCCGGAGATCGTCTTGCGACGTCCGACGCCGTGGGCGTCCACCACTGCGGCTAACTCTTGCACTTTAGCCACACACGTTACAACTTATATTTAAACGAAAGAAAAGTATTCAAACATTAATAAAATTGAGATTTAAAACTTCAGACACTCAACCCTTATAACGCTCATGGTATCCGCGATGACGTTATAAAAAGCATTAAAACATGTTATTGGTCGGTTAGCAGACACGAGTGGTATCTCGGCAGGGGCTGCGCGGCCCATTGTGGTTCAAGTAGGCCAATTCTCCCATTGAGCCCGTAGTTGCACCATCCGTCGTGTAAACATCGGTGGAGAGGTATTAGCCGGTGATGGATACGGTATAACTCAGTTTGTTTTTTATTGTTTTCATTTTTTTATCATGTAACTTTAAACCGATGAAAGAATTTTCAACACATTTTTAGAGATTGCATACTTTCTACAAACTTAAACTTTACCTCAGCTGATGAAGAAAACTAACTATGTATGCAGTATAGTAATTAAATCAAACTATAGAAATTCTCAACCCGAACGCTATCAGCCGGTACTGTACTGTTTTTGTAATTATTTTTTGATAAAATGGCCATGTAGTTTCTTGAACATTCACCTCCAAAGGGATCAACTCTGTGAAATATGAAACTAAAGTCTTTTCATAACTATTACGATCTGTGGTAATAATGCCTAGAATTGGTCTGTTTCAAATATATTTTACTTTGAGAGCCGGAACTTGAAAATGTGATTTAATTATGACAGAAAATACAAACATTTACTATTGTATAAAAACAATGACCACGTTTGTGGTTTTTCACCAGACATTAGTAGTGTGTATTTATTATAAACTACAACAAAATAATAAAAAAAATGCTACTCACTGAATTTAGAATAGGTAAGATAAGTATCAATGTACGCCCACTAGCAATACTTTTCTAAAAATTCTAATTTAATTTGAAACTTCTACTATAACCCTTTCGTAAAGTGCCGTATCCAAGCCTCAGTCCGCGTTCAACATTCCTCGTTGAATTATTATTGTGTTTTCATTGCTCAAATTCAATAGCACTGCGTGTATTTTTTGCCCATCATTCAGGCATTGTGCCCTGTTGGGTCACCACTTCAAGGCAAACGGTGTGGTGATCAAGAAAAATGGTGCGCAGTTGACGGGTTGAAAAAAAAAAGAGGAAATATGGCTAAACCATCAAGTAGTGATTTGCCAAAAGAAATTTTTGTATTGACATTTTGAGAATCTTGCAAACGAATGAATGGGTTGTCTAAGGGAATAATACAAAGGTTTATGGTTGAACAAATTAAATTCTAATTTGAGTACCGGGCTCTCTTTTTTATTTGGTTTTAAGTGGAATTTATTGACTGTTTTTTATGATTTTGTATAAATTTTACGGTACACGTTTTTCCTTAAACATTTTTAATAGGTATGTACATTTTTATCGGTTTCAATATCAACGCAATAGAACCCAAAATAATGTCTTTTATAATTTTTCCGTTTCTAAGATGAAGCGCACAAACGCATAGGCAAAGCCTATGCGTTTGTGCGCTTAATCTTAGAAACGGCTCAAACGATTTGGTTTCTTTCACTAGAAGGAAGTTCTAGCTACAATTCCCCGAAGAAAGATGTGGTCAGAAACATTAATGTTCAAGAAAATAATGTCCCGCTTTAGGATTTTCTCCCGTAAGTATCGTGTAAGCGTAAACGTAAACATTTAAATTCACAAACAAACTATCCGTAGGCCATGTAAATATTTGTTTTGTACGGGAATTAAACTCGAGGCACGCATCAAGCTACTATACCAACCGTGCCGGCCAATAAATTGCATTCGAAACAGGATCTTCAGCGCTCGCCTTTTTATTTCGACTCGCAATAAACGTGAAGCTGCAACAGTAACTATTCAAACGAACAAGCTGCTGTACTCCACATGACTTTGTATCCCAGCTTCCGTTGCAATCAGAATACTGAAAGCTAACTGAAAGTTCCACACGTTCGAAGCCAAAGCGTTAAATTAAAATTTTAATGTTTCACCGGAATATTGTCTTATTACTTTTGTGCTCCGTGATTTATTACGTTGGTCTAGAACTCGAATCATCAGTTCGACCACGGAGATCAGTTAAAGAACTGACCAGGGAATCGAACCTAAGACCTCAGCGGTTAGTGGGTTTTGTCTGAATATTTATGATCTGAATGTTTGATCGAAATTACACTTTAAATAAGTGAATCTTTTTAAAATACGTAAATACTACGAGTATTTAGTAGTCTTGTATCTCCTTTCGTAAACTATTTCTAGGCATTATAAAATAATGGGAAAAATGTTTTTTATACGTAACATGATTGCATTGTTACATAATAAAATAAAGACCAGGGAAAATGATTTATTATAATTATTTTTTAATACAAAGCACTGTACTGGGGACTGTTCTGTTTCTGTTGATGGCAGGCGATGTGGATGTATTCTTTGACGCCGCTAGAATATTTTTTTTTTTAAGTTTTGTACTTAATATTTTATACTTAGTACGTTTTTGTTTTTAGTTTGTATATTATTTTTATATCAAAAAATTATTGGTGGCTGACTAATATTTATTGGACTTGTCTCGCTGAAAATTAATATTTTATAATTGGGAAATAATGCGTTGCTTTATTTTAAAAGACAGACCACCAATCTACACGTTGCCGTTGGATGTATTTTCGCAATAAAATCAATATTGGCTTTTATATTGGCCAGAGGCTAAGTATTATCATTCAAAGAGGCAACGCTGCCAGCCTTGGGCACATTACTAGTTGATAGTGTTGACGAGGATTTTTTATAAGCTTTGTAATCATTTACTTGTACCTATTATTACATTTTAGTATTTTTTATTCCTATTCCTAATATTTTTGAATTTTAATAAAGTGTTTTATATGAATTTAATTTCGGTTGCTAGTGTGTTTTGTACTCGCAGTTTTTGTACGTTATTTCGGGTGGCGGGCATGGCCGACCCTCGCTTAGCAGCCAGCCCCGACCGGTACGCAACCTCGACCCGGGACAAAGTGGCGATCAATGGATGGGCGCGGGTGTAGGAGTGGAACGTTAACCTATACCTACAATCCTACATGTATACGTCTATGAACGTTAAGGCTGGATTTCACAGGCCTCCATGGTAAAGTTGTCTGAAATCAAACGGTTTTGCACAGATTTCAAGTATTTGAAAAATTCTAAGTAAGTATCACGTTTTTAGAATTCTTATTAATTCAACCTTTGTACAAAAATATGCTATGACAATAATTCTTATTTTGTGGGAAGTTATTAAAAAATGCAGATAAAACTACAGGACACAATCCGTCTTATTACAAAATGGGGTTTAACTAAAACCCAGTTTTAAATCTCGTAAAACTACGGTTTACACAAACGTTATATATAAACGACCACCGGGCAAACTGCTTTGATGGTATACTATGCCTATATATATATAAAATCTCATTTGACAGAACTAATTTTTAACTTTTAGAACCCAAAAATAATAAAAATAAACGTACAGTTGCACAGTTTCTATTAAAAATAGGTAGGATTAGACCTGTTTTAGACCTACCTAGGATTGAACTTTTCAGACGATTATACGATTATTATATAAATGGTTCCACTCATCCTTAACTCTTTAACAAATGATATTACTGACCTAGGTAGGTCAGTAAATATGTATATTATTATATATTTTACTTAACTTTACTTATTTTTCCATAGTTTAAAAAAAATGCTCATTTCACATATCTTGTCTGTAATCCGTAGCTGAATTTCTCAAAAAAAAAAACCATTGTAATTTATCTTACCACTACCGTAATGCATTATACATTTATATAACAAATTGGTTGCTAGACAAGTAAATAGGTACTATTTTATATGTATGTTATGTTTGTGTACTTATTTTGAAATATTTTATTTTATAAAAATATTATTTTCACCTCACCCGCTCGGAAAGATTCTATTTCTCATTCAAAATCTGAGCGCAAAACTCCATTTTGTGCTCTAGAGCACAAAGTGTTGTTTAAAATTCGAACACGTCTTGTATTCAATTGTTTTCTACTTTTCTACACTGGCAGGCGAGCCGCCCCCACTGCATTTCCTCGCTGTGTGAGGTGAAAAGTTGTGTGTTGCACTCGGCAGCAAAGTTTTTCTGCGTCTCGTACCTTTGAAAACTTCGCATCGCTCAGGATTCTATATTTGAACCGCTCGATTCTCTCGCGGTTCAATCTTAGAATCCTTCGCTCGCTCAGTTTTCAATTCAAGTACTCGCGCCAAAAATCAACTTTGCAGCCTTGCATAACAAATAACTATTGTATGTTGACAAATACTCGTAGTTAACAGCAAAATATTATTTCTTGTATATTGAATTTTAAAGCAAATAAATAATTTTGATTTGATATGTTATTAAAAATCGTGGCTCGTGTGCATTCCAAAAAAATAGAGTTTTAAGCAATAAAATCCACCAAGTGTAACATAAAAAAATAACACAGTCATGGCGGATTTAATTGTTTAGACAATGGTTCAAATGAAAGTACCAAGGTCGGTGGTTTATCTAAGTTTTGTAATACAAAGAAATATAAAACATGGCAGTACAGATAAGCCTGGACTTGCTATTCTAATTGATCTAAATCAAGGTTTATTTAGTTTTTGTAATAAGTCCGAATATGAACTTACTTGTTTTTGTATTACAAACAATAGATCTGACGTCCACATAACGATGACGTCAATATCAAATAAAAACGTATTCTGATTAAGGGCTGATTTTTCAATAGTCAGATAATTTTTACCTGAGGAATTAAAATAACGGTTTGACATATTTTCCATAGATAAGCTGTCAAACCGCCATTTTTATTCCTCAGGAAAAGTTATCTGACTATTGAAAAATCAGCCCTAAATACTCGTAGTTTGCATTTATTCAGTTCACTAAATAAACGTCATACATTGTTTGATTTGGACATACCGTAGGATAGTGAATTCATCCTTTGTTCGTCATTTCAAATGCGTTTACACGAATCCATTGTTAGAACAAAACATTGTGCAGAAATTACTGAAATGACCATACCTACCTGTACTTATTTGAATTGGGCTGAATATTGATTCTGCTTTGTTTTAACTCCACAGTTTTTGAACTGTGGAGGTAAAACAAAGCAGAATTATGAGTCTATCATTAGGCATTTAGTTATCGATGTTAGATTCCTATTGTGTACTATGCAGTTCAACTAAGAAGGTGAGTTGCTGACGTCGTAATAAGGCGTCATGTACCACTCATTAACACTTGCAAATAAACAATTATCATACGAAAATAACTGTAACAAGATAAGAAAGATAATTATTATAAAAGTTATTTTCAAGTGACACTTCACAGATGAAGACCGTTTACAATCTCTTTCTTAATTGACCGCATAGTACCTACCTATACCTCGTTTTTTAATCTCGTAGACTGAATTGACAGGTGCAAATGGCGAACTGACACGAATTTCAATAGAATTTATGTCAGTTTTGACATTATCATTTGTCAATTTGGTCTACGAGATTAAAAAACGAGGTATAAAGTACGATTATTAATTCGAGTCAGTAAAATGACAGTGCAACTGTCACTGATACAAAGAAATTTAGTACATTTCATTCATGTTTTAGTACATTTCATTCATGTACAAATGTCATTTTACTGACTCGAATTAATAATCGTACTTTATACATAAGTACTATCTAGTTTTTGTTAAAGGCTGTTTGCCAATGTGCTTGAAATCATAAAAAGTCGTACGGGAACGCTATACCGAAATAAAAAGTATCCCATGCATGTAATTATAATTATCAGTTGAGCCGAGTAATAAAGATTTGATTATAATTTCTGTTCCTATTAATAAGAGTCTTTTTTGTATAGACGATTAATCTATTAAAAATGAACGAAAGAACCAGAATAAATTCACACAAGTTCCCCATGATATTTAAGTCGAAGTGTCAAAGCGATCAAGATAATACTCGTATTTTCTACTTTTTACTTTTTTCTCTTCGAACTCGATGTAGAGTCGAGTTATTTATTAAAATCCCTAAAAATAACTCAAGTGGATATAATTTACAGCCGATGGAAATTAATTTTGAATACTACGTATAATAAACCTTTGTGATGTTATGAAGAAACTAGCTGTGCCCCCGACTTCGTTCGCGTAGATATCGGAACTCAACAATGTATTTTTTAAACAAAGGATTTTTTCTAAAATAAAAGTAGCCTAAGTTACTCGTTATTACATCAGTTACCTGCCAATAGAAGTCCCGTCAAAATCGGCCCAGCCATTTCAGAGATTACCCGTTACAAACAAACAGACAGACAGACAAAAATTGTAAAAAAATGTTATTTTGGTGTATGTACCGTACACATAATCGTATGCATGTAGTAAAAAACGGTTATTTCAATA
Organism: Agrotis clavis; assembly: GCA_954870645.1. NCBI lineage: Eukaryota > Metazoa > Arthropoda > Insecta > Lepidoptera > Noctuidae > Agrotis > Agrotis clavis. The sequence goes on from OX940917.1 coordinate 4,018,293, forward strand.
TTACAAACAGACACTCCAATTTTATATATATGTATGTATATATGTATGTTTGTAGGTATGTATGTATATATGTATAGATAAATAGGTAATTGGAATGTTGTAGTATGAAGAGGCTGACACAAAAAAACGAATTTAATTCTAGTTGTAATTTAACTACCTCAAAGGTCGAGGTTCCTTTTTCGTGTTAAATTTTTCTTAAAATTAAATAACAAGTTAGGCATTTTAGGCAAAAAACTATGTTCTTTTTTAAACAAGCTTTTTTTGTTAAAAAAGTACTTACGATAGACAAAGTACTCGTCAAGACGAATCAAACGAATCTAAATTCGATGGGTTTGCGGCGTTTCATTACAGAGTTCCTATGGCCACCTTCAAGTTCCGTCATCAGAAGCTCCATGTCCTCATAATAAAATAAATTTCAGCGCAATCCGAAACCGGGAAGTGGATCAAATTTTTTAACTTACAAGATTTAAATACAGACAACGGCGAAACTCGATCAACGTTTAGCGCATTTACTGATTTTGGTGCTAAAGGTCCTAAAAGGGCACTAAGATTTCTTTTTTAAAGATACGCACAAAGGCTAACTGACGTTTTTGGATCCCACAAAGTGGGGGCAAGTATTTAAAGCAGGTGGTATTTCATTCGTCTCCCTGGGTGGGAGGAGCGAGATCTTCAATAAAGGACGAGAACCACACGTGCCATCGATACGGAAAATTCCGGGTATTTGTTACATACACGCAACTCTCTACCTTATGTATCAATGGGCAAGGCTGATTTTCAAGTGGCAAAGTCTGAATCTTATGCGAAAAGGGACTCGCTTTCCCCCATCGTAAACACAGGGCTGTATTTTGTTGTAGATTATGAGGTTAGATGTGTGTAGATGCGACTTTTGATTTTGTGAACAGATTTTTACCTATGCAGTTAAGATGTCCATACCCAAAGCAGACTAGAGGATTTACAACTGCTTACTCATGTTTCTTAAACAAAACGCGGCAACAAAATGAACTCAATCGAAAATTGGAACAGCGTGCTTTCATTTAAGCATAACAGGATAAATCAACAGTGAAAACTAAATTAACGTAAAAAAATACGGACATTGTATCTTATTATTAGACAGTTTATCACAAATGATAACAGCTAAATGTTATGTTATCTTACTTTTAGAATACAAATAAAGTAAATGAATATGTATAACTGTATCGAAGATTTGAAGCCAACTCAAGGCAAACACGATTATTTTGACCAGTCTACCTACAATGACACCAACTTTCTGTTTTAAAGGAAATTCTTCGTAACATGCACGTTACACGTAACGTCCTCACAGAGGTTATTCGATGTTATCCATAAACCGTTATCAGAATTATTCCTTTGTAGTCTTTGCCATAAACGGCCGTAAGCATTTTAACGGGTGGGCTTGGAGCCACGGCTTGCTGACTTCAATCCACGTTATTTTTTAATATATTATTATGTTACCGCTTTAAAGTGTATCGACCTGATATGCAGTTATAGAACACTTATATATGTAAACTAGGTTCACAAGATGGCTCAGTCGCAAAATCTCCCTTTCCCAAAATGTCCAATGTCCTTTTCGCAGAATGTCCCTTTCGCGAAATATTTCGCAGAATGTAAACTCCCAGGCATATACGTCTTGCATCAGGGAATAAATTGGTCAAGATCCAGAATGTGTCCAGGTGTAGTCACTGTAGTGACGTTTCATTAGAAAAATGTGAAATTATTGATTAAGGATGATTTCATTGTATAGGAAGGAAATATCTGGATAGTAGAAATTGGTCAAAAAGTAAAGTAGGTTTTCTTCATATAATATAATGTCGTGTTAGTAGTAGTCAATGAAGTGTTTTTTTTAAACTTACATACGATTTTCTTCTGTATTGTGGGTGCGTTTAAACTCACATACACGAACGCACAGACAAGGAATAACTGCTTGCAGTTCATAAAACTATTTGCTCCGTGCGGGTATCGAACCCATGACGCACAGCTCAGCAGTCTAATCACAGACACTGCGCCTACCGTGCCGGCCATTTGACCGATCGATTACTATAATAATTTATGATGCTTTCATGAAACAGAGTCGATAGATTGAATTTTACGAAAAAAAGAATGAATGGTTTAAAAAATTGTTGCATCACAAGACAGGTCTAAGAGAACAAATCGTTTTTTTTCCGATAGTATATCTCACTGATTTCTTTTTTATATTATTTATGTGTATGCACACTTTGCATCCCCATTTCACTAATTAAACATAACTACAATTCATCTCCGTGCCCTACAACCTTTTAGTTTCTGTTTGAGGTAAGGGTACATTTTGCGAAAGGGACATTTTGGCTACCTGTGGACATTTTGCGACTGAGCCCACAAAATCTGTAACGTTCAGGAGAGTAATAGTAGTAGAGAATTTATTTTATTGAGTCGTTCGGCATCTGCAATGATAAAGATGAATTCGTTTGTGCGTTCACTTGAATTACTTGAATATGCTTGTGAATTTTGCGGAATACGAGTATCTGTACAGGGTGTCGAGTCTGCTAATTATTTTTCAGAATGGCGCCACAATGGCGTTTCAATTTTCGAACCATTTTTTACTCAGCAGTAAAAAATGGTTCGAATAAGCACTACAATTGAAGCGCCATTGTGGCGCCATTCTGACTAATAATTAGCAGACTCGACACCCAGTATTGTGAAAAGGGCAAAATATGACGGTTACGGACTCTTTTATGTGTTTAAGATGTGGGGTGTATGGTACCTAACTACCTACAGATACATTATGTATTTTTTTCTTTTGCTTAATCAGTGCATATTTATAAAGATTTACAGTGCCCGCCGTGACGTCAGAAGCATGTAAAAACTGTATACTTGCTTGTGAAGTATTGGCAATTTTAAGTGTCGTATATTCAAAAAAATTGGTTTACGTAAAAAATAAACAAAATTAAAAAAAATGTAACCACTTCAAAAACAACCACAAAAGAGTTTAAAATAACCCACTAAATAAGTTTTCTTTGACCTTATTTTTTTTTTTACTTTTTTGTCACCGACTTTCGAAAGAAAAGTTATTTTGTAGGTTATTTTAAACTTTTGTGTTTGTTTTTGAAGTCGGTTACATTATTTTTTTGCAAAAGTTTTTGTTTTATCATTTAGTTTAAATCAACCCAAATTATTGTCTTTATTTATTTATTAAAACTTCATGCACAGAGTACATAGGCGGACTTAATGCCTTAGGCATTTTCTACCAGTCTACCTTAGGGTGATGCAGAGAAAAAAAACACAGTAGGTGCAGCAAGAAAACTTATTATGAAAATATACAAATATTATGCATAAAAACATACATACAAAAAAATATTTTTCTTACATTAAGTGCACTAGAATTTTATAATCCGTAGCATCGGTCAACATCGCCCATGTACCTACACAATGAGCTAAAAATGCTCAAAAAATAAAAACTACTAAACAAACTAAGTGAAAATTTTATGGAACCAAATGTCAGGTATACTTTACCTACTGCATCGAACAAAAAAAGACTCATCGAAATCGGACCAGAAACCTCGGAGTAATCTCTTTGTTGATAAGTTTTAGGATTTTGTTGATTTTTCAAATTTCAAAAACCGGTTGTCCAATTTCGATAAAATTTTCATGGAACCATTAGAGAAGTATACTCTTTCAAACAAAAAAAAAAAAAATTCAATTCGATTTGTAAGCGACGAAGTTATGCGCGAACAAACATAAACAAAAAACAAATATGAACATCGTTAACCTCGTCCTTTTGGAAGTAGGTTAAAATAAAACGTGTCAAATACTTTTTCTAAGTGATGGACTAATTAGTTTTTTTCAGTCAAATACCCTAATCATCATCATCATCATCAGCCGGAAGACGTCCACTGCTGAACATAGGCCTCCCCCTTAGACCGCCACGCCGAAACCCTAATGTCGCATAGAAAATATTATCTGCGGTAGGTTTTATTTTCTTACAGGTTTATTAGTCATGCCAAAGTTTATAAACAAGGCCGGTACGTGCTTTGCTACTTAGACAGCAAAATCCCCATTAAAAAAAAATCCGCCTTTTATTAAATTCATTTGTTCAAAATGTGATAAATGAAGAACCGCTCGACCGATTTTGTGCAAACTTCACATAAACCATCAACTAAATAATCCGAACGAAGTCTAAACATTTGGTTTACACGTACACGCAAACTTTGAACTATTTGGTTTTTATATCTGTGTTTTTACAACGACTAACTTAACTGAAAACTTCTTTAATAAGTAAGTTAAAAAAGTGTTACCGAGTTAAAGAGATAAACTGAAATATCGCTAACCGGACAATAACAGTTAAATTTTACCTGTTATCGAAAAGTTCGTAACCATCCGTTTCGGAAATCTGAATTTAAAGCAAAAATGCGAGCACCATTGAATAATAGAAGGCCATTTACATAAAGGGGACGAAAGCGTCAAATAAAAATAGGAAAGAGAAAAGAATTGTGTGACTGTGACGTGATCCGTAGAAATTAATCTGCTCCGGAAAAATAGACTATTTGTTATTTTTTTCGAAATTGTTATCTTTTGCTTCTGCATTCTTTGGAGGAGGCTGCTACTCAGAGGGGTCCATGCATGGGAATTAATTATCTTTATAATCAATGACAAAGTACTTAATGAATCAATTTTTAACTGATTGACTTGTAAATTACCACTAGTAAATTATTTTTATTACATTATTTAAAACACGGAGAAATGGATTTTACTATTGTTCTATTCTTTAATTTAGTATTTTAATTTTAAACTTGAAATTGTTTATTTATTTTTGTGATTTTGTATCTAAAATTTATTATTTTTATTTACTTGATAACTTTAATTTAGATTTGATTTGATTAATCTTTTGCCTAAGGCTTCGCTCCCTAATCATTCTTTATCGAGATAAACACGTTATCACGTTAATTATGTTAAATCTTGGCTCGGGTGCTCTGAACACAATAAAATTCCAAATATTCTTTAGTTTAAAAATTAATTTCTATCGTTTATTAACGTTATTACTTATGGAGGGATTAACTGATTGATTAACTTTACTTTAATGTTTACGAGTGAGCCGCCCTGGCTTCGCTTTATCGATAACTAGCATTTCGCCCGCGACTTCGTCCGCGCCTAAATAAATATAGCCTATGTTACTCGCAGATAATGTAGCTTTCTAATGGTGAAAGAATTTTAAAAATCGGTCCAGTAGTTTTTGAGTTTATCCATTACAAACAAACAAATTTTTCCTCTTTATTAGTGTAGATTTCTTTTACAAACCTTGCTCCAACAATCACTTATATAAAATTTTCGAGTGAGGCCTCATCGAGAAAACAATAAACATTTATAAAAAGTACCGACAAATTGAGAATCTGCTCTATCTCAAGAACATAAGCAATTAGTGAGCTATACAAACAAAATAATAATAATAAATTAATCGATAAATCTTCCCAAAATACATTTGACATAATAAGTCAGCAGTCTACTGGTACAGTCCCACAAATATCAATCGTAAAGCGATCACATCGCAGTCGCGAGGCGGAGGGGCGGTCCTGCGCACGCGCCGGTCACGTGGCTCGATTTAACTAAAGACTAGGTATCCGTTTAACCGCCCTAATTTTAAACAGAAGGGACATTAATCGTTCCTGTTTCGATGTGAATTACACCTGCATTGGAAGCTTTGAAAATAACAATTATACTATTCATCATTTCAGTATATAGTTTAGACGTAAAAGAGAAACAAACAATATTCATTCGTTCATCTCTACAGTATAATCAGACGTAGCTGTATAGCAGTAGGTACTTATTTTGCGATGGTGATGACTGCCTATCTGACTTCTACAACCCAGGTACTGGGTAGTACTAGTTACTGTTAGAATAATTGTCAGACTTTCAGGTTGGTTACTACGTATAACAACTGTCAAAGATTTACAAATGACAGCCGGTACCAACGGCTTGACGTCCTCTCCAAACAACAAACATAATATTGTGCTCTATCGACCAGCTCAATGAAAGTTAAAATACTTTTAAAAGTATCACTAAATCCTCTTTAACAGAATCCTTTTGTTCGAGCGTCCAGCTGCGATCTTTTTAATTTCGTCGCTTTATGACGTCAGTGTCTGACCTCACGCTGTGCTCACACCCCACAGATTGCGAGCGTTAAGATTACGAGCACGGATCACAAAAAATCCACACGTTCCTACGATCGTAGGGTTATTCTCACATATTATAGTGTAGTGTGTCCGACTAAATGGGAGTAATATAGGTATTTTTTCCAGAATCTAATAAAGTCCATCAGTAAGAGTTTTGAAATATAAAGGACACCAAAGGGACACATATTTTTCACAACGACATGACGTCAATGATATTCTAATATATCATTGCATGACGTATTAGGAATTTATAACGGTCGTATCTAAAAACAAAAAAAAAAATACTACGGTGTCCTTCAATAGCCCTTTATGTTCCGGGGTCACAGTAATGAGATAAGTCCCGCGACCCCGGCAGGTTTTTCCCTATAGAGGGGGCCCCGTCATCATGCTGACGCTCTATGAGCCGCGCGTGGAACACAACGCGCCGTCGACCCTTGCACGGTCCATGGTCGGACAGCGAGTTGCCCTTTACTCGCCGTCCGCATGCCCACGCCTACGGTGGCCGGAGATCGTCTGCCGACGTCCGAAACGGTCGTATCTTGATCAATTGGGTCATTTCACGCAGGCTCAATTTTTTACTAATTTCGGTGGAATTTTTTATTTGTAGGTTTTCGGATGAAAAAATAAACTTGTTTTATTCTAGAACACGTTAGTATTCTAGATGTTTTAGAAGGAAATAAATAACTGTAGTTGTTTTGAAAATAAGACGGCCACCGAAAATGCCATCCCACCGAAATTGAAAACTGTACACCGAAATTGCAACATCGCACCAAAATGGATTTTTTGTATTGTACCATGACAGTTATTAAACAAAAAAAACCACTTAGTCGTTGGCAACATTATATAGCGGCTGCACAGGTCCCATAACAGGTCTACAATACGTTAATTTGTCTGTATTTGATACTGCATCTTTTGACACGAATCATAGACCACATTTTGCACTTTTACAAAATTAACTTTATTTATTTATTTAATCATTAATTTATGTACACACAAAATAAAATATAAGGACATACTTAAACTTAATAGTACAAAGGCTAGTTCTGCTAAATGTGAGATGTTGAGGGTAATACTAAATAAAATGAATTTATGATGAGATCTTAGTTTAATTAACACTTGAGCAAATAATTAGGGTTTTTTTATAAAAAATCTTCAAAAAGTGAACAAAACAAAAATCATAAGATATTCAAATCACTGACAGAGTCATTTTTATAACATAGGTCTTAATTTGTGCCTTCAACGCCAAGTACTGGATCATCTTTTATTCTTTTTTTTCTTAGTCTTTCAGCCTTTTTTTTTCTAAACTTTCATCTCTCGATTGTTTTCCTTTCGCTTTCCCATTTTATAACAAGACAAAATTGAGTAAGTATAGTATAAAGAGTTCATCCATATATTGTACTGGTCAAATGCAGGCCCAGATAAAAATGTCAAAATACATTCATTAGTTCGTTTTTTTAATGCCAGTTAAAATTGTTTAGGTAAAATATGTACCTACTTACAATGCTACCCTCCAAAGTTTGTCCAATTAATTGTGTTGCCTCTCAGGTGTAAATCTCTTACCAAAGTCACATGAACCCACAGCCATTTAAGTATTGATGGAATATCGGTGGCAATAAACTTACCACCGAAACCACCGTTATTGCACCACCGAAATTAGAAACATGAAAAAAAAATTTAAATAAAATCAAAACAATTTGTGCTGCAGTCATTTAAAATGTATGGTCGCTAAGGGTACCCATTAACACATAACATACTCGCGTACCATACCGTAAAATAATAACATTCATTCGTACAGTAACCCACCGAGATTGCAAAATTTCGTATTCCCTCTTAGACTTAAAAAGTATTTACGTATTGGCGCAAAACCTCGGCAGGATCGGCCAGGTCACTACTGCGAGAACGCAAGAGCAAGACTGGGCCTCCATGTGCGTAAGGAGATAATTAATTAGAATATACTTGTTTAAGTTATAAATCGGTTTCAACAAAACACACCGAAATTGCACTTTTGGCATGGACATTCCTTATCACAATGGTCCTGATGTCTGCATGATGACAGAAGTAAAGGAAGTAATCAATATGGTTGCTTTAAGCATAGACCAACATAATCATGTTCAATTTAAGTACCAAATTTCCATCACAACGTATTTAAAGAGGTAAATGCGCTTAAAAGTCAATCACGGACATACCACCGTTATTGAGAAACGGATATTTTTAATTTTTTTTTTTAATTTACATTTCACAGTTTTTTATTTATACTAGTGCCTTCATATGAGCTAGTTTTGTTATTACACGAAAAAAATTAAAATGGTCTTTTAAATACATTTTACACAGTGATTTCACGCGAAGAACCTCTAAAAACGCTGTCGGTGAAACTACCCAATTTTGTTTTACGTAAAAAGCCTAAAAATACGGTTGAAATATTTTTTTTGTAATTCTGCTGACGATGACGGCCGATTTAGATTTTTTGAGTACACAAGCCTAACGTTCGATTTATTGAGCGTTTTTATAAAGCCATTGCTCATTGTTATACTTAGAATAATAACGTTTAACATAGATTGGAATTAATCCGAAAATTGATGAAAATCAAAGTAATCAATACACAATGGCCAATGATTCAACTTGCAAATAAATAATTAATGATTTCCGCACTGAACATTTTTTGTAACCATTTAACGGCTGCCTGTCGCTTGCGGGACCAGAGAGGCGAGATCAGAGAGGCGAGATCCGAGAGGCGATATCTGCGAGACAAATCCGCGAGCCGCGAGGCGAAACGCATGAGGCTCGAGCGAGAGGCACGAAATGCGAGGCGAGAGGGTATGTTAATTACACGATAATTAAATGTTGGATATTGAATATTCATTTAATAGTTTGCACAGTATATTTCATATTCACTCGCCGTGGTGTTTCATTTATAATTAAGAGGAGTAAGTAGATCGTACGAGTACTTGTTGGAGAGATCGTGAATAAATAAAACAATACACAAATTATGCATAGAAAAAAAAGTGAAAAAGGGATAATTTCTGAACCTTACTAATAATGCCTTCAAAACACCATTAGGCTCCATTCACCATCACCATCTTTTAGATTAATAGGCTAAATGGAAAATGTATGAATTTCGACGTGGTAATAGAGAAAAATTGTAATTAAAATACGTGAAGCATTACATTTTAACCAATATAATTTTCAGATTTAAATATTTAATGGCAATATTCAACGTTTTGGTATCATGCGGTTGTCCACAGATCATTTAATGCTTGACCACGATCTACACGCTTTTCCGGCACGGATGTCATTTGATTTAACATTTACACGTTCTCAAATAAATGATATGCTAATAACATAACAGTACATTAAAATAGGTATACTATTTGCCAAAATTCTTTTTTTCATTTCATTGACAGTCGTAGTGGTAGACGTCCACGGCGACCGACGTCGACGTCGAAGGACGATCTCCGGCCACCGTAGGCGCGGGTAAGCGATGGGCGAGTTTCGTCAGTCGTGTCGCCTGATATCGTGGGCGAGGAATTAGATTTGTATGTAATTTGCTGATATTCAATTAGTTTGTGAGGTTTGGCCAGCTCTTATCTGTAATATTGCTTTGTGAAGTGTTCGCCAGGTATTTGTTGTACGAGTAAAATATGTAATACAGGCCGAGTGCAATTTTGATTTTCATATTTTTAAAGGTATGATCTTGACCTAAGTATTTTTGTGCAGTATGAAATGATTAAGAAATAAAGGACGGATTTAAAGCGAGGGCCATATATGAATCACGAGCAAGCGAAGGATTCTAACGACTGAATCATAACCGTAGGGAGTGATTCATAATGATAGAATCACGAGCGTAGTACGGTGCAAGTGATTCATGACCCTCGATATAAATCCGTATATTCAAGAGTTGCATACTATACTTTAAACCATGACTACGAGAAAGAGAAAGATTTAAGATAATTATTTACTGAAGAAAAATAAAGGACTTTTTTATAATCAAGACGTTGTTCCACACTATGAATTTATTCTGTGTGCAAACATCTGATACACAAGCACCCAGACAGACAAAATAAATACTTGTAGATCTTACAAATATTTGCTCAGTGTAGGAATTGAACCTGCGACACATGATCGATGACTAAAGTTAAGAGTAACTTTCTTATTATTTCTATTAGCAAGGACCAAGGAGGCTATAGTTTACGTAACTACAGATCCAACAACTCATAGGTGATTCGAATTATCAAAATTGATAACTTTATCTAGTTTGATGATTATAAAAAAATACAAACATCCGAATTGAGAACCTCCTCCTTTTGGAAGTCGGTTAAAAAATTAATTTAGTTTTTAGTCCTTCAGTACATTTTTTCCTTTGGAAAAACAGGCGTACATCCTCCATCCATACAGGGTTTCAGGGCATCCTCCATCAATTTTTCAACTGGACGTGGATGGCTAAATGGCTAATGGCTGGCCTAAACTATGAGGAATATCAAAAAACGTTGAAAGGAGTCTCGAGGCCGGTTTTGACGCAAACTGAAACTTCAAATTATTGGATTTTAGAAAATTCAATACTCCTGACCAAGAATCGATACCGCTGATTTAGAAAAAAAATATCACACCTTGTATTATTATAAAACCATTCGATAGTGTTGCTTATAATGAACAAATTCTGGGATGTAATGATATACGGAAAACATCTTATAAAACTTATCAGTAATGATGATCAGAGTTGTATTTAGTGACTAAAACCCACCATCATCATCAGCCTAGCCTTTTCCCAACTACGTTGGAGACGGCTTCCAGTTGAACAGAATGCAACTAAATATCAGTACTTTGTATGGAATGATTGTCTATATGACCTCCCACAGTAACTGGGTAATACGATACCTATTGGTAAGACTAGTTGTCAGACTATCGAGCTTCGAACAGTAATGACTGTCTAGATTTAAAATTAACAGGCAAGACCAACGGCTTTACGTGCCTTCCGAGATACGGAGGCAACTCGTTGAAAAACCCACCATGTTCCTTTAATTGCCCTTTGTGCCCCAAGGCCTCGGTAACTTGCTTAAACATTCCCACATCCCTGGGCATTTCTGAGTTCCAAGCTAAAGTAAAGACAAAGTCTTTATGTCTATACAAAAAAGACAGAAACACCAAATTATAATGATAAAACGACTCGTAATTTCCACAATAGAGGTGTGAATTAACGTTCCTTTCATGCTGAACTGCAGCATTTATGTAGATGAGCAATGAAAAAGAGGAATGCAGTGGAATTCAAACGGCTCATACATTAAAATTTGTTCGGCATGTGTGCTAGATTCTTGTCATAGCCCCCACAGGACGCCCCGACCCGACACAACCTCGTCACACACTGCATGACTACGTTCTCTATCATTGTACAGTCAGCATCAAAAGTTGCTGACCATATCCAGATTTTCAAAGTCGCTGTACACCGTATCATTACGTATTATTACGGTGTACAGCGATTTTGAAAATCTGAATGTGTTCAGCAACTTTTGATGCTGACTGTACCTCAACAAATAAAACACTTTTCCCATCAAATTAAATACCATTATTTTTCAAAAGAGTTTTCATACAGGCGTGAAAAAAATGCCGCCGTGTGTAACGCCGCCAAATGGGATATCTGTTTTTGTTATGAAGTGTATTATTTATTTATTATAAACATTTAGTACAGCAGTAATCATTAAAACTAATGATTTATATTATGTTTAAGACTATCGTCTACCGAGCGCTCGTCCATACTAAAAGAGAAAACGTTTTCCTGCCCCTAAATGTTATCCTATCTCAATGATTTTTTAGAATGCTTCTGACACTGTAAAAAACTAGGTTTATAGGTTCTCTTTTTTTAGGGTTCCGTAGTCAACAAGGAACCCTTATAGTTTCGCCATGTCCGTCCGTCCGTCTGTCCGCAGTTTAGCTCAGAGACGCACAGTACTAGAGAGCTGTAATTTGGTGTAAAGATACGGATTTGTTGTGCCGAAAAAGTGGTAAAATAAAATCTCGTAAAATATTTTTTTTAGGGTACCTCCTGTACTTACACGTTAAGTGAGGATTTTTTTTTTCTCGCGTATCCCTTAGTGTGGGGTATCATTAAATAGGCCTATAAAAAATAATGATAGTTTCCATAAACAGTTTTTTGATAAAAAAATTCGTTTGTGAAATATTAAGCTTTAAAGTGCTAAATTTTGCTCGATTCGTGTGTCCCCCCCCCTCTACCAGCTAAACGGCTATGTTTGGGGGTGTGAAAAAATTCACAATAGTAGTATATATAACGAAGTTTAAGAGAAAATTATCATGACTAAGTAGGCTTTACAAGTTTACGAGTAATAGTCGACCAACTTATAAAATGTACTTGGATAATATGTTTTCTTAAACAAAATTTATCGGAGAACATGTTCTTCAACTGCAAATGTAAGTTTGTCAACTTTATTTTTACAGCTTTATTAGGTATGTTTTTACGGTATGTTTTTTGGGGATAGGTAGGTTTTTATCGTCAACTATTTTTAACTAACTTCAAAAAAAGGAGGAGGTTCTAAATTCGTCGTAATCTTTTTTCTTATGTATTTTCCCTGATTTCTCAAAGACTCCTGGACCGATTTTGAAAATTCTTCTTTTTAAAATTAAGTTCAGCGAATCAGTTTAGTTATTTCGCATAAGTATTTAGATGGGCAACTACGGAACCCTACACTGTGCGTGGCCCGACACGCACTTGGCCGGTTTTTCAAAATTTATAATAGTTTGAAAGTAACAGGCGCCTAAGAGTTACTATTTTTATGACAAAATCTTCATTGAAGTAAAACCTTTGTATTTTAAAAACAAAGAAATTTAGAAACAATGAAAAACCTACAAACCTAGAATATTATAATATGCTGAAACGATTGACGCCAGAATCTAAGAGATTGGACGTGATTTAGTATGTGAAAAACGTTTTCTCCCGAGAGACAAATTTCAAATAAAAATACTCACAGACAGTCGCGAGCTGAAGAACGCTCTCTATCGCACGATCGGGGGTTTTTTCAACGCGCGAGAGGGACAGCACGAGTTTTTCTAAATACCTATTTTTTGAAAAGGCAGCCGCTATGCAATCCTCCTAACTGCTTGTCTGTCTAATAAGGGTTTTACTTTGCTGTTTTTCGTAGTATTTTTACTCGTTTAAGGGCTGGTTTTTCAATAGTCAGTTAACCGTTACCTGAGGAATAAAAATAACGGTATGGCATATTTTCCATGTATAAGCTGTCAAACCGCCATTTTTATTCCTCAGTTAACGGTTATCTGACTATTGAAAAACCAGCCCTAAGAAAAGCCATTGAAAGCTCACTTGTAACTCTTATTTAAAAGTTTACATGTTCATTAAATTACTTTTAAGTTTTTTTTAAAAGACTTTTTTTAACTATGACAGGTACTATTATATATTCTGTGCTATGACTGATACCACAGAATATATAATAGTACCTAACAGAGAAAGTGATGCCTCAACTGATCACAAAATAATGCTTGTATGTAGGTACACTAATGATAAAAAAACGCGTTTTGATGAATATTGGGGTGCTGTTACGGAACGCCTTATAGTTCATCATCATCACCATTACATATTTTTTACTAGAATACTAGCTGACACCGCAAACGTTGTTTTGTCATTTAATTATTTATAGTGCCACACAAAAAATAAAAAAATATCTGATTTATTATCCGAAAAGTCAGAAATTTCCTAAATTTCCTTTTGAAAACCCTTATCACTTAGGGGTATGAATAAATAATAGATAGTAGCCGATACTCAGACATACTGAATATGCATATCTTATAATATTAAAATGGATCGCAAAATGTGTTGCTAAGCTCATAACTCGAAAACGGCTGGACCGATTCTGCTACTTCTTTTTTTGTTGTGTAAAGGTAATAGAAAGCGTAAAATATCAATACTTTGGAGAACAATAGACTTCCAGACTCGACGTAACGGGACTCGACATAAAGGGAATATATCGAAGATTTTTAAGAATGAAAATCCATTCTATTCAATCATTTCTAAAAAGTTATCTTTACACAAATGATGAACTCAAATATGATAAGGACAGCGGGTACTCGATAAAAGAGCCACGATGAGAGGATGTCCAGAACGCCCGCCGCGCACTACGCCGCGTCCTCTGTGTCTCCATCTGACCAGTTGGTCTGATTGACAGCTTTGAGAGGCTGAGTGGTCCCTCTTCTAATTTTGATATGTCTGCAAACAATAATTAAATGGAGGAACAAATGCCGGCCACACTTATAGTGTATTTTCGATTATATTTGCTAACAAGCTTGTGATATCATCGGTTCATACTGAGTAAAATCAAAACTTTACGGAATAATTGTTAAAATATTTAAACTGTTAACTGTTGCAAGCGTAGCATGACACAGTGCAACCGTTTCAAAATACTGCCATTGTAGGCTACAATTTTGTATTTTGAAAAGTGACGTTCAAAAATACGAGTCTTGTTCGACCTCGTGGCTCGGTGACGTTAATCCATTCATGTCATAAGAATCAGAACATGGTATAGAAAGAAAGAAAGAAAGAAAAAACGTTTATTGGCACATGCCACAAGTGCACACAGTAATAAGAAAGGAAACAAACAAAAATAACTTAAAACTAAACAATATTATGATGCCAAAAAAACATGTAGGGTATATTTACACTGTGTCACTCACGGCTGCGCCAAAGAGGCCCATTTCAGCATAATGTCGGACAACTAAAGATGCCCGACACTGGTTTTCAAATGAACCTAAATGGTGAGTGTCCGAATGTCAAATTCACCGTTACACAATCTAAGTCAGAGTAGAATAAAAATAAAACAAATTGGTTTAAAACAGGCCTCGAGCTCAGTAGGTACGCTCAAGTCAGACATATTGAGGGTTTTATTAACTTTTTCTCAGCTTGAGGACATGTAATATCTACGGAGCTGCTGCCCTTCAGCTATTACCCTCGCTTCGGCAAGCGGGTTGCTGTGGCAACCAACCGGCAAACGAACGTGTGGCGTGCCTCTAGCACCAATATAACAGAAGCCGCTAAGTCGGCGGGATGAAAATGCAGCGGTTCAAGATATATCCACACATTTCAGTGCCTTGCTCGAAAAGTGGTAGGACTGGGGCCCGTCAGGGGCTCATAAAAATATAAAATATAATTTAGTATATTACCTATGTATAAAAGTGAATGAAACATTTTAAGCACGGTGAACAAGACACAAAATTGAGAGTGACTCGTAGTTCAACTCTAAGTTATTGCTCGTGTACAAGACGGCATTAATTTCTAGTTTAAGGCACTACTGAGCAGAACAAAACGGCTGAACGCAGATTACACCCAAAGTTCCCTTTATTTTGTATCCAAAATATCTAATGAAATACCTACGCTATTTTCAAAGCCCCAACCTATACACATATTGAGGGCCTTGGGAGGAATCTCTTGAAAACATACAAATTGCGCTGGTATTGACTTCAATTCTCAATAGGGTATGATATTTTTGTCGAGACTGTTTCCAAAGTCATTTCAGTATAATAGGTGTGATAGCGCCATCTATAGCGTGATTTCACGTACCTAGATTCTAAAAGATTGGCTTCGGCGTGTCGCGGGTTCGATTCACGTTTGCAAGAAATATTTGTATGACTTTCGAGTAGTTGTTGGGCTGGGTGTTTGTGTAGGTATGTGATTTTATATATTTGTAAACGCACCCACGACACAGGAGAAATTCCTTATGCAGGGCAACGGAAGTCGATGACTTCGTTCTTATTCTTGACTCCTTAGAACAGACTTTTAAGCTATCATTTTTACAAAAAGTTTTTTACTTTATCCTTTTCAGTGGATACAGGCGTACCTCATTAAATTACCACGAAAATAATTTTTAGGTGTTGTTAAACTCTACCATGAAAAAAACTGATTTCCATGGGATCGTCTGTAAAGTAGGTATACCCTTTAAAACAAAAGAATTTTCCAAACCGGTCCAGGTGTCATCAAGAAATCGGGGATTATACAATCACAAAAAAAGATTGTCACGAATAGAGAGCCTCCTTCTTTTTCGAAGGCCTTTAAAAAACCTCGGCACAAATTATAAATCTATAATATTATAAAAAATTAAAAATCAAATGCTGTTCTTTATTCTCGCTAAAACTCGAAAACGACTGGACCGATTTGGCTAATTTTTATTTTGAATTATTTTTGGAAGTCAAGGGAAGGTTTTTACAGAGTGATTTTGAGGCGCTACGAAGTTTGTCAGGTCAGCTAGTTATAAATAAAAAGATAAGTCAGTTATATAAAATTAATTAACAGTAAGCCAAGGCAGTGGTCCGACCGCCGACAATGAACGAGTAACGAGTAGAACTATACACTCTAAAAAGTGTTGGCGATCGGCGGGAAGCGAGTGTAGTTTCGATAGTTTTGTCGCCGGGCGACAGCGAGTGTTCAAGTGCGACGAGCGATTACTCGCGCTACTCGCCCGCGGTCGCTTAATAACATTTCATTCACTGTACCGAACGCGAGCAACGAGTCAGCGAGCATCGCTGAACGAGTATCGCTGAGTGAGTTAATTTTTTAAAGCTCGTCGCTCAGCGACAGAACGAGTAAAACGACGTGGCCGGCAGTGTGAACAGTCAGAGAGCAACTATTAATATAATGCAACTCTTTCGTTTACACGGACAGGGCCGGATTAACCATCTCGGGGCCCCTAGGCACAGCTCGTTTCGGGCCCTCCCTTTTTCATACCACAACAACGCAATTTGAAATTTTTTACTGTCTACTTTATGAAATAGAATGAAAGTAAAGTCATTATTTGCATTTTATCATCGCATCGCAACTGTAGAAAAAAATTACTTTCTTCCAAAAAAAAATTAGGTACTTAGTTAGATTAATTTCAATACAAGTAAAAAAATCAGTCATCCACCGTCACTCTTAGTGTCAATAATGGGGGCTTTTACCTTATAATGTGGAAAAAAGTTTCACTTTTACAGTAGTTTCATAAATCCACACAATCCCCTTTTTTATTTTTTAATCGGGTGTGCTGGGCCCTGGTCATAGTGGGCCCTTAGGCACTGGCCTAATGTGCCTTATGGATAATACAGAACTGTACACGGAATGTACATTATTGTGCGTTTCTTGAGAGAGAAAATCGCCAAGAGTTAAGCGCCATTTAGACGGGGAGAGTTTCTCGAACGTTTCCGTTCGAGAATGTCGAAGCAACTTTCGCAAGCAATAATCGCCATAACATAATCGTATCAAGATGTTTACACCCAAGCAAGAACTAAAATCTCGTATACGATTATATCATACGAGTTTCGCATATGACATTATCGTAGGCGATAATGTCTTTGTTTGTTTACACGGCGATATTATTGTAAGAAGATTCTCGACAAGAATCTCGACTTGTCTAAACACAATCTCGTATGACATTTTTTCTCGTTCATACGAGTATCGTACAAATCAGTTTGAACCGTTTTGAGTGCGAGTTTTGTCATTCGAGTTTTGCGATTACTAGGATATTCACGGAGATCATTGTTCTTAAAATGACAAATATTGTTGAATGTCTTTTCATATTCCAATTGTAAAACAAGGCAAAACGTGTTAGATGCTCCCAAATTATTTTGACTCGCTATCCATTTTTTAACTTACACTTTAATTTCTATTGCCGTAAAATTACTTCATGCCTGAAGAGCAGAAATAATCAAAACACCCTCACGTACTGCACTCATGCTAGCAACTGTCATAAAAACTCGAAATGCGATTATTGCTTCGAAATTCTGTTTAGACGAACACTTTCCCTTACGAGAAAACTTCCTGTGCGAGGCAATTATCGCCCAAGTCAACGGGCGAGAAGAGTGAATATTTAGACGAAGACAATATTTTATATTCCTTCGATTATCGTATGTTCGAGTCGTGAAAGTCTCCCCGTCTAAATGATCCTTTACTCGTTCTCTCGCCGTTGGTCGGACCACTGCCTAAGCTGTTAACTTTCCCCATCGAATGTTAGCACTTAATTACAAAACATAACCGAGTCTTCGTCACTATTGTCAGCTTTTCACCGGCAGCCATTGCAGGTTAGTGGACGCACAAAGGTAATTCAATTACCTGGGTCATGTGCTCTGTGGTGCTTTGTGCAATTTGCGGCTTAGCGTCGGGAGCCGCGTGGAAATTGTCACTGAAATGAATTTGTCGTTTTAAGGTGATAGATCAGTAAAATACGGTTTTTATTTTTTTCTTTTCTTCGTACTCATACTCGTATCTGGACTACAGATCTTACAACTTGGAATATATGTGTAGTTATTGACTATATTATGATGTAAATTCTCAAAAAAATGAAAACACGATTCAATGAAATTTTCTGGATAAAAAAAAAAAATGCAAAGTTAGGTCTATATTTTTTCTTTTTTGGACTTTATGGCATAACTACTATGAGTTATGGAAAAGATGTTGCTTTAAATTGTAGAGAAGACAGTTTTTCATTTAATAGCAATTTTAATTTATAAAAAGACGTCAATCTGTTTGGGCACATACTTACGCTGCCGCCGTTTTATTCTGAGCACAGATTCACTATCGTCCTCTCATCTTTTGCCTTTCAAAAGCAGTGTCATCACTTTCGTTCATTGACGAATCAGTCAGCCAGCGTGGCTCTAAAAGAGTGGACCTATGACACTTTTTTTCAGATTGTCAGATTTTCGTAATAGGAAAATTGAAAATAGAGAAAAAGATCGAGAAAATTAAAACTAATGATACATAGTCTAACGTTGTGAACGCACGCAAAAGGGACGTGTGTTTGGGGCTTTTTTTAGCGTGGTAAAATCATCAATTGAGTCCTCCCACCCATGGCAGGGCGGGAGGGACTGTCAGACTTGTACTGACTAATATCCACGGTGTCTTTCAATAGCCCTTTACGTTCCGGGGTCACGGTATTCGTAGTCCCGCGACCCCAGCAGGGTTTGACACTCTTTAAGTCGCGCGTGAAACCCAACGCACATGCCCGCGCGCGCGTGTGTTTGAGGCTTAATAGATAATTGGGTATTGTCACTTGCGCAAGGTATGCCAATTTTTATAAATTTTCTACCAACTATTAGTTTTTTTCATTATCTCGGGACGTCAAAACCTGTGTCAACATATTATTAAATAAAAAGACTATGAACGGAAAAAATATTTATAAAATAGTTGTCCACATCAATAGGTATTTCTATCATTTTGTTATTGTAAATGTTTCGACATCCTTAAAATAAAATATTTCTACTAGTGTAATACATGAATTTTGCCTAAAGGGAACACTGTGAGAAGTGTTGAAGTTGAAGAAAAGAAATACACGAAATATAGGTTTATTTGTAATAACGTTTACCTACCTCAAACTCAAGCCCACATCAGCACTATTAAAAGTTTCAAAAGTCATCTCTCCACAATATTTTTTATAAAGGGCAACACCCCAATACAAATGCGCTTGTATCTTACTAGTCAACTAATTTAGCAACATTTAATCTGCAGCGCAACTATCAGATACTGCAACAGATAGTGTATCGTCAAACAAATAGGGAGGACACAAGTGGAAACAGTTCCCATGCAAAGATTCATTGTGATATATTTCGCAGTACAAATAATGGAACGATTTGTTTATAGATCAGGGGATACAGATGCGACAGTCATGGAGTTTCAATATTTGGGCTTGTTTACCCAACGCCGTTATATTTTTTTCATAGATATTGGCTATTTGACAGCATCAATATATTGTAGATCTAATCAGTCCGTAAAATAATTGGTAAACATATTGTACTTTTTCTTTTGTTAAATTAATGAATATTTGCAAAAATATAACTCATCTCTGGAGACTTGATGACATTAGAACCCAGCAAAAATTGTACTAAGTTGTGACATATTGCCAGTTTTAAAAGCATCGTAGTTCCATAAAATATTTTTCTAATAATTTAACCGAAACGGACTAATTTTACCTGTATATTTAAAAAAAATGTGATGTGTTAAGTGGAACAACGAAATACTCGTATTCTGCCTACATCGTCCCCTCTGTGGATGTCTAATCTGCACAGGTATGTATACAACACGAGGGGCGCACGCGCACGCCCCGGACACGCGTGGGAACGCCGCGCGATCGCAGCGATATCATCTATATTAGCACTTGTCTCGGCGATAAAACGATCACTATTCACTAGGGTTAATGAAATGGACAGTTACACTAGTGTAAAAAGGGGGATTTAATGTAGCAGGTAGGTGTACCATGTGAAAATATTTGACAGTTTTTGGGTCATCTCGTACTGCGAGATAATAAGCCAGAAACTAGTATGCACCTTTGTTTTGGCATTCTAAAAGCTGTCTCAAAAGTCCCATAAAATCTCATGTCTGCTTCGGAAAGTTATTCAAGTCAACTCAAAATAAGAAATAATAAGCTGTAAACTTATAATGAAAACTAGTATTTGCGCGTTGCGCGAGCTGCAAGCAGCTCGCGGGGTCGTGTTTTGGAGAAGTAGGTATTCCTTACCTTCATAAAATTTTAAGAATCCATACGAATCTTTAAATGAATTGGAAAACCATAGTCCTTAATAAAAGATTTTGTAAATTATTAAATTATATAAAATATTTTTAATATTCTGAAAAACCTTCTATCTAATTCAATAAAAAAAGAAAAAAAAAAGAAATAAATTAAGAATTCCTTAGGATAGTTAAAAGAATTTAAAAATCCGTTAGAGCACTTAAAAGGTTTTGAAACCCGTTAAGAACCCCCTAATCCAATCTAAAACCTTACTAAAAACTCAGACGGGAGGCATAAGGGGCAACTTTGAAAAATGGTTCTTACTTTTTCGAGCCTCCTCTATACGAATCCGTAAAAAAAAGAACACGGGTCTCTTAGTGCCTGAGATACGATTGGTAGGGGGGAGGGGGGGGGGGGAGCCAAAAAGGAGAGGCTTAGTACTTTTGCCCTACTCATGAGAGTGACTTGTAAGTTTGCTTGTCGTCACCCCTGAGTTACGCTTCATCCACTCAACCTTCGTTACGTCAATTCGAAAATTATAGCAGCCGTCATCTTGAATTCTCATTTTGACCTCGCCATCGATTTTAGCACCCTCGAAAACCATGAAAACGACACCCATGATGAAAACACAAAAACTATCTATCACAAAAAGAATTTTTCAATTACAAACCAAGCAATACAAACTTTTCAGTTTAGATAAAAAATTATGATATTTAAAAAATTATTGTGTTAGGTACGCGCTTACTGCCCCTCGAACACTGCATTTTTTGAAGTCCACATCTTAAATTTTGATTTTGACGTCACTATCGGCTTTAGCATCCTCGAAAACCATGGAAACGACTCCCATGATGAACATTTCGAAAATTATCGCAGCCGCCATCTTGGATTCTCATTTTGACATCGCCATCGGTTAAAGCACCCTCGAAAACGATGAAAACGACATCCATGATGAAAACTTTGAAATTTTTTGCAGTCGCCATCTTGGATTTTGATTTTGACCTCACTATCGGCTTTAGCATCCTCGAAAAACATGAAAAGATTCATGATGAACAATTCCAAAATTATCGCAGCCGCCATCTTGGATTTGGATTTTGACCTCACTATCGGTTTTAACACCCTCGAAAATCATGGAAACGACTCCCATGATGAAAAATTCAAAAATTATCGCAGCCGCCACCTTGGATTTGGATTTTAACTTCACTATCGACTTTAGCATCCTCGAAAACCATGAAAACGACTCCAGTGATGAACATTTCGAAAATTATCGCAGCCGCCATCTTGGATTCTCATTTTGACATCGCCATCGGTTAAAGCACCCTCGAAAACGATGAAAACGACATCCATGATGAAAACTTTGAAATTTTATGCAGTCGCCATCTTGGATTTTGATTTTGACCTCACTATCAGCTTTAGCATCCTCGAAAAACATGAAAACAGTCATGATGAACAATTCCAAAATTATCGCAGCCGCCATCTTGGATTTGGATTTTAACCTCACTATCGGCTTTAGCATCCTCGAAAACCATGAAAACGACTGCCATGATGAATAATTCGAAAATTATGAAGCCGCCATCTTGAATTTTGATTTTGACCTCATTATCAGCTTTAGCATCCTCGGAAACCATGATAACGACTCCCATGATGAACATTTCGAAAATAATCGCAGCCGCCATCTTGGATTTTGATTTTGACCTTACTATCGGCTTTCATCATCATCATCAGCCCATAATGTTCCCACTGCTGGGACACAGGCCTCCTCTCTGTGAGAGGGAGTGGGCCATAATCCACCACGCGGGCCCAGTGCGGATTGGTGGATGTCACATGTCTTCGATTTTTTGGTTCTAGAACATGCCGGTTTCCTCACGATGTTTTCCTTCACCGTTTTGAGAGCAGTGGTGATGAAATAAATTACACATAGTAATGCGCCAGGCGGGGTTCGAACCCACGACCTACAACTCGTAAGTCGGTACCGATACCACACGATATCCTCGAAAACCATGAAAACGACTCCCATGATGAAATTGAAGAACAATTCGAAAATTATAGCAGTCGCCATCTTGGATTTTGATTTTGATGTCACTATCGGCTTTAGCATCCTTGAAAACCATGAAAACGCCTTCCATGATGAACAATTCGTAAATTATCGCAGCCGCCATCTTAGATTTGGATTTTAACTTCACTATCGGCCTTAGCATCCTCGAAAACCATGAAAACGACTCCCATGATGAACAATTTGAAAATTATCGTAGCCGCCATCTTCGATTTTGATTTTGACCTCACTATCGGCTTTAGCATCCTCGAAAACCATGAAAACGACTCCCATGATGAACATTTCGAAAATTATCGCAGCCGCCATCTTGGATTTTGATTTTGACCTCACTATCGGCTTTAGCATCCTCGAAAACCATGAAAACGACTCTCATGATGAACATTTCGAAAATTATCGCAGCCGCCATCTTGGTTTCTCATTTTGACCTCACTATCGGTTTTAGCAACCTCGAAAACCATGAAAACGACATCCATGATTAAAACTTTGAATTTTTTTGCAGTCGCCATCTTGGTTTTTGATTTTGACCTCACTATCGGCTTTAGCATCCTCGAGAACCATGAAAACGACTCCCATGATGAACAATTCGAAAATTATCGCAGCCGCCATCTTGGTTTCTCATTTTGACCTCACTATCGGTTTTAGCAACCTCGAAAACCATGAAAACGACATCCATGATTAAAACTTTGAATTTTTTTGCAGTCGCCATCTTGGTTTTTGATTTTGACCTCACTATCGGCTTTAGCATCCTCGAAAACCATGGAAACGACTCCCATGATGAACATTTCGAAGATCATTGCAGCCGCCATCTTGGATTTTGATTTTGACCGTACTATCGGCTTTAGCACCCTCGAAAACCATGAAAACGACTCCCATGATGAAATTGATGAACAATTCGAAAATTATAGCAGCCGCCATCTTGGATTTGGATTTTAACTTCACTATCGGTTTTATCACCCTCGAAAACCTTGAAAACGACATCCATGATGAAAATTTTGAATTTTTTGCAGTCTGCATCTTGGATTTTGATTTACGATTGGGAGGGGGGGGAGGCCATAAAAGGGGAGGCTTGGTACTTTTGCCCTTCTGATGAGAGTTTTGACCTCACTATCGGCTTTAGCATCCTCGAAAACCATGAAAACGACTCCCATGAAGAAATTGATGAATAATTCGAAAATTTTAGCAGCTACGATTGGGAGGGGGGGGGGAGGCCAAAAAGGGGAGGCTTGGTACTTTTGCCCTACTCATGAGAGTTACTTGTAAGTTTGCTTGTCGTCACCCCTGAGTTACGCTTCACCCTATCTACCTTCGTTACGCTACGGAGGTCGCCGGCTCGCTTCGCTCGCCACCTCCCCCCTTCGCTCCACTTGGTCTCGCAGGTTCGCTCCACTCAGGACCTACCTACCACCGGAAAGCTAACGTGGCCTTTTCCCTACGCTACGCTACGCTTCGCTTTACCGCTACCTAGTTTTTCCGAGATATGATGGGGGGAGGGGAGAAGCGGGGGAGAGGGGGGAGTTTTGAAAAATGATTTTGACCAACTCTGGGCCCCTTGATATGGATCTGAAAAAAAAAGATTCTAAGTCTCTTCTGAGATCCGCCTAAGGAGGGGGAGAAGGGGGTAAAGAGGGGCAACTTTGAAAAGTGGTTTTTACTTTTCCGAGCTTCCTCTATACGAATCCGTAAAAATACAAAACACGGGTCTCTTTGTTTCTGAGATACGATTTTGAGGGGGGGGAGGCCAAAAAGGGGAGGCTTGGTACTTTTGCCCTACTCATGAGAGTTACTTGTTAGTTTGTTTGTCGTCACCCCTGAGTCACGCTTCACCCACTCAACCTTCGTTACGCTACGAAGGTCGCCGGCTCGATTCGCTCGCCACCTCCCCCCTTCGCTCCACTCGGTCTCGCAGGTTCGCTCCACTCGGGACCTACCTACCACCGGAAAGCTATCGTCGGGAGAGGGGTGAGTTTGAAAAATTATTTTGACATACTCTGGGCCCCTTGATATAAATCAGAAAAAAAAATGTTCCAAGTCTCTTCTGAGATCCGCCTAAAGGGGGAGAAGGGGATTAAGGGGGGAGGGAACATTGAAAAATGGTTTTTAGTTTTCCGAGCAACCTCTATACGAATCTGTAAAAAAATAAAAAACGGGTCTCTTAGTTTCCGAGATACGATTGGGAGGGGGGGGGGGGGGCAAAATGGGGAGGCTTGGTACTGTTGCCCTACACATGAGAGTTACTTGTAAGTTTGCTTGTCGTCATCCCCGAGTTACGCTTCACCCACTCAACCTTCGTTACGCTACGGGGGTCGCCGGCTCGCTTCGCTCGCCACCTCCCCCCTTCGCTCCACTCGGTCTCGCAGGTTCGCTCCACTCGGGACCTACCTACCACCGGAAAGCTATCATGACCTTATTCCTACGCTACGCTTCGCTTCGCTTTACTGCTACCTACTTTTTTCGAGATACGACGGGGGGTGGGGTCGAGAGGGGGAGAGGGGGGAATTTTTAAAAATGATTTTGACCAACTCTGGGTTCCTTGATATGAATCTGAAAAAAAAAATGTTGCAAGTCTGTAAAACTTCCGAGATCCGTCTAAAGGGGGAGAAGGGGGGCAAGGGGGGGGAACTTTGAAAAATGGTTTTTACTTTTCCGAGCCTCCTCTATACGAATCCGTAAACAAACAAAACATGGGTCTCTTAGTTTCCGAGATACGACGGGGGGAGGGGTGAAGGGGGGGAGAGGGGAGAGTTTTGAAAAATGATTTTGACCAACTATGGGGCCCTTGACATGAAACTGAAAAAAAAACTGTTGCAAGTCTGTTAACTTCCGAGATCCTCCTAAAGGGGGGAGAAGGGGAAAAGGGGAGGGGGGACTCTAAAAAATGATTTTTACGTTTCCGAACCTCCTCTATACGAATCCGTAAAAAAACAAAACACGGGTCTCTTAGTTTCCGAGATACGATGGGGAGGGGGGAGAGGGGGGGCGAAAAGGGGAGGTTTGGGATTTTTCCCATACTCACGAGAGTGACTTGTTTACGAATCTGTCAAAATATACCCACCTCCCCCTTCACCATCTGGGAGAACAATTCTGTCAGTGAGTGAGTGGTAATCGAGCTTTATATAGTATAACTAGTATTTGCGCGTTGCGCGAGCTGCACGCAGCTCGCGGGGTCGTGTTTTGGAGAAGTATTCCTTACTTTTATAAAATTTTGAGAACCCATAAGAATCTTTAAATGAATTGGAAAATCAATAGTCCTCAAAAGATTTTGTAAATTATTAAATTATATAAAAAAAAAAATAATATTCTGAAAACCCTTATAACTAATTCAATAAAAAAAAGAAACAAAATTAAAAAAAAAAAACATTAAATTGAGAATTCCTTAGGATAAAAAGAATTTTAAAATCCGTTAGAGCACTTAATAGATTTTGAAACCCCTAAAGAACCCCTAATCCAATCTAAAACCTTATTAAAAACTCAGAAGGGAGGCATAAGGGGCAACTTTGAAAAATGTTTTTTTACTGTTCCGAGCCTCCTCTAAACGAATCCGTAAATAAAAAGAACACGGGTCTCTTAGTGTCTGAGAAACGATTGGGAGGGGGGGGAGGAGCCAAAAAGGAGAGGCTTAGTACTTTTGCCCTACTAATGAGAATTACTTGTAAGTTTGCTTGTCGTCACCCCTGAGTTACGCTTCATCCACTCAACCTTCGTTACGTCCCATGATGAAATTGATGAACATTTCGAAAATTATCAAAGCCGCCATCTTGGATTTTGATTTTGACCTCGCCATTGGCTTTAGCATCCTCGAAAACCATGAAAACGACTCCCATGATGAAATTGATGAACAATTCGAAAATTAAAGCAGCCGCCATCGTGGACTCACATTTTGACCTCACCTACGGTTTTAGCACCCTCGAATACCATGAAAACGACTCCCATGATGAACAATTCGAAAATAATCGCAGACGCCATCTTGGATTTGGATTTTAACCTCACTATCGGCTTTAGCATCCTCGAAAACCATAAAAACGACTCCCATGATGAACATTTCGAAAATTATCGAAGCCGCCATCTTGGATTTTGATTGTGACCTCGCCATCGGTTTTAGCTCCCTCGAAAACCATGAAAACGACACCCATAATGAACAATCCGAAAATAATCGCAGCCGCCAACTTGGATTCTCATTTTGACCTCGCCATCGGTTTTGGCACCCTCGAAAACCATGAAAACGACTCCCATGATGAAATTGATGAACAATTCGAAAATTATAGCAGCCGCCATCTTGGATTCTCATTTTGACCTCGCCATCGGTTTTATCACCCTCGAAAACCATGAAAATGACATCCATAATGAAAACTTTGAATTTTTTGCAGTCTGCATCTTGGATTTTGATTTTGAACTCACTATCGGCTTTAGCATCCTCGAAAACCATGAAAACGACTCCCTTGATGAACAATTCGAAAATTATCGCAGCCGCCATCTTGGATTCTCATTTTGACCTCGCCATCGGTTGTAGCACCCTCGAAAACCATGAAAACGCCACCCATGATGAAATTGATGAACAATTCGAAAATAATCGCAGCCGCCATCTTGGATTCTCATTTTGACCTCGCCATCGGTTTTAGCACCCTCGAAAACCACGAAAACGACTCCCATGATGAAATTGATGAACAATTCGAAAATTATAGCAGCCGCCATCTTGGATTCCCATTTTGACCTCGCCATCGGTTTTATCACCCTCGAAAACCATGAAAACGACACCCATGATGAAATTGATGAACAATTTTCAAAAAAAAAAAAAAAAAAAGCCGCCATCTTGGATTCTCATTTTGACCTCGCTATCGGTTTTAGCACCCTCGAAAACCATGAAAACGATTCCCATGATGAACATTTCGAAAATTATCACAGCGGCCATTTTGATTTTGACCTCACTATCGGCTTTAGCATCCTCGAAAACCATGAAAACGACGTGTCTCGCGCCCGTCGCGTAGAAGGGCCTTAAAAGATTTTGAAACCCCTTAAGAACCCCCTAATCCAATCTAAAACCTTATTAAGAACTCAGAAAAAAATGGTCGAGCCTCCTCTATACGAATCCGTAAAAAAACTGAACACGGGTCTCTTAGTTTCTGAGATACGATTGGGAGGGAGGCCAAAAAGGGGAGGCTTGGTACTCTTGCCCTACTCATGAGAGTTACTTGTAAGTTTGCTTGTCGTCGCCCCTGAGTTACGCTTCACCCACTCAACCTTCGTTACGCTACGGAGGTCGCCGGCTCGCTTCGCTCGCCACCTCCCCCCTTAGCTCCACTCGGTCTCGCAGGTTCGCTCCACTCAGGACCTACCTACCACCGGAAACCTATCGTGACCTAATCCCTACGCTTCACTTTACCGCTACATAGTTTTTCCGAGATACGATGGGTGGAGGGGTGAAGAGGGGGAGATGGGGGAGTGTTGAAAAATGATTTTGACCAACTCTGGGCCCCTTGATATGAATCTGAAAAAAATATGTTGCAAGTATGTTAACCTCCAAAATCCGCCTAAAGGGGGAAGAAGGGGGGGAACTTTGAAAAATAACTTTTACTTTTCCGAGCCTCCTCTATACGAATCCATAAAAAAACAAAAAACGGTTCTCATAGTTTCTGAGATACGATTGGGAGGGGGGGGGGGGGGTTGGGCCAAAAAGGGGAGGCTTGGTATTTTTGCCCTTCTCATGAGAGCTACTTGTAAGTTTGCTTGTCGTCACCCCTGAGTTACGCTTCACCCACTCAACCTTCGTTACGCTATGGAGGTCGCCGGCTCGCTTCGCTCGCCACCTCCCCCTTCGCTCCACTCGGTCTCGCAGGTTCGCTCCACTCAGGACCTACCTACCACCGGTAAGCTATCGTGACCTCATCCCTACGCTTCGCTTTACCGCTACATAGTTTTTCCGAGATACGATGGGGGGAGGGGTGAAGAGGGGGAGAGGGGGAGTTTTGAAAAATGAATCTGAAAAAAAAAAATGTTGCAAGTTTGTTAACTTCCGAGATCCGCATAAAGGGGGAGAAGGGGAGCAATGGGGGAGGGAACTTTGAAAAATGGTTTTTAGTTTTCCGAGCCACCTCTATACGAATCCGTAAAAAACAAAACACGGGTCTCTTAGTTTCCGAGATACGATTGGGAGGGGGGGGAGGCAAAAATGGGGAGGCTTGGTACTGTTGCCCTGCACATGAGAGTTACTTGTAAGTTTGCTTGTCGTCACCCCTGAGTTACGCTTCACCCACTCAACCTTCGTTACGCTATGGAGGTCGCCGGCTCGCTTCGCTCGCCACCTCCCCCCTTCGCTCCACTCGGTCTCGCAGGTTCGCTCCACTCGGGACCTACCTACCACCGGAAAGCTATCGTGACCTTATCCCTACGCTACGCTTCGCTTCGCTTTACTGCTACCTACTTTTTCCGAGATACGACGGGGGGAGGGGTGAAGAGGGGGAGAGGGGGGGAGTTTTGAAAAATGGTTTTGACCAACCCTGGGCCCCTAGATATGAATCTGAAAAAAAAAATGTTGCAAGTCTGTTAACTTCCGAGATCCGCCTAAAGGGGGGAGAAGGGGGGCAAGGGGGGAGGAACTTTGAAAAATGGTTTTTACTTTTCCAAGCCTCCTCTATACGAATCCGTAAAAAAACAAAACACGGGTCTCTTAGTTTCCGAGATACGATGGGGGGAGGGGTGAAGAGGGGGAGAGGGGGGAGTTTAAAAAAACGATTTTGACCAACTCTGGGCCCCTTGATATGAATCTGAAAAAAAAAAATTGCAAGTCTGTTAACTTCCGAGATCCGCCTAAAGGGGGGAGAAGGGGGGAAAGGGGGGGAACTTTGAAAAATGTTTTTTACTTTTCCGAGCCTCCTCTATACGAATCCGAAAAAAAACAAAACACGGATCCCTTAGTTTCCGAGATACGATGGGGAGGGGGGAGAGGGGGGGCGAAAAGGGGAGGTTTGGGATTTTTCCCATACTCACGAGAGTTACTTGTATACGAATCTGTCAAAATATACCCACCTCCCCCTTCACCATCTGGGAGAACAATTCTGTCAGTGAGTGAGTGAGTCAGTGAGTGGTAATCGAGCTTTATATAGTATAACTAGTATTTGCGCGTTGCGCGAGCTGCAAGCAGCTCGCGGGGTCGTGTTTTGGAAAAGTATTCCTTACCTTAATAAAATTTTAAGAATCCATAAGAATCATTAAACCAATTGGAAAATCCATAGACCTAAAA
Source organism: Agrotis clavis (assembly GCA_954870645.1). NCBI lineage: Eukaryota > Metazoa > Arthropoda > Insecta > Lepidoptera > Noctuidae > Agrotis > Agrotis clavis. The sequence goes on from OX940917.1 coordinate 4,048,215, forward strand.
AGATTTCGTAAATTATTAAATTATGTAAAATATTTTTAATATTTTGAAAACCCTTCTAACTAATTCAATAAAAAAAGAAACAAAATTTAAAATTAAACAAAATAAATTGAGAATTCCTAAGGATATTTAAAAGAATTTTAAAATCCGTTAGAGCACTTAAAAGATTTTGAAACCCCTTAAGAACCCCCTTATCCAATCTAAAACCATACTAAAAACTCAGAAGGGAGTTATGGGGCAACTTTGAAAAATGGTTCTCACTTTTCCGAGCCTCCTCTATTCGAATCCGTAAAAAAACAAAACACGGGTCTCTTAGTTACCGAGATACGATGGGGGGAAGGGTGAAGGGAGGAGAGGGGGGAGTTTTGAAAAATGATTTTGACACACTTTGGGCCCTTTGATATGAATCTGAAAAAAATATGTTCCAAGTCTCTTCTGAGATCTACCTAAAGGGGGGGAGAAGGGAGTAAAGAGGGTGAACTTTGAAAAATGATTTTTTCTTTTCCGAGGCTCCTCTATACGAATTCGTAAAAAAACTGAACACGGGTCTCTTAGTTTCGGAGATACGATTGGGAGGGGGGAGGGAGGCCAAAAAGGGGAGGCTTGGTACTTTTGCCCTTCTCATGAGAGTAACTTGTAAGTTTCCTTGTCGTCACCCCTGAGTTACGCTTCATCCACTCAACTTTCGTTACGTCCCATGATGAAATTGATGAACATTTCGAAAATTATCGAAGCCGCCATCTTGGATTTTGATTTTGACCTCACTATCGGCTTTAGCATCCTCGAAAACTATGAAAACGACTCCCATGATGATATTGATGAACAACTCGAAAATTATTATTATAGCAGCCGCCATCTTGGATTCTCATGTTGACCTCCATCGGTTTTAGCACCCTCGAAAACCATGAAAACGACATCCATGATGAAAACTTTGATTTTTTTGCAGTCGCCATCTTGGATTTTGATTTTGACCTCGCTAACGGCTTTAGTATCCTCGAAACCACGAAAACGATTCCCATGATGAACAATTCGAAAATTATCGCAGCCGCCATCTTGGATTTTGATTTTGACCTCACAATTGGCTTCAGCATCCTCGAAAACCATGAAAACGACTCCCATGATGAACATTTCTAAATTGTCGCAGCCGCCATCTTGGATTTTGTTTTTGACCTCACTATCGGCTTATTTAGCATCCTCGAAAACCATGAAAGCGACTCCCATGAAGAACGTTTCGAAAATTATCGCAGCCGCTATCTTGGATTTGGATTTTAACCTCACTATCGGCTTAAGCATCCTCGAAAACCATGAAAACGACTCCCATGATGAACAATTCTAAAATTATCGCAGCCGCCATCTTGGAATTTGATTTTGCCCTCACTATCGGCTTTAGCATCCTCGAAAACCATGAAAACGACTCTCATGATGAAAACTTTGAATTTTTTGCAGGCGCCATCTTGGAATTTGATTTTGGCCTCATTATCGGCTTTGGCATCCTCGAAAACCATGGAAACGACTCCCATGATGAACAATTCGAAAATTATCGCAGCCGCCATCTTGGATTTTGATTTTGACCTCACTATTGGCTTTAGCATCCTCGAAAACCATGAAAACGACATCAATGATGAAAACTTTGTATTTTATGCAGTCGCCATCTTGGATTTTGTTTTTGACCTCACTATCGGCTTATTTAGCATCCTCGAAAACCATGAAAGCGACTCCCATGATGAACATTTCGAAAATTATCGCAGCCGCCATCTTGGATTTGGATTTTAACCTCACTATCGGCTTTAGCATCCTCGAAAACGATGATAACGACTCCCATGATGAAAACTTTGAATTTTTTGCAGTCGCCATCTTGGAATTTGATTTTGACCTCACTATCGGCTTCAGCATCCTCGAAAACCATGAAAACGACACCCATGATGAACATTTCTAAATTATCGCAGCCGCCATCTTGGATTTTGATTTTGACCTCACTATCGGCTTTAGCATCCTCGAAAACCATGAAAACGACTCCCATGATGAACATTTCTAAATTATCCCAGCCGCCATCTTGAATTTTGATTTTGACCTCACTATCGGCTTCAGCATCCTCGAAAACCATGAAAACGACTCCCATGATGAACATTTCTAAATTGTCGCAGCCGCCATCTTGGATTTTGATATTGACCTCACTATCGGCTTCAGCATCCTCGAAAACCATGAAAACGACTCCCATGATGAACATTTCTAAATTGTCGCAGCCGCCATCTTTGATTTTGATTTTGACCTCACTATCAGCTTTAGCATCCTCGAAAACCATGAAAACGACATCAATGATGAAAACTTTGTATTTTACGCAGTCGCCATCTTGGATTTTGTTTTTGACCTCACTATCGGCTTATTTAGCACCCTCGAAAACCATGGAAGCGACTCCCATGATGAATATTTCGAAAATTATCGCAGCCGCCATCTTGGATTTGGATTTTAACCTCACTATCGGCTTTAGCATCCTCGAAAACCATGATAACGACACTCATGATGAAATCACAAAAACTATCCATCACAAAAAGAATTTTTCAATTCTAAACCAAACAAAACAAACTTTTCAGTTTAGATATAAAATTATGATATTTAAAATATTATTGTGTTAGGTACGCACTTACTGCCCTTCGAACACTGCATTTTTTGTAGTCGTCATCTTGGATTTGGATTTTAACTTCACTATCGGCTTTAGCATCCTCGAAAACCATGAAAACGACTCCCATGATGAAATTGATGAACAATTCGAAAATTATAGCAGCCGCCACCGTGGATTCTCATTTTGGCCTCGCTATCGGTTTTAGCACACTCGAATACCACGAAAACGACTCCCATGATGAACAATTCGAAAATTATAGCAGCCGCCATCTTGGATTTTGATTTTGACCTCACTATCGGCTTTAGCATCCTCGAGAACCATGAAAACGACTCCCATGATGAACAATTCGAAAATTATCGCAGCCGCCATCTTGGATTTGGATATTAACCTCTTTTTCGGTTTTAGCATCCACGAAAACCATGAAAACGACTCCCATGATGAACATTTCGAAAATTATGGCAGCCGCCATCTTCGATTCTAATTTTGTCCTCGCTATCGGTTTTAGCACCCTTGAATACCACGAAAACGACTACCATGATGAACAATTTGAAAATTATCGCAGCCGCCATCTTGGATTTTGATTTTGACCTCACTATCGGCTTTAGCATCCTCGAGAACCATGAAAACGACTCCCATGATGAACATTTCGAAAATTATCGCAGCCGCCATCTTGGATTTGGATATTAACCTCACTTTCGGTTTAAGCATCCTCGAAAACCATGAAAACGACTCCCATGATGAACATTTCGAAAATTATCGCAGCCGCCATCTTGGATTTTGATTTTGACCTCACTATCGGCTTTAGCATCCTCGAAAACCATGAAAACGACACCCATGATGAACAATTCGAAAATTATCGCAGCCGCCATCTTGGATTTTAATTTTGACCTCACTATCGGCTTTAGCATCCTCGAAAACCATGAAAACGACACCCATGATGAACAATTCGAAAATTATAGCAGCCGCCATCTTGGATTCTCATTTTGACCTCGCCATCGGTTTTAGCACCCTCGAATACCATGAAAACGACTCCCATGATGACCAATTCGAAAATTATCGCAGCCGCCAACTTGGATTTTGATTTTGACCTCACTATCGGCTTTAGCATCCTCGAGAACCATGAGAACGACTCCCATGATGAACAATTCGAAAAATATCGCAGCCGCCATCTGGAATTTGGATTTAAACCTCACTATCGGCTTAAGCATCCTCGAAAACTATGAAAACGACTCCCATGATGAAATTGATGAACAAATCGAAAATTATAGCAACCGCCACCTTGGATCCTCATTTTGACCTCGCCATCGGTTATATCACCCTAGAAAACCATGAAAACGACTCCCATGATGAACATTTCGAAAATTATCGCAGCCGCCATCTTGGATTTTGATTTTGACCTCACTATCGGCTTTAGCATCCTCGAAAACCATGAAAACGACACCCATGATGAACAATTCGAAAATTATCGCAGCCGCCATCTTGGATTTTAATTTTGACCTCACTATCGGCTTGAGCATCCTCGAAAACCATGAAAACGACTCCCATGATGAAATAGATGAACAATTCGAAAATTATAGCAGCCGCCATCTTGGATTCTCATTTTGACCTCACTATCGGCTTTAGCACCCTCGAATACCATGAAAACGACTCCAATGACGAACAATTCGAAAATATCGCAGCCGCCATCTTTGATTTTGATTTTGACCTCACTATCGGCTTTGCAGCCTCGAATACCATGAAAACGACTCCCATGATGAACAATTCGAAAATTATCGCAGCCGCCAACTTGGATTTTGATTTTGACCTCACTATCGGCTTTAGCATCCTCGAGAACCATGAGAACGACTCCCATGATGAACAATTCGAAAAATATCGCAGCCGCCATCTGGAATTTGGATTTAAACCTCACTATCGGCTTAAGCATCCTCGAAAACTATGAAAACGACTCCCATGATGAAATTGATGAACAAATCGAAAATTATAGCAACCGCCACCTTGGATTCTCATTTTGACCTCGCCATCGGTTTTAGCACCCTCGAAAACCATGAAAACGACTCCCACGATGAACAATTCGAAAATTATCGCAGCCGCCATCTTGGATTTTGATTTTGACCTCACTATCGGCTTTAGCATCCTCGAGAACCATGAGAACGACTCCCATGATGAACAATTCGAAAAATATCGCAGCCGCCATCTGGAATTTGGATTTAAACCTCACTATCGGCTTAAGCATCCTCGAAAACTATGAAAACGACTCCCATGATGAAATTGATGAACAAATCGAAAATTATAGCAACCGCCACCTTGGATTCTCATTTTGACCTCGCCATCGGTTTTAACATCCTCGAAAACCATGAAAACGACTCCCATGATGAACAATTCGAAAATTATCGCAGCCGCCATCTTGGATTTTGATTTTGACCTAACTATCGGCTTTAGCATCCTCGAGAACCATGAAAACGACTCCTATGATGAACAATTCGAAAACTATCGCAGCCGCCATCTGGAATTTGGATTTAAACCTCACTATCGGCTTTAGCATCCTCGAAAACCATGAAAACGACTCCCATGATGAACATTTTGAAAATTATTGCAGCCGCCATCTTGGATTTGGATATTAACCTCACTTTCGGTTTTAGCATCCTCGAAATACATGAAAACGACTCCCTTGATGAACATTTCCAAAATTATCGCAGCCGCCATCTTGGATTTTGATTTTGACCTCACTATCGGCTTTAGCATCCTCGAAAACAATGAAAACGACTCCCATGAAGAAATTGATGAACAATTCGAAAATTATAGCAGCCGCCATCTTGGATTCTCATTTTGACCTCTCCATCGGTTTTAGCACCCTCGAAAACCATGAAAACGACTCCCATGATAAACAATTTGAAAATTATCGCAGCCGCCACCTTGGATTTGGATATTAACCTCACTCTCGGTTTTAGCATCCTCGAAAACCATGAAAACGACTCCCTTGATGAACATTTCGAAAATTATCGCAGCCGCCATCTTGGATTTTGATTTTGACCTCACTATCGGCTTTAGCATCCTCGAAAACCATGAAAACGACACCCATGATGAAATTGATGAACAAATCGAAAATTATGGCAGCCGCCATCGTGGATTCTAATTTTGTCCTCGCTATCGGTTTTAGCACCCTCGAATACCACGAAAACGACTCCCATGATGAACAATTCGAAAATTATCGCAGCCCCCATCTTGGATTTTGATTTTGACCTAACTATCGGCTTTAGCATCCTCGAGAACCATGAAAACGACTCCTATGATGAACAATTCGAAAATTATCGCAGCCGCCATCTGGAATTTGAGTTAAACCTCACTATCGGCTTTAGCATCCTCGAAAACCATGAAAACGACTCCCATGATGAACATTTCGAAAATTATTGCAGCCGCCATCTTGGATTTGGATATTAACCCCACTCTCGGTTTTAGCATCCTCGAAAACCATGAAAACGACTCCCTTGATGAACATTTCGAAAATTATCGCAGCCGCCATCTTGGATTTTGATTTTAACCTCACTATCGGCTTTAGCATCCTCGAAAACCATGAAAACGACACCCATGATGAAATTGATGAACAAATCGAAAATTATGGCAGCCGCCATCTTGGATTCTAATTTTGTCCTCGCTATCGGTTTTAGCACCCTCGAATACCACGAAAACGACTCCCATGATGAACAATTCGAAAATTATCGCAGCCGCCATCTTGGATTTTGATTTTGACCTAACTATCGACTTTAGCATCCTCGAGAACCATGAAAACGACTCCTATGATGAACAATTCGAAAACTATCGCAGCCGCCATCTGGAATTTGGATTTAAACCTCACTATCGGCTTTAGCATCCTCGAAAACCATGAAAACGACTCCCGTGATGAACATTTTGAAAATTATTGCAGCCGCCATCTTGGATTTGGATATTAACTTCACTTTCGGTTTTAGCATCCTCGAAATACATGAAAACGACTCCCTTGATGAACATTTCCAAAATTATCGCAGCCGCCATCTTGGATTTTGATTTTGACCTCACTATCGGCTTTAGCATCCTCGAAAACAATGAAAACGACTCCCATGAAGAAATTGATGAACAATTCGAAAATTATAGCAGCCGCCATCTTGGATTCTCATTTTGACCTCTCCATCGGTTTTAGCACCCTCGAAAACCATGAAAACGACTCCCATGATAAATAATTTGAAAATTATCGCAGCCGCCACCTTGGATTTGGATATTAACCTCACTCTCGGTTTTAGCATCCTCGAAAACCATGAAAACGACTCCCTTGATGAACATTTCGAAAATTATCGCAGCCGCCATCTTGGATTTTGATTTTGACCTCACTATCGGCTTTAGCATCCTCGAAAACCATGAAAACGACACCCATGATGAAATTGATGAACAAATCGAAAATTATGGCAGCCGCCATCGTGGATTCTAATTTTGTCCTCGCTATCGGTTTTAGCACCCTCGAATACCACGAAAACGACTCCCATGATGAACAATTCGAAAATTATCGCAGCCCCCATCTTGGATTTTGATTTTGACCTAACTATCGGCTTTAGCATCCTCGAGAACCATGAAAACGACTCCTATGATGAACAATTCGAAAACTATCGCAGCCGCCATCTGGAATTTGGATTTAAACCTCACTATCGGCTTTAGCATCCTCGAAAACCATGAAAACGACTCCCATGATGAACATTTCGAAAATTATTGCAGCCGCCATCTTGGATTTGGATATTAACCTCACTTTCGGTTTTAGCATCCTCGAAATACATGAAAACGACTCCCTTGATGAACATTTCCAAAATTATCGCAGCCGCCATCTTGGATTTTGATTTTGACCTCACTATCGGCTTTAGCATCCTCGAAAACCATGAAAACGACTCCCATGAAGAAATTGATGAACAATTCGAAAATTATAGCAGCCGCCATCTTGGATTCTCATTTTGACCTCTCCATCGGTTTTAGCACCCTCGAAAACCATGAAAACGACTCCCATGATAAACAATTTGAAAATTATCGCAGCCGCCAACTTCGATTTTGTTTTTGACCTCACTATCGGCTTTAGCATCCTCGAAAACCATGAAAGCGACTCCCATGATGAACAATTCAAAAATTATCGCAGCCGCCACCTTGGATTCTCATTTTGACCTCGCCATCGGTTTTAGCAACCTCGAAAACCATGAAAACGTCTCCCATGATGAAATTGATGAACAATTCGAAAATTATCGCAGCCGCCACCTTGGATTCTTATTTTGACCCCGCCATTGGTTTTAGCACCCTCGAAAACCATGAAAACGACTCCCATGATGAAATTGATGAACAATTCGAAAATTATAGCAGCCGCCATCTTGGATTCTCATTTTGACCTCTCCATCGGTTTTAGCACCCTCGAAAACCATGAAAACGACTCCCATGATGAACAATTCGAAAATTATCGCAGCCGCCACCTTGGATTCTCATTTTGACCTCGCCATCGGTTTTAGCACCCTCGAAAACCATGAAAACGACTCCCATGATGAAATTTATGAACAATTCGAAAATTATAGCAGCCGCCATCTTAGATTCTCATTTTTACCTCGCCATCGGTTTTATCAACCTCGAAAACCTTGAAAACGACATCCATGATGAAAATTTTGAATTTTTTGCTGTCTGCATCTTGGATTTTGATTTACGATTGGGAGGGGGGGGGAGGCCATAAATGGGGAGGCTTGGTACTTTTGCCCTTCTGATGAGAGTTTTGACCTCACTATCGGCTTTAGCATCCTCGAAAACCATGAAAACGACTCCCATGAAGAAATTGATGAACAATTCGAAAATTATAGCAGCTAAGATTGGGAGGGGGGGAGGCCAAAAAGGGGAGGCTTGGTACTTTTGCCCTACTCATGAGTGTTACTTGTAAGTTTGCTTGTCGTCACCCCTGAGTTACGCTTCACCCACTCAACCTTCGTTACGCTACGGAGGTCGCCGGCTCGCTTCGCTCGCCACCTCCCCCCTTCGCTCCACTCGGTCTCGCAGGTTCGCTCCACTCAGGACCTACCTACCACCGGAAAGCTATCGTGTCCTCATCCCTACGCTTAACTTTACCGCTAAATAATTTTTCCGAGACACGATGGGTGGAGATGTGAAGAGGGGGAGAGGGGGGAGTTTTGAAAATTTTTTTTGACATACTCTGGCCCCTCGATATGAATCTGAAAAAATAAAATGTTCCAAGTCTCTTCTGAGATCCGCCTGAAAGGGGGGGGGAGATGGGGGTAAGAGGGGGAACTTTGCATAAATTGGATTTTTCTTTTTCGAGCCTCCTCTATATGAATCCGTAATAAAACAAAACACGGGTCTCTTAGTTTCTGAGATACGATTGGGAGGGGGGGGGAAGGCCAAAAAGGGGAGGCTTGGTTATTTTGCCTTACTCATAAGAGTTACTTGTAAGTTTGCATGTCGTCACCCCCGAGTTGCGCTTCACCCACTCAACCTTCGTTACGCTACGGGGGTCGCCGGCTCGCTTCGCTCGCCACCTCCCCCCTTCGCTCCACTCGGTCTCGCAGGTTCGCTCCACTCGGGACCTACCTACCACCGGAAAGCTAATCATGACCTTATCCCTACGCTACGCTGCGCTTCGCTTTACCGCTATGGGGGGAGGGGTGAAGAGGGGGAGAGGGGAGAGTTTTGAAAAATGATTGTGACATACTCTGGGCCCCTTGATATGAATCTGAAAAAAAAAATGTTGCAAGTCTGTTAACTTCCGAGATCCGCCTAAAGGGGGGAGAAGGGGGGCAAGGGGGGAGGAACTTTGAAAATGGTTTTTACTTTTCCGAGCCTCCTCTATACGAATCCGTAAAAAAACAAAACACGGGTCTCTTAGTTTCCGAGATACGATGGGGGGAGGGGTGAAGAGGGGGAGAGGGGGGAGTTTTGAGAAATGATTTTGACCAACTCTGGGCCCCTTGATATGAATCTGAAAAAAGAAACGTTGCAAGTCTGTTAACTTCCGAGATCCGCCTAAAGGGGGGAGAAGGGGGGCAAGGGGGGGGAACTTTGAAAAATGGTTTTTACTTTTCCGAGCATCTTCTATACGAATCCGTAAAAAAAACAAAATACGGGTCTCTTAGTTTCCGAGATACGATGGGGAGGGGGGGGAGGGGGGGCAAAAAGGGGAGGTTTGGGATTTTTCCCATACTCACCAGAGTTACTTGTTTACGAATCTGTCAAAATATACCCACCTCCCCCTTCACCATCTGGGAGAACAATGATGTCAATCAGTCAGTGAGTGAGTGAGTGAGTGGTAATCGAGCTTTATATAGTATAATGACGTCTTAGCAAGAGTTGTTCAGCCTGATGAGCACTCTCTGTTGACGTATAAAAATTGAAGATCTGGAACACCTGATATGGAACTTCAAGAGCCTAACTACACTATAATATACATATACAGGAATGACGTCTTAGCAAGAGTTGTTTAGTCTGATGGGCATTTCCTGTTGACTTACAAAAATGAAAGATCTGGAACGTCTGGAATCGTCACGCGCATCCCGTTGTTTTCCCGTCCCCAGGCTCTTAGAATTCGACATCAGACGATTTTGACGACCCCGTTGTCGCTGGCATAAGCAACAGGATTCGCGTACAAAGTCGCGGGTAGAAGCTAGTCTATAATAACAGGAGTCACTTACCGTAGTACTATCTTTGTTTCATACCTAAAACATATATCAACATTTATTATGTAAGATATTACATAATATTAACCTTTCTGACACTTGTATAAAATGTCGCAGGCTGGCGTATCTGACGCCCGGGTTCAGTGGGGCTGACATCGCGAACGTGTGCAACGAGGCGGCGCTGCACGCGGCGCGGCACAAACAGACCATCGTACGACACACCGACCTGGAGTACGCCGTCGAGAGAGTCGTAGGTTAGTCACCATCATCATCAAAATCTTCTTTGCTTTCTTTCTTCTAATGGGGAAGGCCGGTCAAAGCTAATTGTAGATGGTGCGACCATAGCTAAGTCCTAATCCGACCAATGAGGTAGTACTATTTTGAAGTACCTATAAGATTTGAACCAATGACGATGCTTGAAACTAGCTATGCTAGCGCCATTCGTTTCCCATTTGCCATCCCCATTCTCCGTCTTCACAAACTTCCGTTTGTATAATCTTCATAATTTCTTTAGTAGTGGACGCTTATCGCGTAGGTTGAATTTTTTTTATTGCTGGCTAAGGGTCGCCATGTACTATAGTGATGTTGTTGAAATAAAAGAGAAGTGATCAGTTCGACGATTCGTATAATAATGGCAATAATTCGTATGTGCAGTTACAAATAAGAGGTTAGGCGAGCTGCACACTACAATATACTGTTATGTCAAGCTATAATGACAGTAATTGTGAGGAAGAATTTAAATAAGTAAACTTTTGTTTTAATTATATTGCAGGGGGTACAGAAAAGCGTAGTCATGCGATGTCTCCGGCGGAGAAGCGCGTGGTGGCGTACCATGAAGCGGGCCACGCTCTGGCCGGCTGGCTGCTAGAGCATACCGACGCACTGCTCAAGGTCACCATCGTGCCTCGCACCAACATGGCGCTGGGCTTCGCGCAGTACACCACCTCCGACCAAAAACTATACAGCCAACAGGAGGTCGGAACCTACACAATGAATAATCGAGTAGTAGACATAAGACACTTTTAACCTTAATGAGAGGTTTCACGCAAAGCTCGGCTCAGATGGCGCTACCAGCGCATGATGTCATTTACTGTATGATTAACTTGACATACACCACACTCGAGGCTACACTTTACGTTGTTTACGTTAAGCGCTTGTAGCGCCACTGACGGCTAAAACTCGCAGTGAAACTCCCTATAGGCACGATGTAGTCTCAGGCTATTGAAAAATAATGAACACACATTTTATTTACCTATACTTAATTTAAAAAAAAAATGTAAAATGCATCAAACCTTTGTAGCAGGGGTTCGTGACAACAACTATTAAAATCATACCTACTAGTAAGGAATTGTCAATTTTAAAAATGTCCTCGTCTATTTTGGTGTAGGCCTAGACCTTATTTTTTTTTTAAATTGTCTCACTGACGATTTTTCAATCTTCTTGCATATTTCAAGAAACAACTTCTCATTATTTTAACCCCAAAAGCTTTTGACAAGGTTCATTAATCTAAGTTTATGATTTATGTTTCAGTTGTTTGACCGCATGTGTATGGCGCTGGGCGGACGCGCAGCCGAAGCTATCACCTTTAACTCCATCACCAGTGGCGCACAAAATGACCTCGAGAAAGTTACCAAGATCGCATACGCTCAGGTATCATAGGAAATAACCCTTTATCATCATCAACAATCACTGCTATACAATAAATGTCCATGCATATAATATACATTAGCGTTATGTTGCTAATGGATCGGAACACTTCAGATTGATAAAAATATGAAACCAGAATCTGTCGATTGATGCAATGCGAGAGCTAGAAAATAACATGTAGCATTATCAAACATAATAAAAAAACAGGTTTAGTAGCTAGGCGTTACTTGCGAATTGTCTAAGCAAATGTGTGTGTGTGTATCTCAATTCGGCTGCTTCGCATTTTTTTTTCTAGTTTCAGCAAACAAAAAGAATATACTTGTTGCGACTGTTTATAATTATCGGATGATTTTCATGTTAATTTACTTGCTTGCAATTTTTATTTTAAAGTTGAGAGAGAAAACTATCCCAACTTCTTATGGTACTGTATCATTGACTATTTGATTCTTTCCCAGGTTCGAGTCTATGGCATGTCAAAGAAAGTAGGGCTAGTATCGTTCCCTGACCTGAAGACACGCGGCAAGAGTCCGTTCAGCAAGACTATGAAGAACCTCATCGACCTGGAAGCGAGGAAACTGATCGGTGAAGCGTACTTCAGGACCGAGAAGCTTCTCAGAGACAACCAGAACAAACTTATCTTGGTAAGTTACGCACTACATAATTTACTTTCAAAGCTTATTTTATAACTATTGAGACAACTTGTAGGAAGAACTTGTTGATAATCGACCTTCTTCATGTTTCGACAAAATTGTTTGATGAGACCAGTGAAAACAATATTATGTCAATTGTATTCGAGTCCCATCGGACGATCTTGTTCATAAACAAGTGTTTGTTTCTCGCATCAGTGTGAATATCGCCCCGCGTGTTCACTGGCCTAGTAAATCATTATAAAATTTATATTTTCTGCAGTTGGCTGAAGAACTCCTGAAAAAAGAAACGTTAAACTTCAAAGATGTCGAACGTATTTTGGGACCGACGCCATTCCCGCACAAGAAGTTTATTGAGCCCGTCGAGTTCGAGAATAACATGAAGAGTTTGGAGACGGCGGCCACGTCCGAGACATCCACCTCTACCAACCCCATCGGGGCTCCGTCAGCCAAGCCTAGCGGCCCTCCCGTATGATAAATGTATATAAAAAAGATTGTTTGTTATAAGTTTATTGAAACGCACGTAAATTAAATCATGTTAGTTAGACAATTGCGTTTTATTTTAAAGGTTTTGCTAGCGGATTCGCTCCCTCTTTGCCCTCGATTATATACCATACTAGCTGACCCGTGCCCACTTCGTTGGGCAGTAAATATTTTAACTTGTGATGTTTTGAGTGTGGTTCGGTTAGTACTTGTGCTATGATTTATTTCCTGACTGCCAAAAGGAGGGTTTTGTTTTTATTGTATACTGACTGTAACTGCCCGCTGTCTTTCTGTTGTTAGGCGCTGCGCATGTTCAGCGATAGATTCCCGAGCACGGGCCTGCGATGTTCATATTCTTTGGTTAGCGAGCCGCTGCGAGCGCTTAGCGCTAGACTTCCTATCCCTTGTTGCAGAGACATGCTGCCTTAAATCACTGTGATTGACGCTGCGCACGTTCAGCGCTATATTCCCGAGCACCTGCGATGTTCTCCAGCTTTGGTTAGCAAGCCGCTATGAACGCTCTGAGCTAGATTCCCCAGCGCGTGCTTGTGAAATATTTTCTCTATTCCTCGAGAGGCGCTGATGATTTTCAAGAGCAGACTCTTCCGTACGGCGTACTCGATCTGCTCTGGTCTGGGATGTCTGACGGGAATGTTGTGATTTCCTTTTAGGCATGATAAACAATCGCTGAAACTTTCCGATATCCCAAAAACAGAAATACCACAGCTTCGAACTCGTAGAATGAGAACGAAGTAGTACCTATTTGTGTTTTAAGAAACCGAGCAACCAAAACAATTTTAAAGACCAACACGTAATTGCACAAATCTATAGGTAAATGGATAAAACGTCCCGCGTCCGTAAGTACAAAGCATGTTCTAATGCGGTTCGTGAATGGACGGCGGTATTTTGCGATTTAGTAATTTTATGTTATCTTCGAAACTATTTAACCAATTGACATACTATTCTGGGCAAATCGTATCTCTATGATGTTCTTGTGATCATAATATTTTTTTCGATAAGGTTAAATATTTTGTTGTGTAAAAAATTGTCCAAAGGCAAGTACGTCGAAAGTAACTTTTTTTAACTCATAAAAGCTACTATATCTGCTAAAATATAAAAGATAAAAAAAACATACATACCGGTCAAAATCATAACCCTCCTTTTTGCTTTGCCGTAGTCTAGACGTAGTAGACTTTATGGTAGAACTATTCGAAGCGGACATTTTCGCCATACATTGTTTTCAATTATATACAACTGATAAGGCAGCGCATGCTAATAACTGTGTTGGAAGAGCAATTTTTTTTCCGCCTGGCTAGACAAAAATTGAGATATTTCGGCTAATATGCATGATATCTTTATAATTATTTATAGCCTATAGCACTCACGGATAATGTAGCTTTCTACCAGTGAAACAATTTTTAAAATCGGTTCATTCGTTCCGGAGATTACCCCCTACATACAAACTTACAAACAAATGTTACCTCTTTATAATATTAGTATAGATTACTTCTAATCAAGTAGTGGCGCTGAGGGCACGAAAATCTCGAACTTATATACAAGTGATTGGCGTTCAAAAGGTTAAAACCTAATATTTTTTTTCATAGCTGCGGTACAGCAAGGGTCAGAAATAAAACAACCATTCCATTTATTTACATTTTATTACATCAATTATAACACAATCTTTGACAATAGTCAGAAGAGAAAGTACATGAGTTAATAGTACTGCAAGTACCATTGGAAATACACTACATAGGGGGTGTTATAATTTTAAGAAACTACGTTTTTCTCAAAATTTTGCAGTCTTCACTGATACAGTTCTTCCAACGTTATTTTATCTCTGATTAAGCATTTTAGTAAGCTTTATAAAAATAAAGCTTACCATAAAATGCTTTAAAAAATAAAAAAGCCCTAAATGCAAAAGATTGCATTTAGGGCTTTTTTATTTTTTTCTGTTACACGAAAATACTGTGAAAGACTGTAGATAAACAAAGAGGAAAATCTGCATTCAGTGTGGTAATAAATTCGTAATGCTATCTTGACAGCAAGTTTTGTAATGTAAAAAAAAACTCAATAAAAAGTCTAAAAACAAAAGTAAAAAGTAGGTAATTTATATATTAAAACAAAACTATTGAAAAAAAAAACATTTATTTCGGAAACCTATTAAGTACAACACTTAGTTTTAAGGTAAGTATATGATATACAATTATTGTGCATCTATGTAGTAGGTACGTGAAATAAGAAAAATATAGATTCAAGTCATTGATATAAATACCAGAAATTGAAGCTGAATCCGATTTTAGCAAGTCAAACGTGTATCCGTGACGTAGACTGCAATCATTGCTATTTTCGATGTTGTTCAGAACACATTGATTGGAATAATATTTTAACGTAATCCCAAAATTAATATTTATTTTATATGATTCCCACTTACACGACTCTGCTCCCACCCGGCAAAAAGAACATAATTTAAATATGGGCTTTAAATATTGCTCTTTAGATATATTTTACATTAGCATCATAAATTAGCAGACAGCTCGCTTTCAGAGAGCTTACCGCCGTCAGACTGCTCGGTAGTTGACGCCTCGCTGGCCGTACGTCGTAGAGAGCGGTCGGTGTGGTGTCCGCGCGCTCACTGCTAGCAGTCGCCGCGCTGTCGCCGCTCGCGCACTGTGTTTATCGCGAAAAGCGAGAGCGGTCGGCGGGTAGATAGCTGGCCGTCTGCTAGCTGTCGCCGCTTGGACTGAGAGCAGTCGTCTTAGTTTGTGGCGGTGTTGGAGCAGAGTCGTTCAAGTGTGCTATAACCTTTAGATGATTCGTGTTATTAGAAAGGGGTATTCCTGCGCTGGTCCCATATTAATTTGGTCAATTTCTGATTTGTGTTCTAGTTTATGATTTATCACACGTACCGAGCAAACGGGCGCGGGCGGGACAGTGCTGTTCTCGGCCGAGTAAACTATCAGTATAAACATAGCACCGAGTGCTCTGCCCTATTTGTATAAATACTTAGTACTTGGCCGAGAGCACTGTCTTGCCTGTTGAACTTAGGAAAATATGATGAATTAAAAGATATTTAGTTTCTTCAGTTCTCAATCACATAATTTTTGTTTCACCGAAAAGATATTATGATAAGTTCGAGCGTGCATTTTACATTAGCGTCTTGTCATCTAAGTGTTTATGAACACCCTTATTTATATCAATGACTAAATTTTTATTTCTGTGTTAGTATAAGATTAGTATAAAACTTGAGCTACATTTGATTGCCTCTCAACGCTACTAATGTAGGTACACATAAAGTGAAATACTTGACACTAGAGTCAGTATTTGACAGGAATATGAAACCAACTATGCTGGACATATATAATATGGCAGATATGTTTGTTTCTGTCTAAGAACAGAATAGAAATAGGTAAAGTCAGGGCCGAATTCTATCAACACATAAAGCAGGGTAGGTTTCCATTCCATACATTTACGTGGTAAACATTGCAAGTTTTCCTATTAAGAATTTACTAACATTTGTAGAAGTTTGTTTATTAGAAATTTTTCATTACTAATTTTGTGAGCGAATAGACAGGTACATCTAGGTATATGTTTTAAAATTCGATTTTTATAATATTATATTCAACTTACATTCAGATTCTAGTTGTAACATTTAGTTTTTTTTTTGTTGTTGCTTTTGTTTATTTTGTGATACGACGTTACTCATTGAACTGAGGTCAGACCTACAATATAAAACATCCGGATTCCAGCCGCTATTTTAGCCTATAGGTCTGTCCAATTGAAAATGAGTTTACAGATACATATACTGCATATTTAACCCTACTTTAAATGACAAAATTCACTCGTTTACAGTTAAACCACAGAATGCAGAGCTCCTTTAATATCCATTATTAAAATTTACTAATGTTCCCTTTATTACTGAATTTAAGAACTGTAGTTGAACTGTATACAACATGGACAAGACCCGGATCTCCGGAGACTTTCAAAGAATATATTTAAGGAGATACGTTGAGTTTTTGATTAAATATTGTTTGACATTCATCTATTGATAATATACCAGCTAATTTAAAACATATTAACTTAGATTTTTGACTTCATAGCCAAAGACGTCAAAGACGGTATCAATATTTAAATTATTATCTAACACCAAAAATACATCCAAAATATAAAACTACTAGTTGAATGGGGCGTTCAAGTTGTGAAATAGGCCCAACCTCTACTAGGGCATTGATCACCGGGTGCGGAACTACTTGATTATTCGCAAGCACAGATTTGAAACATCCATATCGTGTATAGAGAGTAGATAAACATACGCCGTGACTTTTTAGTCGTCTTACAACGGCAGGACCGGTTTATGTATCCAATGACCAATAAACGTTCATAATAAAAAAAATAGGTAAGTATATATAAGATTTGAATAAGTACTTAATTTAAAAATAAAAATATTTTTCATTATTATGAGGCAAGGCGTAGTTAGAAACACCCTTGTCTCATAGAAAATTGAGATGGAATAATCTGCTCGACTCGGGCGCTGGGAAACATTTTGAACAGGATGTTTCATATTTCTAGTGTATCTACATATTTATTAATGATAAAAATACAATTAATAAAGATAAAAGGAAACAATCGCGCCTAGAGGTATTTTATGTCGGATACATTGAGTGGACCACTTTTGTAAAACGACTAAAAAGTTACGGTTTATATTATTTACTCAAAAATGCATGTAATGTAGTCATTATTTTGACAACCTTGTTTGAGCAAAGTCGACCTTGCCGTTCTGTTTCAAGGAGCGGCCGGCAAAGTTTTGCTGGTCGCTCTAACAGGCCGGCAAAACATTGCTGGCCACTATTTTGACTTTTAATATATATTTTATTTAAATTACTTGCTTGTTTTATTTAGGTTAGGTACTTGCATTTTTGAGTAAAGCACTATACAAGCCTTGGCCCACTATGACTGCTTCGCTGGGCACGCTATGATTGCCTCGAGCTAGCCTAGCTAAGCTCTAGACCTTCCAGCTTGGCCATCATTGCAGCCCTTGCTGTTCTCGCTGTGCTGCACGCTGACCGCGCTGTGTCGGCCTGGAGCTGCGCTGCGCTGCGCTGTCGGCCATCATCAGCGCGACCAGCAAAGTAGTCATTATAGACCGCGGCAGTAATGTACTACATATTGAGACCGATGAACAAATACCAATCTAACAGGTACAAGACTAGTTAATGTCCTACTTGCTGGCTAGCAGTGGGACCGTGGGGCATAAGTAATAGTTCAAAATAAAGTGTTGTGCTTCAAAAGTACGAAGGAAAAGACCCTTCGGAATAAGTAAATATTTTTGAGCATTTTTATTTTTTCAATCTACGTACTACATTTAACTAAAAGGGTGATATACCCTGCTGTTGATACGTTTGACACATTGTAATAAATATCAACTAGGAATTGTGGAATATTATTATGTGACGTGAAAGTGTGCCTTTTTAGTCTGTAATGGTTGGCATGTGACTAGATATAATGTGGAGTGTACCTTTGAGCACGGTTTATATGGGTATATCTATTAATTTGTATCATAAACACCTACGAACTTGTACTTATGTATCTTTTACAGAATTATGCAAGAAATTCGCGCTAAACGCGATACGGCGGGTCATGAAGTGAACTATTGATCAAAATACACAAGATCTGACTGATATTGTACTAGATACTAACGCTAACACCTTAACAACTAACGATTACGTTGAAGAGACGAAACATTGTCGTAGTCTACTGGTATATATACTGGAGATATCCAGGATTATAAATAGAATCGTTCCTCCTGTTTTCTGGATAAAAATGCTCGTTCGAAATCGATGGTAATTTCAAAGACAGGCGGTAATCATTCCACATTTTAACAACTTTAAAGAAAGTGTGCTATCGACAAACCTCAACATCGGCACATCTAACACACTATCCATGTTAAAAAATAAACACTTCGTCAATAAACCTACTCGGGGCACAATCACAAAATAAATTAACACTTTAACATTTAGTGAAACACACTGATTGTTTAGGTACATTTAAAAGAGAACTTTTAACTACAGTGCTTTTGGACACTAGAGGTCGCTATAACATGAAACGTATGTGCGCTGTGTAACCTTCGCGATTTATCCTTTGTAGGAATCGTTTCGTTCCGACGTTGCTTAACATCATAATGCTTAAACTTACCACCGTTATATAGTTATAATAAATTAAGAGTACTTAATCTTCCAAAGACATCAATTGATGCGCTTTGGAAAAAGTATACAATAGTTATTTGTTATGCAAGGCTGCAAAGTTGATTTTTGGCGCGAGTACTTGAATTGAAAACTGAGCGAGCGAAGGATTCTAAGATTGAACCGCGAGAGAAACGAGCGGTTCAAATATAGAATCCTGAGCGATGCGAAGTTTTCAAAGGTACGAGACGCAGAAAAACTTTGCTGCCGAGTGCAACACACAACTTTTCACCTCACACAGCGAGGAAATGAAGTGGGGTCATTGACCTATACTGGGGGCGGCTCACCTGTCAGTGTAGAAAACAATTGAATACAAGCCGTGTTCGAATTTTAAACAACACTTTGTGCTCTAGAGCACAAAATGGAGTTTTGCGCTCAGATTTTGAATGAGAAATAGAATCTTTCCGAGCGGGTGAGGTGAAAAAATATTTTTATGAGCCAAGCTCAGAATCCCTCAAAATTTAAAATCGACAAAAGTCGTATTTTGCCTTAATATCCGTCACTTATAGTCCTGCTACCGTAACACTAATCTAAAATACTAAGTCCTAGGATTGTGTACTCTTGGGAGTATCGACAATCGCTCAGTGATCCAGCACTGGCAAGGTTAATGACAGTGACGAGCGAGGGCGCTGGAGTGCCGAGTGTCGGCTACATGTCATGTACAATCGACTCTCATTAATTCGGAACTCGAGGAACTGTTCAAATATTACGTGTTTGAAATATCAAATGGTTCGAAATTGAGAGAAAATAAATTAAGTGTTGATTAATTATTATAACACTTTGAACTTGTCTCAAAATGACAATCTTTCTATTTCTCTCTGCAACTTTGAATGGTCGAGTGTTTGACGGCGATGAGTCCGAATAAACGCGTCTTTTTGTTACGTAGCAATGATTTTTTCGTTCTAATTTCGAAGTGCATAAAAATGTATTGATTTAGTTCGAATTGTAATGCGATTTTGTAGGAAACTCATGATAACTTTGAATTACAGGGGGTTCGAAATAGGTTCGAATTAACGAGAATCGACTGTATTTCTTTATGACTGTGTGTATTGTTATAGTGCATAATCTCGGGAGGAAATCAGTAAGGGCCAAGCGCCCTTACGCACGAGCACGGAATTCAAATTCTCTTAAATAGGTACACATAGGTACATCTGTTACTAATACATAATTTAAACGTACCGGCAGCTAGTGAAGTTGTGTTCAATCACTCTAGTGCAGTCAGTTTAAATCCATGTCAATTAGCTCAGCCGTCATTTGTATCGATATCTAAGTTATAAATAAAATAATCTTGCTTTTAGCAACATGACCTCTAGTGTGACCACAAGCATTACCTACGCTACGGCCCTGCCGGCGCACGGCAACGTTCGTGCAATCTTAGCAGCAATGCGATTGCAACTTAAAACTCTCAATAGACACAAGATGATATATTAATTCACACATTTAAAATTGTCTTTGACCTCCCGGACTTTACAAAGTAAACTACTGCCTTACTACAGACCCAAATTGTGACAAAAATGGCACGAGTTCCGTGCCAACAGTGGACAACCAATGAAAGATCTTTGGAACAAATAAATCAATCATTACAAAAAAAACCTTCTCTAAATTAATTCCGAAGAAAGAAATTCACTGTCGAATTTAGCCTAAGTCTGACTTAATAAGAATATCTTTAAAAAGAAACATAATATACAAATCAACGTTACAATGAAAATATTGAATACTTTAGTAAAACTTTTCACGAATTGTCCACACTACGCCGCGCTTCTGTTGACCGCATGATAATATGACAAACAATTTACAACTTATCAATCATTCTATTAATATTTAAAACATTAAAGTTCTACACGTCCGAATTATACATATATTACAAAAGGTAGTGCCGGTATACTGCACAACATTAGGTATTCTGAAGTTGGCTATGTAGGATACACGTGAATGGGTGGCATTCTTATACTTTCTCGAAGCAGTTATTATTCTGAACAAGTCCGTTACCCTCCGTGAGTTCGTGCAAGCGATCAACAGTGACGGCTCCTACGCTGTATGATTTAATACTGAAGTTTTTCTAACCATACTCCTTCACACATCATCACTCAAAAAGAGCGTCTACCACTTTCTTCTGTTTCCTTCTTACAATCTACTAAGTACTTAATTCTATGACTATTTAACTTTCGAAATACTAAAGTTACTAAAAGTAATATTGAGACTCAATCCCTTTATTGAGGCTTGTTGTCAATGACGTTATTCAATTAAATTACCAGGTGCTGTGATGTTCTGGCTACGCTTTGAGTAACGTCGCTGATTATAAGCCTAATATCCAAAACATTTTCGAATAGGATAAGCATTTTTTGGTATAATCGTAATGTACTTTTTATAAATTAGACGAAACATAAATTGTGTTTTTAAAACTTAAAACAAATTTGTGAATTTATAACCTATGAGAAAACATTTAAAGAAAATTAATTTAATAACTATACAATAAAAAAATAAAAATAATTAATTTTGTGGAAATTATTTGTACTGCGGTTTTGCAACATAAAAATATTCACATTTTCAAATGTGTGGTAAGCAGCATTGACATAAATGTGAGCTTCCAACATTCGTGTTCGTTGGATAATGTTATTACAAATTATTGTAACAACAGTGTTACAGTGTCCATATTAATCCATGATACTTGATATTTCCATAATTATTATGGAGAGCGTCATTTCTAATTTACGCTCTTGGGCGTAACGATCAACATACTTTCAATGAGCGGTTCAACATCCATTGCGTGAGACGTCAACAATATAATAACATTGTTGGACATTCACAATGAAACGGGACTGTTCTCACTGCATATTTTAATTATTTTGATTATTATGTTGCCTTGAATATAAGGCTATTTCTACTGAAATTACTTTTTTATGATCATCACAAATTAATATAGTGTTCAAGACCAAATTTAGCTTACACTTATACTACTATATTAACATGCACTTTTTCGCTTCCACTGTACACTATCTATTTATACCATCATTTTCACCAACAAGCAAACAATTTTTAAGCATAATGAAACGGGCAACTAAGCTTCCTGAAAAATATTATGTAGCATCGCTAAGATCAAACAGTTAATTTTGATTAATTTATGATAATCACAAATTGCTAAAATGTTTGAGAACCAATCACATAAACTTATATTAGCGCCATCTTTGGCTGAAAAGTCTATATTTTTTATGCAGACGCGAACGATCCGGTTCAAGAGTGGGAGTGGGGGGGATTTGATCGTCGAACATCCTCGAAAACTCACACACACATTGTCACTGTCACTATAGTTTTAAACACTCTGCGATCATAATATGTCAAAGAAAAGATAGTGATAGACGTATTTACAGGAAATGTAGATGGGAGGGGGGAGGGATTGGAGGGATCGTTTACATGGAGGACGCACGGTGGCGGTTGACGAATGGCAGATTGATCAGGAGGTTCGCATCGTCGTCGTCTTGGTCCAGCTCCTCGTTCTCATCGTTGGATCCCTCCAGCACAATGTTCTCGTGGAACTGGCTCGTGTACTCGGCGTCGTACGAACTGTCCTCGTCTAGTTCCTCGTCGTCTGCGTCGTAGTTATTGTTAGATCGTACAGATTCATCCTCATCGAAGGAATCATATGTGTGAGCCTCTGTAGGCTCAAGCAAATATTAGGTATCTGCGCCGGCATTAGTGAGTTGATATACCTGGGAAATATTGTAATTATATCTTAATTACATTTAAATACAAATAATGATAATTATAGATATTGTTAGAACGTGAACTACATAAATCTACAACTGTAATCCCCGAAGGGTTAGAGTGACAAAAGTGTAAGACAATAGTAAACACACATTTCCCCAGTAATGTTATAAATAGTATATAGCAGGAGGCAGACTCAATTTCACGGTTTTCGTGGCATTTGTTAACAAGTTTTTTTATTTAATCGTCACCCTTGATCTAGACTCAAGTCAAGAGCAAACCCACCTTACATAAAAAGTTTAACTCTTTAAGAATTAACTCTTCTCCTGACCTCGGTATCGAACCCAGGCCTCCATGCGCAGCGGTAGACAAAACTATGATGGCATTAATGCAGAAAGAAGAACAAGTAACTGTGCAGACGGCACTGCAAAACAAAACCAATTTTTGCAATAATAATGTAGTAAAAACATGCAAAAGAAAAATAAAAAAAGCCGCTAAGCTATCGAGCACCTGTCATCACCTCAACAGGCAGTGAGCTTCGGCGTGGGAACTGAGTTCGTTCCTGAACACTGTAGGATGCTTTGGCTAGCCATTGTTGGCAAGTCACTGTCAGACTTGGCTTCCTGCGGCCTCCGTTGACGCTGTGCCGCAGGGAACCCACAGAAGCGAGGCTGCGCAGCTCTGACGGCGCCACCGGCGACGGGGCAGATCCGCGCCTTTTCGTCCAAGACTCCTTGCTGGAGAATGTGCGCCGTATGAACTGAGGAACCACTGTCGGAACCTCGCGGATCTTCTTTTCTTTGGGAACTGGAACATTTAATATTGTTTTTTAATAATTTCGTGAATCACTCGAAGCTCAACAGTAACAATTGCACGATTTGATCTTCAACGTGAAGATTGCCAAGATCGATCCACGGATGGGACAGCGTATCCTCTATACCTCGGAAAACACTATCAGAACATTGATTCCTTCTGCCATTTAGTATGTAGAAAATATAGCCACTACCGAAACCCGGGAATTGATATTCAGGTTCCTCTTGTTAGATAGGAAGCCGATCTCAATATAATTGGGAAGAGGCTAGGCTAGGTAATTCAAAGAAATTGAAATGAAATAAGTAGGTAGTGTTAAAAGTACTCACCAAATGGTAAAACTTCAGTGGGCATAGACTTCCGTCGGCGCTGTAACAGTGGGTCAGAGTCGAGTTCCAGAGGCATCCACGTCAAATTGTCGCGCAGTTGACTGCCTACTGTGCTGGTCTCCTTCCGGCTCGACTTCTTTCCAGAGTTTTCCTTTTCTACTTTACGCGGTGGTTCTGATATTTCTACACTAGTATCAGAAGTGTCTCCAGAATCAGTCTTTTTAACATCTCTCACAACTAAATAAGTATACTGAGGATCTTTCTTACTTGTAGACGGAATAGACCGAAAGTCTGCTCTTAACCTTGATAAGAAATCAACATCCTCGTTGCCAGTGACAAGCGCTCTTCGCGGAGGAGATATATCACGAGACGCTGACTCTAAAGGTGGGAAAGTTTTTTGTCTGATTAATTTATTGACGTTGCCGCCTTCTCTGAGCACAGTGTTTAGGCGTTGGGCCTGCGCGGGGGTCGTGATAGACGCTATAGTCGAATCCGGTAATAGCACATCCGCATTGAGTTGGCCGTCGGGTTCCTCTGAGTGCGAGCAGTGTCCGCGTACGCTGAGCTGCGAATGCAGCGAGGGCTGGCTGCCGTCGGCGCTGGGCTGCCGGCGCGCGCCTTCGTCCGTCACTGACGACGCCTGGCTCTTCTCACGAAGCTCGCGGTGTCTGTACCTCACATCTTGGAATACGTTCAAGGGCACAGAGAAGCGTCGGAGTTGGTCCTTAAATGGACTTTTCTTCTTAACTGGGGGATTGAGCGAAGCCCTGCGCGGCGGCAGGAGCAGCCTGCGGCTGTCGTTGTCTGCTCCTGCGTCCTCTTCCACAGGATCGGCTTCAGATGTCTCAGTCTTCGTTTCCTCGTTTGCTTCTTCATTCATCAGGGTTTCCCATTTGTTTTGGTTATATATAAGATTACGCAGCATCTGAGTGGACAGGTCATTTTGCAAGAACCTATGCCATTCGCTAATCAGGGGTGTCACTACAAATTTGAAGAAACCTGTAATGATGAAATATAAATTGTAGTTTGAAAAATATATTTGTTTGTTATATTGTTTCGTGATCATTAAATTTACCTGTCTGGATCTTCGGAATAGATGTGGTATGACGGTCACAGAGAGCCGTCACTGGTAGGTTGAGGCGCCGCTCGTAGTCACCCTGCCGGAAGAACTCTTCGCACACCTTCAAGCTCCATTTGCGTGATATTTCCCACGGGCGGCAGGGATTTGAGATGTCAGCACATTTCAGAGCAATCTGCAGCACTAAGTGGCGATGATCACTCCTTGTCATGTCTAATGTGTTCATGTCTAGATGATTCTGTAACAGAAAAAAAAAACATAAGTTGCAGTTAACTTTGTAATTAAGACGTCTTGATGAATTTTCTCAGCGGCTGTTCATGAAAAGTAAATAATTAAATGAATGAACAAAAGCGTGTACATTGAAATGCACTCTAAATAAACTTGGAACTAGAGAGAGCTCGTTTCTTATTCAATAAGTCCAGTTGGCACAACTGATTCGAAGCTAATTAGTTTCTAGAGCGCTCTCGATTCTTTCCCTCACTGTTTACAGGAACTGACCTCGCAACTTCTGCTAATTATCTATTCTTATTGACTTTTCAGTGACTGCTAAGAGCCGCATAGAGTTAAAAAAATCACTTTGGACACTTATCCCGATGGAGGTGGATTATTATAACTTATATTTTTAACCGATTTCAAAAAAAGGGGGATTTCTCCATAACTTACGACTGGGTGAATCGATTTTGATGATTTTTGTTCGATGTAGTATATCTGTCAGTTGGTCCCATAAATATTTCTTTCAGTTTGGTTCAGTAGTTTTTTATTTTATGAGCATTTATTATTGTCGACAGCTACTCAAAGCTGTTCAGAAACTAAATCTCTCCGTCATCTCCTCTGGTGAACCGACATACTGGCCGACAGATATAAAAAAGACCCCTGACCTAATTGACTTTTATGTTGTCAAGGGAATTGCTGATGCATATTTTACTTGCAGTTCACGATTCGAACTTTCCTCCGATCATTCACCTGTGGAAATAGTGGTGTCGAAAAACATACAGACAAAACCAAAACTATGCCGACTACATAATCGTAAAACAAATTGGTTAAAATTTCGAGAATATGTAGCTGAGCAATTAAACGTAAACATCCCACTCAAACCGGATGATGACATAGAGGAAGCTATCGAGCACTTCAATCATTGCGTGCAACACTCTGCCTGGCTCGCTACTCCTGAAGCAACGAATACACCTCCATGTCGATACGAGTATCCGATAAATATACGCGAACTAGTAGCCCGGAAACGGAGAATGCGACAGCGATGGCAGCAAACAAGACACCCTGCGGATAAAAGGGTTCTAAACTCTCTGACAACTCAATTAAAAAACCTACTGTACGAACATAGAAATCAGAAAGTCGAAGCATATCTGAGGAGTCTAGATACTACGGCTGCATCAGATTATTCTCTATGGAAGGCAACGAAGTACCTGAAGCGACCGATAACAAATCGACCTCCTTTACGGAAATCCGATGGCAGTTGGGCTATAAGTGATAGTGATAAAGCGCAGACATTTGCTGAACACCTGAAAACTGTCTTCACGCCGAACCCTGATCAGGGATCCACCCAGAATGGAAATATAAACAACTTTTTAAACCAAACTCACCAATTGGTTCCCCCAATAAAAAAGTTTTCTAAATTTGAAGTGAAGCAAGCAATTAATAATCTTGATCAGAATAAGGCTCCTGGATATGACTTAATCACGGCAAAATTGTTGCGAGAGCTACCAAATGAAGGTATATTATTTTTGACTCAAGTCTATAACTCCATAATTGGAAGAACAACTGTACCAGCACAGTGGAAAGTCGCACAAATCATAATGGTTAAAAAGCCTGGCAAGAATCCAGAGGAAGTGGCATCCTACAGGCCAATTAGCCTGCTACCGATATTGTCAAAGGTAATGGAGATCTTATTCCTGAGCAGAATGATGCCAATAATAAAAGAAAAGGAATTAATCCCTGACCATCAATTTGGTTTTCGACAGAAGCATGGCACCATAGAGCAGGTCCATAGGCTCGTCGAAACTATAAATACTGTATTCGAAAAAAAACTATACTGTACAGGGGCCTTCTTGGATATCTCTCAGGCATTTGATAGAGTCTGGCATGATGGGCTCCTGTATAAAATAAAAAAGAATTTTCCAATCAATTATTACCAATTCGTCAAATCATACCTAGAGGATAGACACTTCCTAGTCAAGCAGGATGAAGAAGTCACGCCGCTGCATGCAATAAAAGCAGGTGTGCCGCAGGGCAGTGTTATGGGCCCCATTTTATATCTTCTCTACACTGCAGATCTCCCTTGTACAGAAGGAGTAACAACAGGAACATTCGCTGATGATACCGCCGTTCTTTCTTCGGACGAATCCCCAGACATAGCAACACAAAAGTTGCAAAATAGCTTAAATGAAATCTCAATCTGGCTTAAAGACTGGCGTATAAAGGCAAACGGATCCAAATCAGTTCAAGTCACTTTTACAACTCGCAGAAATACCTGCCCACCCGTAACACTAAATGACGTACCAATACCCCAAGCTGACGAAGTAAAGTACTTGGGGATGTATCTTGACAGACGCCTAACGTGGAGGAAACATATTTTTACCAAACGTCTCGCAATGGGACAACAAGTACGTAAAATGTACTGGTTGATTGGAAGACAGTCCCAACTCTCATTAGAAAATAAGTTGTTACTCTACAAATGTGTTATCAAGCCAGTCTGGACCTACGGCCTACAACTGTGGGGAACAGCAGCTACTTCTAACATTGAAATCCTTCAACGATTTCAATCAAAAATGCTGCGTATGATAGTTGATGCACCGTGGTATATCACAAATGATAGACTCCACCATGATCTAAACATCAAAACAGTAAGACAAGAAATTAAGGACAGAATGAAAATATATAGTGATAAAATAAGACGACACCCAAATATACTTGCCAAAAACCTAATGAGTGACCTAACTTTGCCTCGCAGACTGAAAAGAACTATCCCACAAG
This sequence comes from Agrotis clavis, assembly GCA_954870645.1. Lineage (NCBI taxonomy): Eukaryota > Metazoa > Arthropoda > Insecta > Lepidoptera > Noctuidae > Agrotis > Agrotis clavis. The sequence continues at coordinate 4,076,425 of OX940917.1, forward strand.
ATCTATTGACATAGACAATTATTGAGATAACGGACGTGTCAGGGGACACGCACCGTACAAGACCGAATAAAAAAACCAAAACAATCGCTGAATGTCGACAAGACAGATAGCAAGGAAAGAGAGATAATAAAAAAAAAAAAAAAAAAAAAAAAATATTATTGTGTACTAGGACGACGTGTGTAGGTGGTCTTTCACTATCGGCCTCATCTCAAAGCTCAAAGTCGCTCAACGAGCTATGGAGAGGGCTATGCTCGGTGTTTCTCTACGTGATCGAATCCGAAATGAGGAGATCCGTAGACGAACTAAAGTCACCGATATAGCCCACCAGATTAGCAAGCTAAAGTGGCAATGGGCAGGCCATATTGCTCGCAGAGCAGATGGTCGATGGGGTCGAAAAGTACTAGAGTGGAGACCACGGACTAGCAAGCGCAGCGTAGGACGTCCACCAACAAGGTGGACAGACGACCTTATAAAGGTCGCCGGAGGACGCTGGATGCAGGTCGCTTCCTACCGGTATATGTGGCCTATGTTCAGCAGTAGACGTCCTACGGCTGAGATGATGATGATGATGACTAGGACGATGTCATTACCGGTAGGTACTACGGATTACTTATTGGGTTGAATATTTGAAGAAGGGTATAAAAATTGGATAATTATTTGTTTTTTTGAATTCATTATTGCCACCGACTTCCGAAAGATAAGTTATTTTACATTTTTTGTGGCGGTTTTTGAAGATGTTTAGTTATTTTTTTAAACGTAACTATTTTTAAGTGTTATTATTTGCGTTTGTTGAAAATAACAAAATGAAAAAGTTTAAAGAATGCATAATAAATATTGTACATTTTAAAATTATACGTTAGTAGCTTTGTCTTTCAGTATGTCTTTCTGTTAACTTTTCAGTAACCGGCTGAATGACTTTTGAAGAAATTGTCACATAGTTAGACCCAAGAAAGATATTGTTTAACAGTAAAACAGAAAAACTTTCCACTAACACTTTTTCCACAATCCCAAAGTACACATGGTTAAAGCTAAATAAGTAATACAAGTAATTTATAATGTAACTAAATACCGAGCTTTGACATTAAGCTTTGAGTAAAGAAATAAGTTAAATCATCTACAGCAGCAGTTTATAGGGTGACTGGCAATTAGTGTACGATACTTAAACACGTGATTGTGCTCATGATAACAAACAATTTTTATTATGGGAGCAAAGCCGAAATCGTGAAAAAAATATCAGCTGTTCAGAACATTAAACAAACCTAAAAGTACTGAACAGCTGTTTTTTTTTCGCGTTTTCATGTTTGGTCCCATGGTAAAAGTTGTTGGTTATCATGAGCACAATCACGTGTTTAAGTATCGTACACTAATTACCAGTCATCCTATATAAAGTAAATAATATGTTGGTATATTTTTTAATTTATTTATTTTATTCCTGCGATCAGTGATCTAGACTATAATCAGGAAGATTGAGTGCGGTTGTCGTTTGGCGAAGTAGAGCCACTGCTCCATCTCCCCTTAGCAAGGCAGGACTTCGGCTCTCTTCGAGTCTTCTAAATGCGTTTGGCTGTAACAGCATACTGAATAGCGGATTTGGGTGAGTTATCAGTCGGTCTTTATAGTTGGCTGAATATCACTTTATTTCCTCCAAGATTGCTGGAATTTCCAGGTACTCATGTTGATGAAATGGAGTTGGCATATCCTGCAATTTAGATAATTTCTGGCGATATTTGCAGACCCGTTTGCAGTGAAACCCGTAAACAAGCAGGTAACATTATTTACGACGGACAAATAAGACTCTTTTACGACCACACTAGCAACCGTATTAAACACGTCTGAGTACTAGTAGTACATAATTGTCTTGACATGTGAGCGTTTATTAAAATTTTAGTAGATACACTCCGATATCTTTTCTATGCTAATAAAACAGAGAGGTTGAAGCATTTGTTATTTAAAATACGCTTTGTTGATAAAGATTTTTAAATAAATAAATAAAGGATAAAGTTGTCGAAAATTGTATTTTACGACTGCACTTTATTCGAGCTGGCCAAGGCCTCGTTTTCCTGAAATCACATACTTACCTAGAAAAACGGATGGCATAAAATTGTCTTTTAAATGAAGTCAATATCATTGACAGTAAAAAAAAATAATACGAGTATATCGACTTTTATCTGTAAAAACACCCCTAGTATTTTTTTTTTACAAATGTTGCTTCACACCCGGAATTTCTACTGTGTCGTGGGTGCGTTTACAAACATAGAAACTCATATACACAAACACCCAGACCCAACAACTACATATTTGTAGTTTATGGATGAACCTCGATGATTCGGTTGGAAAGAGCGTCGCATGTACTGAATCCGGAGGTCGCAGGTTCAAATCCTGCTCGCGGTTCGAATTTTTCTTTCGAAAGAAAAGTTACTTGAAGGTCATACAAATATTTTTGTTACGTGAGGGATCGAACCCGCGACACGCTGCGCAGCACTCCAATCGCTTCATACGTAAATTATTTACGATAATCATTTGGCGTAAATCTAAATTACTTGTTTGCACCACTCTTCTAACTTTTCTTTATTTTTTGTTTCTTTGTCACGAGTAAAATGCCCAAAACGGCTAAAACATCGTCGTCTGTCACTGGTGAGGCCATGGCTTCAACTGAACGGCGCTGCCGATTGGAAAGTTTAAACTGATCGTGGTGTTTATGGACAAACTCCAAATAGGATCAAGCCTGAATCGTCATGCCTATTGGACGATAGGAAGTATGGTGTATGGCCCGCATAATAGATTTTCAACTTATAATGTACCTAACTAGCTTTTCCCCGCGGTGTGACACCTCTCCCTATTTGTCACAGCGTGCTGTACCCTTAGCACGAATTTTCAGTATTTGAGACGTAAAGTAAACTGGAACTTTGACAATTTCAAGTTGACATTTTTCAATGAAAAAATTAGTTCCGGTTTCGCGCACCAGAGGCGCTGTTCCATTTTTTCATACAAGAAACGCTGTAAATACTGTAAAGTAAAAGAGTGAAAATTCGTGCTAGGGGTACTGATAGCCTTCCCCGATAAATAGACGGGCCAACAAATATTTTTTTTTTCTATTCGAACCAGCAGTTTCTGATATTAGCGCGTTCAACAAAAAAACTCTTCAGCTTTATAATACAGTGAAACCTGGTTAAGTGAGACCTCAAGGGACCTGCAAATTTGTCTCACCTAGAGAGGTATTCCACTTACTCAGGGTCTCAGATATCCAGGTATAAATAAATATGTCTCATTTACAGAGGGTTCCAATAATACAGGTCAGATTACAGTTATATCAGAATGTTATCTTTGTATTATTCTACAAAGAGTAGATTTTGACACATAAAATTCGTCTCAAATTTCATCGCGTGTCTTCCTACTTTCTTAAACGGATATTAAATTTCATTTTTGCACGTACTGATAACGATTTGAGTTTTCGTATAGGCATTTTTCAAATAAACATCCTTATGATAGTAAAGCAAAACTAAAATTGAAGGTGATTGAGGCTTAAAATTAGTTAAGTGCGGAATTGTCGGGTAGAATAAGTGAGTAAAAAAAAACGATGTTATCTCAGCTACAGAGGTAAATGCATATAAAATTTACTCGCTGTCTCAACTATAGAGGTAACTATGACAATAAAATCGAAAAAACGAATCCCAGTTAAAGAGGTTTGCTTCGTCCCCTAACAAGGTAATTCAATGCCAAAGTGTTGGGACCTCAGCATGAGTACCAGTTATGGAGGTTTCTCACTTATCCAGGTACCACTTAACCAGGTTTCACTGTATTAAGTATAGATAAGAAGGTTCACGTTTGACTATCAAAATTTGACAGATTCGGGTAGGTTTATGTGCTGGCGTCTGTACCAAGGGCCACGGTTCTGTTCCCGTTACGGCACATTAGTATGGAGCCTCGCACTTCATCATTCTAATGTGTATTGGCACCGCACCACAATCGTCTTAATGTTATTGAGTGTTTATACATATCACCTACATAAGTATGTCAGTCCAATGCTCGCACATAATATTTAGTTCTGCAAACATCTGGAGGTCGTTATAATGTGCATGTGGTCGTTATGGCCATAACTAATGATCTTTACGAGCTCAGTAAACAAACTTGACAAAAATTAGGGTTACTAATATAATGTTGGCAACAGGTGTCTAGTACAGTGCTGCTTGGTTGTTTTCGAATGACATTGGTAGGGCGGGCTTTTGGTATATATTTATGTGAACTTGTTGCCTTCGTCGAATTATTGCACGAAAGCTTTTTTTTTTGTTTTTGGTATCATCAATAAATGAGTCCTCCCGCTCTGAGTGGAGTGGAAAGGACCGTCAGACTCTTACTGACTAAAAATCCACTGTCGCTCTTTGCATTCCCGTGACACGATGTCCTTTGAAGACAAACTCAGGTTCCTCTGCCCTAGCTAATAAGGACAATGGTCATTGATTCGGTTCGTCGAGCCGTTACACATTACAATTGTGTTTCTATTTATGATAAATCTATCATTATAACTCTGTGTCCCACTGTGGCCTCTCTATTCGTCTTTCCATTTTTCTCTTTCTTTTACTATAAAGCTGCGATTCCATTGAGGCGGAGCGGAGCAGAGGAGAGCGATTCACCAATCAAATGGTTTGAATTGAGGCGAAGCGGACCAGAGCGAAGAGCGATTCACAAATCACATGGTTTGAAATCCAAATCTCTTCTCCACTCACGCCACTCACTCACACTCAGTGGAACCGCAGCCTAAAGCCACAGTTCTAGTTATTATATTATTCACCATGCAATCCCCTTCTGGGCCTACAGTGTTGCCAGAGAGAGTAGGCATTTGCTCCGTTTAAAGCCATTAAATCTCACATAGAATAAATGCTAAAGTTTTTGCGGGCGTATGCGGGGTAGATGGATGTTTGTTACTCTTTAACGCAAAAACTACTGAGCGGATTTGGATGTTTGGGTACACAGATATTTTATGACCTAGATTAATAGGATAGTTTTTATCCCGATTATAAATGTTCCCGCTGGAAACAGCTAGTCTACTATGTAAAAATAAGTCGGGTTTTCCTTCCTGACGCTATAACTCCAGAACGCACGAACCGATTTCCACGGTTTTGCATTCGTTGGAAAGGTCTTGGGCTCCGTGAGGTTTATAGCAAAGAAAATCAAAGCCATCTGGTGGCGAAACGGAGTTCGCCGGGTTTGCTAGTTGTTTATAACTTTAGATTTCAGTTCAAATTACGATGCAAGTAATTCGAATGTGACATGTTTAGTTTAGTGCGCGTACGCATCTGGCCGATTGAATTAGGCACAGGGCTGTCGATGAACTAATTTTAAAAGCAGTTAATGACTGTGATCTAGAATGAGATAGCACGTCAAGTCGGATTTAGAAACAAATTGATGATGTCTTTAAATATAGGTTTTGCTTTGTGTAGGTTAGGCCCTGTGTAGTCACGTTATTTCAGTTGTAGGAAACTGGCAGGGTAGAACCGAAATTGGTCCATGATCGGACGGTGAGGCACCCAGGCCGTGGGCGTTTCCCGCGGACTGCCAGAATCTACAACTGACTAAATGTCCACCCTGTTCCTTCGGCTGCCCTTAACGTCCCAGACCCACGGTATCCTGCACAGACACACCCGTGACCCAAGCCATCGTCTCCTGTGCCATATTATCATCAGATAAACAAACCAGCAGTAAGGCCCTTCGTACATTAGGCGACTCGGGTATCCGATACTCCAGTCGAATACCCAAGTCGCGCGACTCTAGTAGCGCACGATCCGTACACAGCGGCGACTCGAGTCGTAAGACTCAAATCGTCTATTCGGCCACCATTCTATATTCAACCTTATTATTACATTGTACAAAACACAAAATGTACATCTCATAACATAAATTAAAATGCTTCTATTTTAAAAATGACGAGCGCATTCCTATTTCAAATTTTTGGAATTAAAAATTGGCGCGTATAGAGGAAAAATCAATCTAGAAAGAATATGGTTCATAATTTCGCCGCGCCAACCAGCTACAAGGTAGCTCGATTTGTTCAAGCTTTGACTTTCAAGGTGGTGACCATGGGTTCAATCCCCAGGTAAACATAGAATTTTCTTTTTTCGTGTTTCAGTTGTTTTTTAGAGGTTTATTCAATTTTTTTCTAGGTTTTTTTTTTATAGTTTTCTTTTATTTGCACCGGAACGCTGACGCCCTTACTGCTATGATGATGACCGTGGTTTCAAATTTCAGATTTGAATAGGTTTTTTTTAATGTTTTCGTTTTCTTAATTACTTTATTTTTGTCGTATGTGCAAGTACATGACGAAGCTGGGTTAAAGTAGTAATGTTTGTAACGAAACCATAATAATTTATAAAAGTGCAAAAAGTTTGACACCATGCTCGATAGATGGCGCTGTCGTCGAGTTAGATCGCGCTATCGTTTTGTTAGGTTCTATTGAAGGACACCGTGGATTTTAGTTAATACGAGTCTGACAGTCCCTCCCGCCCTGCCCGGGGTGGGAGGACTCATTTAATATGATGATTTTACCACTTAAAAAAAAAGCTTATTCCATGCTAATTAACTATTAGAATATTCTTTTGAATTTGACAAGCCTGTTGGTCTAGTCGTTAGTGACCCTGACTGCTATGCCGGAGGACGTGGGTTCGATTCCCACCCAGGACAAATGTTTGTTTGATGAACACGATCATTTGTTCTGTGTCTGGGTGTAATTTATCTATTATATTTATGTATTTAGAAATATATAAGTATGTTTATCAGTTGTTTAGTACCCATAACACAAGCTCTGCTTAGCTTGGGATGAGATGGCGTTGTGTGATAGTTGTGGAATATTATTATTATTAATTGTAATGATACAAACAAGGATATTTTTCTACCTCAGATACTTTAATAATAAATTTTAAAATAATAGATACAAATTTTTCGTCGGTTAAAAATCGCGAAGACTTGGGTATCGGCGATCTTGATAGATGAGTAGCGAGCGACTAGAGTCGGCGACGCATGTCGGCGACGCGACCTGTGTACGAGCCTCTATGGATTTGTATTGCGATAGTCGCCTGGAAACCAAAATCGTAAGGTATCGGAAACTGGCGTCGCCTCGTGTACGAACCTTCGTACACGAGGCGACGCAAGTTTCCGATACTAGAGTTTCGCCACTACTCATGACCTGCGGAAAATCCGAGGTACTAAATTTTTATAATGCAATTTGATGTAACGACATAGACACTAGCGCCGCGTCAAAAGGTCATGATGGGTGGTCAAGAATATGAATTATAAAATGGCTGACACATGACTGTGACGATCAAAGTATATTTTTTAGGGTTCCGTTGGTTCAAAAAAAAACGGAATCTTTATAAGATCAGTCGTATGACAGTCCGCCCTTCACAGTTAATTTCCTGCGAACCTAACATTAATCCAAATCCAATACTTTAAATTAATTTTTAAATTTTATTCAATAAAATAGAAAAAAAACCATCTCTCCCAACTTTTTAATAAAACTGCATACCAAATTAAGATTTGTTATGAGTATTGTAAATATATTTATATCGTTTTAAAATAATTACTTTCCAAAAATGATTCAAGAATATGCTACGGAACCCTTTATTCTGTGAATAAAATTAAAAATGGTAAATAAATTGTTCCGCCATCTTGAAAGTCGCGGAAACTCAAGTAGCGGCGATGTCAGCAGATAGGTAGCGCGCGATTGGCGTCGCGCGTCGCGTGCGTGAGTACGAACGTATATGCATTTCTATTGCGAGAGTCGCCTGGATACTGAAGTCGTAAGGTATCGGAAACTTGAGTTTCCGAATGTACGAAGGGCCTAAGACAGAGTTATTTGCTGTAAATATTGATGTTTAAAAAGTTCTGACTATCGGGATACGGAAGTTTTTGCTTATTGAGGCCATTTATTTAAAATAGACAGATAATTTGAAAAAAATGGTTTTGTAAAATATCTTACAAAAATACAGATACGAGAAACTAATTACTAAAAAACAAAAAAGTGTTTTCTTTCGGAATTCAGTCAATGATTTTTTCAACTGTTTTTTTTTTTGGTTCAACTATGCATAGTTATGCAAAATCACGATTCTAATTTATTGAAGAGTTCCCTCGATTTCATCAGGATTTCCCGAGGATTTTTAAGTTTTATCCGATTTATTAAAATTTTTACAGATATTATATACATATAAAACAGATAGTTTATAGCTGGATTAAAACATTGGATAGTTTTTAACCCGGTTTCGCGTTCCCGTGGGATAATTTTCGAGTTGTAGCGGGTAAAGGCGCTCGTATGAAATACATAAATCAAAGCACCTTCGCCCCACAACATGCTTGACTACAAGACAAGCCGTCTTCGAATCAAATGAACGAATACCAACCATTTGTAAGCAGATTGTACGTCCTCTAAAGACGAAGTGGTGCGGCAACGTGAACATTTATGGGATCATCGTGCGTTACCCACTCGCGTTTTGGCATCACTGGAGCCATCAAATAATTAAAAGAAGGTTCACTGCGGGGCGCCAATAGAAGATCAACACTGGGTGTCTTTCGACCAGCAAATGCTTAGTTAGTAACCCTTGACCCCTTGAATTATTGTGTTAGTTGTGTGTATCCAAATTCAAATAAATGTTATTCTATTTTAATACCGTTCAAGTGAACATAATCTGCCTAGCTTGCTCCAACAAAGCTGAGAGGTACCTTCCACTCAAATATCACCTGGTTAGCCTTTTCCCAATTTTGTTTGGGTCAGCTTCGAGTCAAACGAGATGCAACTGAATACTCATTATATTTTTACAAGAACGACTGCCTTATCTCCACAACCCAGCTGCAGGGTACTTCGATACCCGTTAGTAAAGCTTGGTAGTCAGACTGAAGTTATATTTGGCTGGAAGCTACTCAAATATGACTTCAGTTATTAGGCTGAATCAATATCTTTAATCTTTTTTCTCTTTCCTAGCTAGATGAACCGACGACCGTATAATGTGGCTGGGACAGAGAGGAAGCGGAAGGCAGAGGACCACTGATGTGGCGCAGTCTTGGAGAGGCCTATGTCCACCAGTGGAACTCGATAGGCTGAGTTGATTGAATATTTTTAGCTTGGAAAATCATCAAATGAGTCCTCCCACCCAGGGCAGAGCGGGAGGGACTGTCAGACTCGTACTGACTAAATCCACGGTGCCTTTCAATAGCCCTTTATGTCACGGTAATTCGTGAGTTCCGCGACCCCGGCAGGCTTTGGCCCTCTAAATGGGGCTCCGTCATAATGCTGACACTCTTAGAGGTGCGCGTGGAACAGAACGCGCCGTCGATCTGGTCATGGTCCACGGTCGGACCGAAACATCCGTGTCCGGTGAGCGCCTGCGTCATGGGGTAGGTCAGGACGCCGTGACGCCAATCCAGCGATTCCTCAAAGAGGGGTCTTACCGCCGCGATTGCGGCGTACCCAGGTATTTAGTGGGCCTACCTAACGCGCGTAGTACGAGAGCAATACGAGCAGGAACATGTTCAAACAAGTCCGCACACGAGGCGGTGTTGCAGCGTATCGTATGAGGTGTTCATTGTCATTACGATAATCGTAGCGTACTGGCGTGAAAAAGGAAACGATTTCAATAGGTGTGGTCGAAAAATATTTCGAAGTATTGTAAATGTATCCTTCCTCATCAGACAAAAAATTTGGAATTTATTATCATTTTCTGACAGTTCACGTGCAGCAACAAACAATCTTTTCTTGTAATTATTTGCGAAGTATGGATGGATCCAATGAGCATGTCGCTTTCTACTTCTAACGAAATCAAATAACAAGAAATCCTCTTCGTCTGAAGAGAAGGTATCAATAAATTCCCCAAACACATCTGGTACGCTTGACGCCATGATTTCAACCGGAGATATTACAAAATGATACGGCTACGCGACGATTCGTTTGTAGAACCCTTACTACGATACGCGCACGAGACAACTACGCCTACGACCCATGTGCGAAAAGCCTAAAGTAGCGTTGCGTAACGCATTTAAATATATTTGTTGATGTATAGTTGTATTTTTAACCAACGAAAAAAAAAGAAGGAGGTTCTCAATTCGACATGTATATTTTTTTTTATACTATGAGCCCTCCTGGGTACGTGGGTGACGTACCTACGGCTTACTATTCCGCGCGTCCGACATAACATACACATTCGGTATATTAATTAAATTATTATTGCTTAGCCATAGAAATATGAGCCTCCATGAATGAGTTCGAATGGGTTAAACTTTACTTACAGCAAGAATGAGAGACAAATGTTTTGAAATGGATTTAAAGAACTTTTTTTTGGGCATTTACTGTATACCAAGTTCGAAGATTCGTCATTTTCATAAATTTTTGTTGTGCCTGTAACCCCTGCCCAACTCTTCGGGGATTACAGGTATGTTGTGTTAAATTGCTAAAATCAACAGATGACGAATCTGTGAACTTGTATAACTTGGCCGAGAGCAATCCTACAACTTTTGTACCATAGTAACTATTGATCCCAATGACATAATACAACCAATTGGTACCATTTTTTTTCGTTGGCCGCCTCTTTCAGACAAGGCCTAAAAACGCATGGAGCGTGAATGATGTCCTTTTAACGTTTCATTTCTTTTGGCTGAAATCGGGCTCGGGTTGGTAGATGCCGTCTAGCTTTGTTAAAACTTAGTGGCAAAAAAAATATAATTTATCTTTACCAGAATACCGGAAAGAGCACTTTTTATCAACACCGATTGGTACCGCATCCGCATTGATTTCAGTTGCATCTTGTTCTCATGCATTTAATGCAATATCCTCCTGTCTGTTACCACAAAGGTGGCAAACTATGACTTTGTAGGTTCCAACCGTCAGTGACGTAGCTAGGTGGGGGCGTAGCGGTCCCTAACCCCCAGCCTCGCAACTTAAGGGGCCTCGCGCTCAGAGAAAAAAAAGAATAAATTGTGACAAAGGCGATTACGTTTGCAAACAGTGAGTTAAGTAAAAAGAACATAAGATCCTCGCAATGCTGATGTCGCTGACAATCACATTTGGTGTAGATGATTTGGAGGAATCTTATCTATCTTATCTTACAACAGGGGGGCCTCGCGCGAGCAGCTGGGGCAAGTCATGTTTTTCGTAGATGCGTCTTGCCCCCTCCAAGATTCGGTCTCGCTACGCCACTGACAACCGTTACCAGAAGTTCAGAGATCGGTTACCGATATAAAGCAGACTGTAATTTCCTGTTGCCAACAAGTTACAGGGAAGCAAGCTTTCTGATTTTAAACTGTCTTTGCATTGCAAGTCAGGTGCAGAAAGTAAGCCAGTACGTTCAAAGAGTTTCTGGGAAAAGAAGCCGCGGCAATATACATATCATATCATGCTTCTTCCTGACCTCAGATTTCTGTTTTAACAGCACCGATCTGAGTCGTTAGAATCATAATACATAATTATAAACTGAGGTAAAATTCGAAAAATGGAATATAATTATTAATTATAGAAGTTCTACTCTAAAGTATAGAGGTTCTACGTATTTTATATAGCCTTTGTTGCTTGAGTCTGCATAAGTGTCCTTTCTAGATCCCCAGCACTAATAACGTTACATGACTTGTACGATTATCTATATTCAAGCCCATTACCAAAATTTACAAATCAATGTATTTACAAATCATCAATAAATAACGAATTGTAAACAGAATTGTTAAAAGATTTATACAAAGTACTAATCTGACAGATTCGTTGTGAATAATTGATGTAACTCCATTAGCCACGCGACCGTACTGCGCTGATATACGAAATTGATGCTATAATAGAGTTGTCCCATTTCTATAAATAAATCAATTTATAGAAACATGAGTTAATTGTACACTCGATTTTCATTTCAGTACCAGTGTGGCGTACTGCATGAAATAACACCACGTGACAAGTTTAATCGCTATAAGATCGTCTGCCCACCTTGTGGGTGGATGTCCTACGCTGCGCTGCGGCTACCGTTAATCTATTAACGATTCAAAATACAAAAAAAAAAAAATCACTGCCATATTCTATAGACGAATTAAATACGTCGATCATTTTAAATATTTGAATATTAAAATTGCATGAGGCGAACCGAGTTACGATGATGGACGAATTTGGCTCCGAAACGCGTCTTTTAAAAAAAAATTTATAGGTTCGTGTTTGACCACTATCTCCCCTGATAGTAAGTGAAGATGTGGTCCACGGTGAAGCACGCTTGGTGTCTATCAACTGATTACTAAATGAATACCGAAAGACGCGATATCTGAGTCGCGGGACAGTTTAAACAGGATACCGTGACCCTGGAACGTACTAGGGAATTGTCAGTAACTAGTAAGAGTTTGGTTATCTCATTCGCCATCCATCGACCCATGCCGGGAGACTCTTTTAATGACTTACCCAAAAAAAAAACCGTATCGTCTGTTAAAATGTGATTTTATGTGGATGAACATTACATGACACTATAATAGCGATAGAAAATATCAAAAAATAAAAGTATGTACATGCTAATTTCAAAAGCCTGCATTTCGGCCTCTCTAAATGGTCTATCAAATACAAAAAGACTTACAATTCGAACCTGTAGTTCTGAAATTCAATCAAACACACTCTTTTGCTTTTTAATATAAGTATGGATTTAAAGACTTAACGCGAAAATCAAAGGGAAATGGCTAGGGTGGCCCGGCTATTAAAAAAAAAATCTATGCAATGAAGAAAACATGGGAACTTCAAAATATTTAAGGTAAATAAAAATTAAACTTATTGAAAGCTCATAAGATTGCCTTAAGGTGCTTGTACACGGCGCATGTAACCCGCGCAAGTAAAGGTGCGGGTTACCCGCGCGAGTAACATGCGCAAGCTACTTGATGCAAGCACCCTTATGTCGGGGAACTCACAGATAAATTAAGTGTGATTATGATCGCACCGGAGCACGGTAATACTATTAAATATTACCCACGGATACTTTTTATTTTCATTTTAACTACGTAACTTAAAATTATTTTCCTTCGCTAGATATGTGTACCTAATAGTATTAAGATAAGGGTAAGTGACCCCCAACTTTAAATTCTACATACTACATAATTAGATCATACTAATTGTAAAATATTAAAGAGAAAACGAGTGTTGAGTGTGTAAAGGGACTTAATCGTCAACTCGCCCGCAATTAACTCGCCCGTTCGGGCGAGTTGGCACCTTCTGATTTTATCTTTTTTTGTTGTCGTCAACTCGCCACTGAACGAAAAATGGTACAGTCATCTATAAAAGTGTTATAATAAATTGAATATAGAAACCTACTTTATAAGTATAAGGCGTTGTACGATTTGAAATAAAAGGAATGTAGTTTTTTAATAGGTATATTATGTATTATAATTTACATCACTTGCCAAACAAAAAAAAAACTGCTTATATGTTACCTACATTTTGAAGATTATCAACAATATCACGTTTTTTCTAGTGTCTTTTTCATAAATAACCTAGTATGTAACATGACTATACTAAACAATATAACAAAGTAAAATCAACAATATCAAAATACAATTGGTTAATTATTACTTAATACTACTATAAAAAATAACAGTCTTAGGAACTATAAAATCACAGATCAGGGTTTGTTGTAAATGATTTTTATAACAAACGTGAACATATTACTTACTTAAAAAAACAATTTGTTTTTTATTTCATTGACTTTTTGTCACCGACTTTCGAAAGAAAAGTTTTTTTGTAGGTTATTTTGAACTTTTTTGTGGTGGTTTTGAAGTCGGTTACATTTTTTTTTTAAGTTTTTTATTTTATCCTTTTTAGTTTCACTATTCAACCCAAATTATTGTCAAATACATAATTTTCTTACATGTGCACTAAAATTTTGTAATCCGTAGCACCGGTAATAACAACGCCCATGTATAAAAACATTAAAAACTAAAAATAAAAACTACTACACCAAACTAAATGAAAATGTTATAGGACCAAATGGCAGATATACTGTATTGAACAAAAAAAGAATCATCAAAATCGGACCAGAAACCTCGGAGTAATCGGTGTAGACAAAGTTGAAAACTTTTTAGGTTTTTGTTGATTTATGTTGATTTTTCAAAAAGTGCTAGTCCGATTTCGATAAAATTTAAATGGGACTATTCCGGAAGTATACCCTATCCAACAAAAAAAGAATTTTTCAAATCGGTTGTTAAACGACGGAGTTATGCCCGAACAAACATAAAAAAAAATACAAACATCCGAATTGAGAACCTCCTCCTTTTGGAAGTCGGTTAAAAATCACAGATCAGGGTTTGTTGTAAATTTGTAATATTTTTTTTTATAACAAACGTTAACATGTTACTTACTAATGAAAACAATCTACTGGTCCTCAGTTAATCAACTCTACAGTCATTTAGTGTCTTAAACATGTGAAGCAGGTTCAATTAAATTAAATGTTAAATTTATAGAAACACTTTTGTAGACGACTGTAAATTCGTCAGATTTTCGCTCAGTGGCGAGTTGACGACAACAAAAAAAGATAAAATCAGAAGGTGCCAACTCGCCCGAACGGGCGAGTTAATTGCGGGCGAGTTGACGACTAAGTCTGTAAAGGCGCTCCCTCACCGCTAGCATTCACGTGGAGTTACCTTAAGATTTTAATTCGACATTTAAGATTCGACTTTCAGCATTACTTTACAATACTACCTCCCTGACTGACAATCGTTCGAGTGTTATGTAATATTATAGATTCAACTTTGAGCATTACTTGAGAACAAGTAAATAGCGGTAAATATCGTTTCCTTAAATGTTTTCATGTAGAACAAATCTGACGATTCCAAAATACCTTCATTTGCAATAGGTGCAGTTAATGGTTTATTCCACTTTGTTTACCTGGGTGATATCACCTGGGCGAATATAAGTGGAATAAACCCAGTCAACTTGTTTCGTTCACGACTATTGTTAACTTATTAATATTAATCAATTTTAAACTACACCATCAAAATGCGACCCACTTTGAAAGTTTGTAGAAGATGGTCGTATGGAAGGTAACAAAAGAAAATTATTTATACAAGTGAACTTATAAAGTAAAACAACATAATGTATGTATACTGGATTTACCTTACGACGCAATAACATCTATCTATATCTATACTTATAATAAATCTGTAGAGAGTCAATTCTGTACATGAAATATATTTCATAAAATATTGTATAAAAATAACTATCAGGGGGTGATTAGGGATCGATACTGATGCCAAAAATGCAATTAATAAAATTATTGTCTGTCTGTCTGTCTGTATAACCGATATAGAAACAAAAAACTTGAGAGGTGTCAAGGGACACCCGGATGGAACGAAGTTACTGTATACACTCAACAAAAATAATTGTCGCGACTCCACTCCACTCCACTCCGCTCCGCTCCACTCCACTCTACTCCACTCCACTCCACTCTACTCCACTCCACTCCACTCCACTCCACTCCACTCCACTCCACTCCACTCTACTCCACTCCACTCTACTCCACTCCACTCCACTCCACTCCACTCCACTCCACTCCACTCCACTCCACTCTACTCCACTCCACTCCACTCTACTCCACTCCACTCCACTCCACTCCACTCCACTCCGCTCCGCTCCACTCCACTCCACTCCACTCCACTCTACTCCACTCCACTCCACTCTACTCCACTCCACTCCACTCCACTCCACTCCACTCCACTCCACTCCACTCTTTGAGCTCCAGCACCCTTTCGCATCGCGCGATAAGGAACTTTGTTCCAAAAAGTGTCGTGACAACTTTTCGTAAGAATTTTTTCCGTCTAGCCCCCTTTCACAACGCGCGATAAGGAACTTCGTTCCAAAACTACTCGACGGATTTTGACGAAACTTGGTACAATTATTTTTCACACTCCAGCGCTGGTTATAGAATACTTTTCATCACGCTACAATCAATAGGAGCAGAGCAGTGAAGGGAAATTTTAGGAAAATGGGAGAAGTTACTCCATACACGCTTTTAATTGTTTTTTTTTTTTGTTGTATAGCTATTAAGTCTGGGCAACATATAGGCTATAATTTATCTTGGAAACTTGAACACCTGATGCAGAACTGCAATAGATCAGCTAAACTATAAGAGATACAAAAATAGCGCCTTAGCAAAAATTGTTCCGCGCGTGATGAGCATTTTCTGCTGAGAAAATAAATTTGAAGATATGGAACACCTGATGTGGAACTCCAAGAGCCCAGCTGCACTATTACATAATTGTATAATTACTGTATAGTAATGACGTCTAAACAAGAGTTGTTCAGCCTGATGAGCACTCCCTGTTGTCGTATAAAAACTGAAGATCTGGAACACCTGATGTGGAACTCCAAGAGCCTAGCTACACTATAACATATATAGGAATGACGTCTTAGCAAGAGTTGTTCAGCCTAATGAGCACTCTCTGTTGACGTATGAAAATTGAGATCTGGAACAACTGATGTGGAATTCCAAGAGCCCAGCTACACTATAACATAAACAAATAACATTTTAGCAAGAGTTGTTTAGTGTGATGGGCATTTCCTGTTGACTTACAAAAATGAAAGATCTGGAACGTCTGGAATCGTCATGCACGTCCCATTGTTTTCCCGTCCCCAGGCTCTAAGAAGTCGACATCAGACGTTTCAGATCTTCGATTTTGACGACCCCATTGTCGCTGGCATAAGCAACAGGATCCGCGTACGAAGTCGCTGGCAGAAGCTAGTTGGAAAATAAAACTGGGTTAGCGAAAAAGATTCAACTTATATTTCAAGTTTAAAAGTAAAAACTTTCAGTAAAAAATTTGAACCGAGCCCGAGTTTAACACCTCAGAGTGCTGCGCTGCAGCTGAAGCGCTTGTGTCTTTCAAAGTTTTTCAGGCTAAAGAGATTTTCATTCAAAAAGGCATAATTATACGCCAGCTAACTGAAAAAGGCTAGAAGTGAAAGATACAATACATTGTATGAAATATGAGAATCTTTTTCATTGCTTCCTTAATTTTCACTACTGATGTAAATCAGTAGTTAATATCTGTTAATGCAAGAAAAGTGCTAATTGTTGCTACATAAGACCAATCGAGTATCGCAGAAGTTTACATTTGTTATTAAACCAAAACTTTTTTGGTTACTGAAATATAATATACAACAATCGCATGACTAGAAAACGTTTTACAACCGCTTGTAGACACTACAACCAGGTCTTAAACATTTAAATTTATAATGCCTTGATTAAACATAAATGAGTACCATGTAGACACAGGGGTTATCATTGTGCTGTGCAATTAAACTTTTAAAGGCAATTTTCTCCTATTAAAAGGATAGGCAATTTTCTCCTATTACAAGAATTTTTCGCAATTAAAAAGCATTTATTGTAATTTCATAAATGCAGCTTTCTAGAATCCAGACCTTTATAAAATGTCAAGCCGACATAGAAAAAAGACTTTAAAGTTATTTCCTCCAATTAAAAGTATTTATTGGCAAGGTTGGTTGAATTAATGGTGCTATTAAGGTGATTTTATAGCATTTATTGCAATTCAATGAATGTAACTCTCTTTTATGAACTTGGTATTGATAATTTGATGGCGGTTCCACATTAGTGCCGTGAACCCTCGTGAACAGGCGCGAACGAGAATATGGATGGTTTTCGCGGGCTTCACGCGCGTTCGCGCCTGTTCACCGATCAGTGTCGGTATTGTGCCGAGAATTCACGGCGAGAATTCACGGCACTTAAGAGCCGCCATTTAAGATTATTTCTGATCGCACCCTATGAATGTATGAACATGAGGATGAATGAATGAGAATGTTCTTGAAGGACGACGCCGGAGACAAACAAGCAGTATGCCCGTGCCTGCATGACGGGTTTTGATTGACGTTTCTAACATGCATTTGCTCAAGTAAAATGAGTAATTACATTAATATTTAATTGAAACGCAGCCCTTAACGAACTAAACTCGGCCTGTGATATGACTTTCTTGCTGGTGCTTCGTGCTGGTGTAATATTATTAGAGCATTTCATATTCAAATGACAGTAATTTCAAGCTGTACGATGCACTCCCTGACCCGCCTTGAGACAGCGAATCAATCAATGAAGGTTGCAGTTATACAGGAGGGCCTCGAAGTGCTGTCAATTTATAGATACAATCTACGAGGTGAGGCTTTCAGTTACAGATAAGTAGCTATTATTGCTGCATAACCGTATGAAATCGGGTTGGTAGTTTTCACACGACATTTGTTATTTTCGACAAAATACGAAGAAAAACAGCTGTGAAGTATTCACATTCTCAGGCTTTGGCCCTCTGTAGAGGGGCCCCGTTATAATGCAGATTCTGAGGCGCGCGTGGAACACAACGCGCCGTCGACCCGGGCATGGTCTATGGTCAGACAGCAAGTCGCCCATTACTCGCCGCCCGCATGCCCGCGCCTACGGTGGCCGGAGGTCGTCTGCCGACGTCCGACGCCGTGGGCGTCTACCACTGCGGCTGGGTTGGAGGGAGGACGCTGTACTCTTCCGCACGCGGCGCGCCTCCTCCTTCGCGAGCATGACTGCTTCGCACAAGAAGGCGACCGCTTCCCACTCCGTCTCGCCCCACAGCATGGCCTCGACCAATGCCGTGCGTGAGAGGTCTCCGTCTATCGCCGTCGTGAGGACACGGCGGTGCTCTGCCCATGCGGGGCAGTCCTGCACTGTATGCTCCACCGTGTCCTCCAGGCGATCTTCGCAGTGGTGACACCCAGACGTTTCCTCCTTCCTCATCAGACACAGGTACCTCCCGAAACATCCGTGTCCGGTGAGGACCTGCGTCAGGCGGAAGGTCAGGACGCCGTGACGCCTATCCAGCCACTTCTCAAAGAGGGGTCTTACCGCCGCGATCGCGGCGTGCCCAAGATAGATGTAATATATTAGCGCGAGTCTATTGCAAAGAAACCCTCAGGTTACTACGCCGAACAGCAACATTTACGATCACTAGGAAAACGAGAACCAACCAGGCAAATGACCGATACCAATTTTATGTAAAACGGCTGTCATATCTGAGCCAGCCAACAAAGTTTTTGGATATTAAATTGTGAGGCTTGTGGAGGTTGAACAGATGTATTTAATACGAGGAGGGTGGAGGGTCATGTTTCATCCAGCCGACGACGAGAGGAACGGAAAGAAGACGTGACGGCTAAGCGGTCAAGCGTTGAGGGGTGCGACGGGCGATAAGAAATTAATTTCTTTGTACGCGAATTCCTCGTGGCGTGTTCCAAACATTACTATACATTTGATCTTACCGCTCGCCGCCCCGTTCGAAGTCACCGCTCACAGCGGCAAGGTCGTAACGGGCCGATATGAAGATAGACCAATTACTTATAAAAATCCTTGTGTTTGATTGAATCTTATTACACGTCGCAGTACCTATCAACTCGTCACCGGTTGCTCTGTCGGTGGTATCTATGTGATGATCTTGACGGATTCGGTTCTCTATAGAATACTTGCTACTTATGGGAATTATACCCAGCTATGGATATATGGATTCATGGATTATACTAAGATTTGGGAACTACCAGAATCGTAATAAATCAATTTTTAATAAAAAAAACTGCCATTCCATAAATGAACATCACGTGAAAATGATATAGATTAGTGGTCGGCAACCTTTTCGTAGGCAAGGCAATGCTTTTTATTTATAATCGTTTATTATACGCAGGATAGGCGAGCAATCTGTATAATATATCTATATAATCTATAATCTATATATCTATATATATATCTGTATAATCGTATATCGTCACTATCGGCTTTAGCATCCTCGAAAAACATGAAAAGATTCATGATGAACAATTCCAAAATTATCGCAGCCGCCATCTTGGATTTGGATTTTGACCTCACTATCGGTTTTAACACCCTCGAAAATCATGGAAACGACTCCCATGATGAAAAATTCAAAAATTATCGCAGCCGCCACCTTGGATTTGGATTTTAACTTCACTATCGACTTTAGCATCCTCGAAAACCATGAAAACGACTCCAGTGATGAACATTTCGAAAATTATCGCAGCCGCCATCTTGGATTCTCATTTTGACATCGCCATCGGTTAAAGCACCCTCGAAAACGATGAAAACGACATCCATGATGAAAACTTTGAAATTTTATGCAGTCGCCATCTTGGATTTTGATTTTGACCTCACTATCAGCTTTAGCATCCTCGAAAAACATGAAAACAGTCATGATGAACAATTCCAAAATTATCGCAGCCGCCATCTTGGATTTGGATTTTAACCTCACTATCGGCTTTAGCATCCTCGAAAACCATGAAAACGACTGCCATGATGAATAATTCGAAAATTATGAAGCCGCCATCTTGAATTTTGATTTTGACCTCATTATCAGCTTTAGCATCCTCGGAAACCATGATAACGACTCCCATGATGAACATTTCGAAAATAATCGCAGCCGCCATCTTGGATTTTGATTTTGACCTTACTATCGGCTTTCATCATCATCATCAGCCCATAATGTTCCCACTGCTGGGACACAGGCCTCCTCTCTGTGAGAGGGAGTGGGCCATAATCCACCACGCGGGCCCAGTGCGGATTGGTGGATGTCACATGTCTTCGATTTTTTGGTTCTAGAACATGCCGGTTTCCTCACGATGTTTTCCTTCACCGTTTTGAGAGCAGTGGTGATGAAATAAATTACACAAAGTAATGCGCCAGGCGGGGTTCGAACCCACGACCTACAACTCGTAAGTCGGTACCGATACCACACGATATCCTCGAAAACCATGAAAACGACTCCCATGATGAAATTGAAGAACAATTCGAAAATTATAGCAGTCGCCATCTTGGATTTTGATTTTGATGTCACTATCGGCTTTAGCATCCTTGAAAACCATGAAAACGCCTTCCATGATGAACAATTCGTAAATTATCGCAGCCGCCATCTTAGATTTGGATTTTAACTTCACTATCGGCCTTAGCATCCTCGAAAACCATGAAAACGACTCCCATGATGAACAATTTGAAAATTATCGTAGCCGCCATCTTCGATTTTGATTTTGACCTCACTATCGGCTTTAGCATCCTCGAAAACCATGAAAACGACTCCCATGATGAACATTTCGAAAATTATCGCAGCCGCCATCTTGGATTTTGATTTTGACCTCACTATCGGCTTTAGCATCCTCGAAAACCATGAAAACGACTCTCATGATGAACATTTCGAAAATTATCGCAGCCGCCATCTTGGTTTCTCATTTTGACCTCACTATCGGTTTTAGCAACCTCGAAAACCATGAAAACGACATCCATGATTAAAACTTTGAATTTTTTTGCAGTCGCCATCTTGGTTTTTGATTTTGACCTCACTATCGGCTTTAGCATCCTCGAGAACCATGAAAACGACTCCCATGATGAACAATTCGAAAATTATCGCAGCCGCCATCTTGGTTTCTCATTTTGACCTCACTATCGGTTTTAGCAACCTCGAAAACCATGAAAACGACATCCATGATTAAAACTTTGAATTTTTTTGCAGTCGCCATCTTGGTTTTTGATTTTGACCTCACTATCGGCTTTAGCATCCTCGAAAACCATGGAAACGACTCCCATGATGAACATTTCGAAGATCATTGCAGCCGCCATCTTGGATTTTGATTTTGACCGTACTATCGGCTTTAGCACCCTCGAAAACCATGAAAACGACTCCCATGATGAAATTGATGAACAATTCGAAAATTATAGCAGCCGCCATCTTGGATTTGGATTTTAACTTCACTATCGGTTTTATCACCCTCGAAAACCTTGAAAACGACATCCATGATGAAAATTTTGAATTTTTTGCAGTCTGCATCTTGGATTTTGATTTACGATTGGGAGGGGGGGGAGGCCATAAAAGGGGAGGCTTGGTACTTTTGCCCTTCTGATGAGAGTTTTGACCTCACTATCGGCTTTAGCATCCTCGAAAACCATGAAAACGACTCCCATGAAGAAATTGATGAATAATTCGAAAATTTTAGCAGCTACGATTGGGAGGGGGGGGGGAGGCCAAAAAGGGGAGGCTTGGTACTTTTGCCCTACTCATGAGAGTTACTTGTAAGTTTGCTTGTCGTCACCCCTGAGTTACGCTTCACCCTATCTACCTTCGTTACGCTACGGAGGTCGCCGGCTCGCTTCGCTCGCCACCTCCCCCCTTCGCTCCACTTGGTCTCGCAGGTTCGCTCCACTCAGGACCTACCTACCACCGGAAAGCTAACGTGGCCTTTTCCCTACGCTACGCTACGCTTCGCTTTACCGCTACCTAGTTTTTCCGAGATATGATGGGGGGAGGGGAGAAGCGGGGGAGAGGGGGGAGTTTTGAAAAATGATTTTGACCAACTCTGGGCCCCTTGATATGGATCTGAAAAAAAAAGATTCTAAGTCTCTTCTGAGATCCGCCTAAGGAGGGGGAGAAGGGGGTAAAGAGGGGCAACTTTGAAAAGTGGTTTTTACTTTTCCGAGCTTCCTCTATACGAATCCGTAAAAATACAAAACACGGGTCTCTTTGTTTCTGAGATACGATTTTGAGGGGGGGGAGGCCAAAAAGGGGAGGCTTGGTACTTTTGCCCTACTCATGAGAGTTACTTGTTAGTTTGTTTGTCGTCACCCCTGAGTCACGCTTCACCCACTCAACCTTCGTTACGCTACGAAGGTCGCCGGCTCGATTCGCTCGCCACCTCCCCCCTTCGCTCCACTCGGTCTCGCAGGTTCGCTCCACTCGGGACCTACCTACCACCGGAAAGCTATCGTCGGGAGAGGGGTGAGTTTGAAAAATTATTTTGACATACTCTGGGCCCCTTGATATAAATCAGAAAAAAAAATGTTCCAAGTCTCTTCTGAGATCCGCCTAAAGGGGGAGAAGGGGATTAAGGGGGGAGGGAACATTGAAAAATGGTTTTTAGTTTTCCGAGCAACCTCTATACGAATCTGTAAAAAAATAAAAAACGGGTCTCTTAGTTTCCGAGATACGATTGGGAGGGGGGGGGGGGGGCAAAATGGGGAGGCTTGGTACTGTTGCCCTACACATGAGAGTTACTTGTAAGTTTGCTTGTCGTCATCCCCGAGTTACGCTTCACCCACTCAACCTTCGTTACGCTACGGGGGTCGCCGGCTCGCTTCGCTCGCCACCTCCCCCCTTCGCTCCACTCGGTCTCGCAGGTTCGCTCCACTCGGGACCTACCTACCACCGGAAAGCTATCATGACCTTATTCCTACGCTACGCTTCGCTTCGCTTTACTGCTACCTACTTTTTTCGAGATACGACGGGGGGTGGGGTCGAGAGGGGGAGAGGGGGGAATTTTTAAAAATGATTTTGACCAACTCTGGGTTCCTTGATATGAATCTGAAAAAAAAAATGTTGCAAGTCTGTAAAACTTCCGAGATCCGTCTAAAGGGGGAGAAGGGGGGCAAGGGGGGGGAACTTTGAAAAATGGTTTTTACTTTTCCGAGCCTCCTCTATACGAATCCGTAAACAAACAAAACATGGGTCTCTTAGTTTCCGAGATACGACGGGGGGAGGGGTGAAGGGGGGGAGAGGGGAGAGTTTTGAAAAATGATTTTGACCAACTATGGGGCCCTTGACATGAAACTGAAAAAAAAACTGTTGCAAGTCTGTTAACTTCCGAGATCCTCCTAAAGGGGGGAGAAGGGGAAAAGGGGAGGGGGGACTCTAAAAAATGATTTTTACGTTTCCGAACCTCCTCTATACGAATCCGTAAAAAAACAAAACACGGGTCTCTTAGTTTCCGAGATACGATGGGGAGGGGGGAGAGGGGGGGCGAAAAGGGGAGGTTTGGGATTTTTCCCATACTCACGAGAGTGACTTGTTTACGAATCTGTCAAAATATACCCACCTCCCCCTTCACCATCTGGGAGAACAATTCTGTCAGTGAGTGAGTGGTAATCGAGCTTTATATAGTATAACTAGTATTTGCGCGTTGCGCGAGCTGCACGCAGCTCGCGGGGTCGTGTTTTGGAGAAGTATTCCTTACTTTTATAAAATTTTGAGAACCCATAAGAATCTTTAAATGAATTGGAAAATCAATAGTCCTCAAAAGATTTTGTAAATTATTAAATTATATAAAAAAAAAAATAATATTCTGAAAACCCTTATAACTAATTCAATAAAAAAAAGAAACAAAATTAAAAAAAAAAAACATTAAATTGAGAATTCCTTAGGATAAAAAGAATTTTAAAATCCGTTAGAGCACTTAATAGATTTTGAAACCCCTAAAGAACCCCTAATCCAATCTAAAACCTTATTAAAAACTCAGAAGGGAGGCATAAGGGGCAACTTTGAAAAATGTTTTTTTACTGTTCCGAGCCTCCTCTAAACGAATCCGTAAATAAAAAGAACACGGGTCTCTTAGTGTCTGAGAAACGATTGGGAGGGGGGGGAGGAGCCAAAAAGGAGAGGCTTAGTACTTTTGCCCTACTAATGAGAATTACTTGTAAGTTTGCTTGTCGTCACCCCTGAGTTACGCTTCATCCACTCAACCTTCGTTACGTCCCATGATGAAATTGATGAACATTTCGAAAATTATCAAAGCCGCCATCTTGGATTTTGATTTTGACCTCGCCATTGGCTTTAGCATCCTCGAAAACCATGAAAACGACTCCCATGATGAAATTGATGAACAATTCGAAAATTAAAGCAGCCGCCATCGTGGACTCACATTTTGACCTCACCTACGGTTTTAGCACCCTCGAATACCATGAAAACGACTCCCATGATGAACAATTCGAAAATAATCGCAGACGCCATCTTGGATTTGGATTTTAACCTCACTATCGGCTTTAGCATCCTCGAAAACCATAAAAACGACTCCCATGATGAACATTTCGAAAATTATCGAAGCCGCCATCTTGGATTTTGATTGTGACCTCGCCATCGGTTTTAGCTCCCTCGAAAACCATGAAAACGACACCCATAATGAACAATCCGAAAATAATCGCAGCCGCCAACTTGGATTCTCATTTTGACCTCGCCATCGGTTTTGGCACCCTCGAAAACCATGAAAACGACTCCCATGATGAAATTGATGAACAATTCGAAAATTATAGCAGCCGCCATCTTGGATTCTCATTTTGACCTCGCCATCGGTTTTATCACCCTCGAAAACCATGAAAATGACATCCATAATGAAAACTTTGAATTTTTTGCAGTCTGCATCTTGGATTTTGATTTTGAACTCACTATCGGCTTTAGCATCCTCGAAAACCATGAAAACGACTCCCTTGATGAACAATTCGAAAATTATCGCAGCCGCCATCTTGGATTCTCATTTTGACCTCGCCATCGGTTGTAGCACCCTCGAAAACCATGAAAACGCCACCCATGATGAAATTGATGAACAATTCGAAAATAATCGCAGCCGCCATCTTGGATTCTCATTTTGACCTCGCCATCGGTTTTAGCACCCTCGAAAACCACGAAAACGACTCCCATGATGAAATTGATGAACAATTCGAAAATTATAGCAGCCGCCATCTTGGATTCCCATTTTGACCTCGCCATCGGTTTTATCACCCTCGAAAACCATGAAAACGACACCCATGATGAAATTGATGAACAATTTTCAAAAAAAAAAAAAAAAAAAGCCGCCATCTTGGATTCTCATTTTGACCTCGCTATCGGTTTTAGCACCCTCGAAAACCATGAAAACGATTCCCATGATGAACATTTCGAAAATTATCACAGCGGCCATTTTGATTTTGACCTCACTATCGGCTTTAGCATCCTCGAAAACCATGAAAACGACGTGTCTCGCGCCCGTCGCGTAGAAGGGCCTTAAAAGATTTTGAAACCCCTTAAGAACCCCCTAATCCAATCTAAAACCTTATTAAGAACTCAGAAAAAAATGGTCGAGCCTCCTCTATACGAATCCGTAAAAAAACTGAACACGGGTCTCTTAGTTTCTGAGATACGATTGGGAGGGAGGCCAAAAAGGGGAGGCTTGGTACTCTTGCCCTACTCATGAGAGTTACTTGTAAGTTTGCTTGTCGTCGCCCCTGAGTTACGCTTCACCCACTCAACCTTCGTTACGCTACGGAGGTCGCCGGCTCGCTTCGCTCGCCACCTCCCCCCTTAGCTCCACTCGGTCTCGCAGGTTCGCTCCACTCAGGACCTACCTACCACCGGAAACCTATCGTGACCTAATCCCTACGCTTCACTTTACCGCTACATAGTTTTTCCGAGATACGATGGGTGGAGGGGTGAAGAGGGGGAGATGGGGGAGTGTTGAAAAATGATTTTGACCAACTCTGGGCCCCTTGATATGAATCTGAAAAAAATATGTTGCAAGTATGTTAACCTCCAAAATCCGCCTAAAGGGGGAAGAAGGGGGGGAACTTTGAAAAATAACTTTTACTTTTCCGAGCCTCCTCTATACGAATCCATAAAAAAACAAAAAACGGTTCTCATAGTTTCTGAGATACGATTGGGAGGGGGGGGGGGGGGTTGGGCCAAAAAGGGGAGGCTTGGTATTTTTGCCCTTCTCATGAGAGCTACTTGTAAGTTTGCTTGTCGTCACCCCTGAGTTACGCTTCACCCACTCAACCTTCGTTACGCTATGGAGGTCGCCGGCTCGCTTCGCTCGCCACCTCCCCCTTCGCTCCACTCGGTCTCGCAGGTTCGCTCCACTCAGGACCTACCTACCACCGGTAAGCTATCGTGACCTCATCCCTACGCTTCGCTTTACCGCTACATAGTTTTTCCGAGATACGATGGGGGGAGGGGTGAAGAGGGGGAGAGGGGGAGTTTTGAAAAATGAATCTGAAAAAAAAAAATGTTGCAAGTTTGTTAACTTCCGAGATCCGCATAAAGGGGGAGAAGGGGAGCAATGGGGGAGGGAACTTTGAAAAATGGTTTTTAGTTTTCCGAGCCACCTCTATACGAATCCGTAAAAAACAAAACACGGGTCTCTTAGTTTCCGAGATACGATTGGGAGGGGGGGGAGGCAAAAATGGGGAGGCTTGGTACTGTTGCCCTGCACATGAGAGTTACTTGTAAGTTTGCTTGTCGTCACCCCTGAGTTACGCTTCACCCACTCAACCTTCGTTACGCTATGGAGGTCGCCGGCTCGCTTCGCTCGCCACCTCCCCCCTTCGCTCCACTCGGTCTCGCAGGTTCGCTCCACTCGGGACCTACCTACCACCGGAAAGCTATCGTGACCTTATCCCTACGCTACGCTTCGCTTCGCTTTACTGCTACCTACTTTTTCCGAGATACGACGGGGGGAGGGGTGAAGAGGGGGAGAGGGGGGGAGTTTTGAAAAATGGTTTTGACCAACCCTGGGCCCCTAGATATGAATCTGAAAAAAAAAATGTTGCAAGTCTGTTAACTTCCGAGATCCGCCTAAAGGGGGGAGAAGGGGGGCAAGGGGGGAGGAACTTTGAAAAATGGTTTTTACTTTTCCAAGCCTCCTCTATACGAATCCGTAAAAAAACAAAACACGGGTCTCTTAGTTTCCGAGATACGATGGGGGGAGGGGTGAAGAGGGGGAGAGGGGGGAGTTTAAAAAAACGATTTTGACCAACTCTGGGCCCCTTGATATGAATCTGAAAAAAAAAAATTGCAAGTCTGTTAACTTCCGAGATCCGCCTAAAGGGGGGAGAAGGGGGGAAAGGGGGGGAACTTTGAAAAATGTTTTTTACTTTTCCGAGCCTCCTCTATACGAATCCGAAAAAAAACAAAACACGGATCCCTTAGTTTCCGAGATACGATGGGGAGGGGGGAGAGGGGGGGCGAAAAGGGGAGGTTTGGGATTTTTCCCATACTCACGAGAGTTACTTGTATACGAATCTGTCAAAATATACCCACCTCCCCCTTCACCATCTGGGAGAACAATTCTGTCAGTGAGTGAGTGAGTCAGTGAGTGGTAATCGAGCTTTATATAGTATAACTAGTATTTGCGCGTTGCGCGAGCTGCAAGCAGCTCGCGGGGTCGTGTTTTGGAAAAGTATTCCTTACCTTAATAAAATTTTAAGAATCCATAAGAATCATTAAACCAATTGGAAAATCCATAGACCTAAAAAGATTTCGTAAATTATTAAATTATGTAAAATATTTTTAATATTTTGAAAACCCTTCTAACTAATTCAATAAAAAAAGAAACAAAATTTAAAATTAAACAAAATAAATTGAGAATTCCTAAGGATATTTAAAAGAATTTTAAAATCCGTTAGAGCACTTAAAAGATTTTGAAACCCCTTAAGAACCCCCTTATCCAATCTAAAACCATACTAAAAACTCAGAAGGGAGTTATGGGGCAACTTTGAAAAATGGTTCTCACTTTTCCGAGCCTCCTCTATTCGAATCCGTAAAAAAACAAAACACGGGTCTCTTAGTTACCGAGATACGATGGGGGGAAGGGTGAAGGGAGGAGAGGGGGGAGTTTTGAAAAATGATTTTGACACACTTTGGGCCCTTTGATATGAATCTGAAAAAAATATGTTCCAAGTCTCTTCTGAGATCTACCTAAAGGGGGGGAGAAGGGAGTAAAGAGGGTGAACTTTGAAAAATGATTTTTTCTTTTCCGAGGCTCCTCTATACGAATTCGTAAAAAAACTGAACACGGGTCTCTTAGTTTCGGAGATACGATTGGGAGGGGGGAGGGAGGCCAAAAAGGGGAGGCTTGGTACTTTTGCCCTTCTCATGAGAGTAACTTGTAAGTTTCCTTGTCGTCACCCCTGAGTTACGCTTCATCCACTCAACTTTCGTTACGTCCCATGATGAAATTGATGAACATTTCGAAAATTATCGAAGCCGCCATCTTGGATTTTGATTTTGACCTCACTATCGGCTTTAGCATCCTCGAAAACTATGAAAACGACTCCCATGATGATATTGATGAACAACTCGAAAATTATTATTATAGCAGCCGCCATCTTGGATTCTCATGTTGACCTCCATCGGTTTTAGCACCCTCGAAAACCATGAAAACGACATCCATGATGAAAACTTTGATTTTTTTGCAGTCGCCATCTTGGATTTTGATTTTGACCTCGCTAACGGCTTTAGTATCCTCGAAACCACGAAAACGATTCCCATGATGAACAATTCGAAAATTATCGCAGCCGCCATCTTGGATTTTGATTTTGACCTCACAATTGGCTTCAGCATCCTCGAAAACCATGAAAACGACTCCCATGATGAACATTTCTAAATTGTCGCAGCCGCCATCTTGGATTTTGTTTTTGACCTCACTATCGGCTTATTTAGCATCCTCGAAAACCATGAAAGCGACTCCCATGAAGAACGTTTCGAAAATTATCGCAGCCGCTATCTTGGATTTGGATTTTAACCTCACTATCGGCTTAAG
This sequence comes from Agrotis clavis, assembly GCA_954870645.1. Taxonomy (NCBI): domain Eukaryota; kingdom Metazoa; phylum Arthropoda; class Insecta; order Lepidoptera; family Noctuidae; genus Agrotis; species Agrotis clavis. The sequence continues at coordinate 4,105,757 of OX940917.1, forward strand.
CATCCTCGAAAACCATGAAAACGACTCCCATGATGAACAATTCTAAAATTATCGCAGCCGCCATCTTGGAATTTGATTTTGCCCTCACTATCGGCTTTAGCATCCTCGAAAACCATGAAAACGACTCTCATGATGAAAACTTTGAATTTTTTGCAGGCGCCATCTTGGAATTTGATTTTGGCCTCATTATCGGCTTTGGCATCCTCGAAAACCATGGAAACGACTCCCATGATGAACAATTCGAAAATTATCGCAGCCGCCATCTTGGATTTTGATTTTGACCTCACTATTGGCTTTAGCATCCTCGAAAACCATGAAAACGACATCAATGATGAAAACTTTGTATTTTATGCAGTCGCCATCTTGGATTTTGTTTTTGACCTCACTATCGGCTTATTTAGCATCCTCGAAAACCATGAAAGCGACTCCCATGATGAACATTTCGAAAATTATCGCAGCCGCCATCTTGGATTTGGATTTTAACCTCACTATCGGCTTTAGCATCCTCGAAAACGATGATAACGACTCCCATGATGAAAACTTTGAATTTTTTGCAGTCGCCATCTTGGAATTTGATTTTGACCTCACTATCGGCTTCAGCATCCTCGAAAACCATGAAAACGACACCCATGATGAACATTTCTAAATTATCGCAGCCGCCATCTTGGATTTTGATTTTGACCTCACTATCGGCTTTAGCATCCTCGAAAACCATGAAAACGACTCCCATGATGAACATTTCTAAATTATCCCAGCCGCCATCTTGAATTTTGATTTTGACCTCACTATCGGCTTCAGCATCCTCGAAAACCATGAAAACGACTCCCATGATGAACATTTCTAAATTGTCGCAGCCGCCATCTTGGATTTTGATATTGACCTCACTATCGGCTTCAGCATCCTCGAAAACCATGAAAACGACTCCCATGATGAACATTTCTAAATTGTCGCAGCCGCCATCTTTGATTTTGATTTTGACCTCACTATCAGCTTTAGCATCCTCGAAAACCATGAAAACGACATCAATGATGAAAACTTTGTATTTTACGCAGTCGCCATCTTGGATTTTGTTTTTGACCTCACTATCGGCTTATTTAGCACCCTCGAAAACCATGGAAGCGACTCCCATGATGAATATTTCGAAAATTATCGCAGCCGCCATCTTGGATTTGGATTTTAACCTCACTATCGGCTTTAGCATCCTCGAAAACCATGATAACGACACTCATGATGAAATCACAAAAACTATCCATCACAAAAAGAATTTTTCAATTCTAAACCAAACAAAACAAACTTTTCAGTTTAGATATAAAATTATGATATTTAAAATATTATTGTGTTAGGTACGCACTTACTGCCCTTCGAACACTGCATTTTTTGTAGTCGTCATCTTGGATTTGGATTTTAACTTCACTATCGGCTTTAGCATCCTCGAAAACCATGAAAACGACTCCCATGATGAAATTGATGAACAATTCGAAAATTATAGCAGCCGCCACCGTGGATTCTCATTTTGGCCTCGCTATCGGTTTTAGCACACTCGAATACCACGAAAACGACTCCCATGATGAACAATTCGAAAATTATAGCAGCCGCCATCTTGGATTTTGATTTTGACCTCACTATCGGCTTTAGCATCCTCGAGAACCATGAAAACGACTCCCATGATGAACAATTCGAAAATTATCGCAGCCGCCATCTTGGATTTGGATATTAACCTCTTTTTCGGTTTTAGCATCCACGAAAACCATGAAAACGACTCCCATGATGAACATTTCGAAAATTATGGCAGCCGCCATCTTCGATTCTAATTTTGTCCTCGCTATCGGTTTTAGCACCCTTGAATACCACGAAAACGACTACCATGATGAACAATTTGAAAATTATCGCAGCCGCCATCTTGGATTTTGATTTTGACCTCACTATCGGCTTTAGCATCCTCGAGAACCATGAAAACGACTCCCATGATGAACATTTCGAAAATTATCGCAGCCGCCATCTTGGATTTGGATATTAACCTCACTTTCGGTTTAAGCATCCTCGAAAACCATGAAAACGACTCCCATGATGAACATTTCGAAAATTATCGCAGCCGCCATCTTGGATTTTGATTTTGACCTCACTATCGGCTTTAGCATCCTCGAAAACCATGAAAACGACACCCATGATGAACAATTCGAAAATTATCGCAGCCGCCATCTTGGATTTTAATTTTGACCTCACTATCGGCTTTAGCATCCTCGAAAACCATGAAAACGACACCCATGATGAACAATTCGAAAATTATAGCAGCCGCCATCTTGGATTCTCATTTTGACCTCGCCATCGGTTTTAGCACCCTCGAATACCATGAAAACGACTCCCATGATGACCAATTCGAAAATTATCGCAGCCGCCAACTTGGATTTTGATTTTGACCTCACTATCGGCTTTAGCATCCTCGAGAACCATGAGAACGACTCCCATGATGAACAATTCGAAAAATATCGCAGCCGCCATCTGGAATTTGGATTTAAACCTCACTATCGGCTTAAGCATCCTCGAAAACTATGAAAACGACTCCCATGATGAAATTGATGAACAAATCGAAAATTATAGCAACCGCCACCTTGGATCCTCATTTTGACCTCGCCATCGGTTATATCACCCTAGAAAACCATGAAAACGACTCCCATGATGAACATTTCGAAAATTATCGCAGCCGCCATCTTGGATTTTGATTTTGACCTCACTATCGGCTTTAGCATCCTCGAAAACCATGAAAACGACACCCATGATGAACAATTCGAAAATTATCGCAGCCGCCATCTTGGATTTTAATTTTGACCTCACTATCGGCTTGAGCATCCTCGAAAACCATGAAAACGACTCCCATGATGAAATAGATGAACAATTCGAAAATTATAGCAGCCGCCATCTTGGATTCTCATTTTGACCTCACTATCGGCTTTAGCACCCTCGAATACCATGAAAACGACTCCAATGACGAACAATTCGAAAATATCGCAGCCGCCATCTTTGATTTTGATTTTGACCTCACTATCGGCTTTGCAGCCTCGAATACCATGAAAACGACTCCCATGATGAACAATTCGAAAATTATCGCAGCCGCCAACTTGGATTTTGATTTTGACCTCACTATCGGCTTTAGCATCCTCGAGAACCATGAGAACGACTCCCATGATGAACAATTCGAAAAATATCGCAGCCGCCATCTGGAATTTGGATTTAAACCTCACTATCGGCTTAAGCATCCTCGAAAACTATGAAAACGACTCCCATGATGAAATTGATGAACAAATCGAAAATTATAGCAACCGCCACCTTGGATTCTCATTTTGACCTCGCCATCGGTTTTAGCACCCTCGAAAACCATGAAAACGACTCCCACGATGAACAATTCGAAAATTATCGCAGCCGCCATCTTGGATTTTGATTTTGACCTCACTATCGGCTTTAGCATCCTCGAGAACCATGAGAACGACTCCCATGATGAACAATTCGAAAAATATCGCAGCCGCCATCTGGAATTTGGATTTAAACCTCACTATCGGCTTAAGCATCCTCGAAAACTATGAAAACGACTCCCATGATGAAATTGATGAACAAATCGAAAATTATAGCAACCGCCACCTTGGATTCTCATTTTGACCTCGCCATCGGTTTTAACATCCTCGAAAACCATGAAAACGACTCCCATGATGAACAATTCGAAAATTATCGCAGCCGCCATCTTGGATTTTGATTTTGACCTAACTATCGGCTTTAGCATCCTCGAGAACCATGAAAACGACTCCTATGATGAACAATTCGAAAACTATCGCAGCCGCCATCTGGAATTTGGATTTAAACCTCACTATCGGCTTTAGCATCCTCGAAAACCATGAAAACGACTCCCATGATGAACATTTTGAAAATTATTGCAGCCGCCATCTTGGATTTGGATATTAACCTCACTTTCGGTTTTAGCATCCTCGAAATACATGAAAACGACTCCCTTGATGAACATTTCCAAAATTATCGCAGCCGCCATCTTGGATTTTGATTTTGACCTCACTATCGGCTTTAGCATCCTCGAAAACAATGAAAACGACTCCCATGAAGAAATTGATGAACAATTCGAAAATTATAGCAGCCGCCATCTTGGATTCTCATTTTGACCTCTCCATCGGTTTTAGCACCCTCGAAAACCATGAAAACGACTCCCATGATAAACAATTTGAAAATTATCGCAGCCGCCACCTTGGATTTGGATATTAACCTCACTCTCGGTTTTAGCATCCTCGAAAACCATGAAAACGACTCCCTTGATGAACATTTCGAAAATTATCGCAGCCGCCATCTTGGATTTTGATTTTGACCTCACTATCGGCTTTAGCATCCTCGAAAACCATGAAAACGACACCCATGATGAAATTGATGAACAAATCGAAAATTATGGCAGCCGCCATCGTGGATTCTAATTTTGTCCTCGCTATCGGTTTTAGCACCCTCGAATACCACGAAAACGACTCCCATGATGAACAATTCGAAAATTATCGCAGCCCCCATCTTGGATTTTGATTTTGACCTAACTATCGGCTTTAGCATCCTCGAGAACCATGAAAACGACTCCTATGATGAACAATTCGAAAATTATCGCAGCCGCCATCTGGAATTTGAGTTAAACCTCACTATCGGCTTTAGCATCCTCGAAAACCATGAAAACGACTCCCATGATGAACATTTCGAAAATTATTGCAGCCGCCATCTTGGATTTGGATATTAACCCCACTCTCGGTTTTAGCATCCTCGAAAACCATGAAAACGACTCCCTTGATGAACATTTCGAAAATTATCGCAGCCGCCATCTTGGATTTTGATTTTAACCTCACTATCGGCTTTAGCATCCTCGAAAACCATGAAAACGACACCCATGATGAAATTGATGAACAAATCGAAAATTATGGCAGCCGCCATCTTGGATTCTAATTTTGTCCTCGCTATCGGTTTTAGCACCCTCGAATACCACGAAAACGACTCCCATGATGAACAATTCGAAAATTATCGCAGCCGCCATCTTGGATTTTGATTTTGACCTAACTATCGACTTTAGCATCCTCGAGAACCATGAAAACGACTCCTATGATGAACAATTCGAAAACTATCGCAGCCGCCATCTGGAATTTGGATTTAAACCTCACTATCGGCTTTAGCATCCTCGAAAACCATGAAAACGACTCCCGTGATGAACATTTTGAAAATTATTGCAGCCGCCATCTTGGATTTGGATATTAACTTCACTTTCGGTTTTAGCATCCTCGAAATACATGAAAACGACTCCCTTGATGAACATTTCCAAAATTATCGCAGCCGCCATCTTGGATTTTGATTTTGACCTCACTATCGGCTTTAGCATCCTCGAAAACAATGAAAACGACTCCCATGAAGAAATTGATGAACAATTCGAAAATTATAGCAGCCGCCATCTTGGATTCTCATTTTGACCTCTCCATCGGTTTTAGCACCCTCGAAAACCATGAAAACGACTCCCATGATAAATAATTTGAAAATTATCGCAGCCGCCACCTTGGATTTGGATATTAACCTCACTCTCGGTTTTAGCATCCTCGAAAACCATGAAAACGACTCCCTTGATGAACATTTCGAAAATTATCGCAGCCGCCATCTTGGATTTTGATTTTGACCTCACTATCGGCTTTAGCATCCTCGAAAACCATGAAAACGACACCCATGATGAAATTGATGAACAAATCGAAAATTATGGCAGCCGCCATCGTGGATTCTAATTTTGTCCTCGCTATCGGTTTTAGCACCCTCGAATACCACGAAAACGACTCCCATGATGAACAATTCGAAAATTATCGCAGCCCCCATCTTGGATTTTGATTTTGACCTAACTATCGGCTTTAGCATCCTCGAGAACCATGAAAACGACTCCTATGATGAACAATTCGAAAACTATCGCAGCCGCCATCTGGAATTTGGATTTAAACCTCACTATCGGCTTTAGCATCCTCGAAAACCATGAAAACGACTCCCATGATGAACATTTCGAAAATTATTGCAGCCGCCATCTTGGATTTGGATATTAACCTCACTTTCGGTTTTAGCATCCTCGAAATACATGAAAACGACTCCCTTGATGAACATTTCCAAAATTATCGCAGCCGCCATCTTGGATTTTGATTTTGACCTCACTATCGGCTTTAGCATCCTCGAAAACCATGAAAACGACTCCCATGAAGAAATTGATGAACAATTCGAAAATTATAGCAGCCGCCATCTTGGATTCTCATTTTGACCTCTCCATCGGTTTTAGCACCCTCGAAAACCATGAAAACGACTCCCATGATAAACAATTTGAAAATTATCGCAGCCGCCAACTTCGATTTTGTTTTTGACCTCACTATCGGCTTTAGCATCCTCGAAAACCATGAAAGCGACTCCCATGATGAACAATTCAAAAATTATCGCAGCCGCCACCTTGGATTCTCATTTTGACCTCGCCATCGGTTTTAGCAACCTCGAAAACCATGAAAACGTCTCCCATGATGAAATTGATGAACAATTCGAAAATTATCGCAGCCGCCACCTTGGATTCTTATTTTGACCCCGCCATTGGTTTTAGCACCCTCGAAAACCATGAAAACGACTCCCATGATGAAATTGATGAACAATTCGAAAATTATAGCAGCCGCCATCTTGGATTCTCATTTTGACCTCTCCATCGGTTTTAGCACCCTCGAAAACCATGAAAACGACTCCCATGATGAACAATTCGAAAATTATCGCAGCCGCCACCTTGGATTCTCATTTTGACCTCGCCATCGGTTTTAGCACCCTCGAAAACCATGAAAACGACTCCCATGATGAAATTTATGAACAATTCGAAAATTATAGCAGCCGCCATCTTAGATTCTCATTTTTACCTCGCCATCGGTTTTATCAACCTCGAAAACCTTGAAAACGACATCCATGATGAAAATTTTGAATTTTTTGCTGTCTGCATCTTGGATTTTGATTTACGATTGGGAGGGGGGGGGAGGCCATAAATGGGGAGGCTTGGTACTTTTGCCCTTCTGATGAGAGTTTTGACCTCACTATCGGCTTTAGCATCCTCGAAAACCATGAAAACGACTCCCATGAAGAAATTGATGAACAATTCGAAAATTATAGCAGCTAAGATTGGGAGGGGGGGAGGCCAAAAAGGGGAGGCTTGGTACTTTTGCCCTACTCATGAGTGTTACTTGTAAGTTTGCTTGTCGTCACCCCTGAGTTACGCTTCACCCACTCAACCTTCGTTACGCTACGGAGGTCGCCGGCTCGCTTCGCTCGCCACCTCCCCCCTTCGCTCCACTCGGTCTCGCAGGTTCGCTCCACTCAGGACCTACCTACCACCGGAAAGCTATCGTGTCCTCATCCCTACGCTTAACTTTACCGCTAAATAATTTTTCCGAGACACGATGGGTGGAGATGTGAAGAGGGGGAGAGGGGGGAGTTTTGAAAATTTTTTTTGACATACTCTGGCCCCTCGATATGAATCTGAAAAAATAAAATGTTCCAAGTCTCTTCTGAGATCCGCCTGAAAGGGGGGGGGAGATGGGGGTAAGAGGGGGAACTTTGCATAAATTGGATTTTTCTTTTTCGAGCCTCCTCTATATGAATCCGTAATAAAACAAAACACGGGTCTCTTAGTTTCTGAGATACGATTGGGAGGGGGGGGGAAGGCCAAAAAGGGGAGGCTTGGTTATTTTGCCTTACTCATAAGAGTTACTTGTAAGTTTGCATGTCGTCACCCCCGAGTTGCGCTTCACCCACTCAACCTTCGTTACGCTACGGGGGTCGCCGGCTCGCTTCGCTCGCCACCTCCCCCCTTCGCTCCACTCGGTCTCGCAGGTTCGCTCCACTCGGGACCTACCTACCACCGGAAAGCTAATCATGACCTTATCCCTACGCTACGCTGCGCTTCGCTTTACCGCTATGGGGGGAGGGGTGAAGAGGGGGAGAGGGGAGAGTTTTGAAAAATGATTGTGACATACTCTGGGCCCCTTGATATGAATCTGAAAAAAAAAATGTTGCAAGTCTGTTAACTTCCGAGATCCGCCTAAAGGGGGGAGAAGGGGGGCAAGGGGGGAGGAACTTTGAAAATGGTTTTTACTTTTCCGAGCCTCCTCTATACGAATCCGTAAAAAAACAAAACACGGGTCTCTTAGTTTCCGAGATACGATGGGGGGAGGGGTGAAGAGGGGGAGAGGGGGGAGTTTTGAGAAATGATTTTGACCAACTCTGGGCCCCTTGATATGAATCTGAAAAAAGAAACGTTGCAAGTCTGTTAACTTCCGAGATCCGCCTAAAGGGGGGAGAAGGGGGGCAAGGGGGGGGAACTTTGAAAAATGGTTTTTACTTTTCCGAGCATCTTCTATACGAATCCGTAAAAAAAACAAAATACGGGTCTCTTAGTTTCCGAGATACGATGGGGAGGGGGGGGAGGGGGGGCAAAAAGGGGAGGTTTGGGATTTTTCCCATACTCACCAGAGTTACTTGTTTACGAATCTGTCAAAATATACCCACCTCCCCCTTCACCATCTGGGAGAACAATGATGTCAATCAGTCAGTGAGTGAGTGAGTGAGTGGTAATCGAGCTTTATATAGTATAACTAGTATTTGCGCGTTGCGCGAGCTGCACGCAGCTCGCGGGGTCGTATTTTGGATAAGTATTCCTTACCTTTATAAAATTTTGAGAATCCATATGAATCATTAAATGAATTGGAAAATCCATAGTCCTTAAAAGATTTTGTAAATTATATAACATATTTTTAATATTCTGAAAACCCTTTTATCTAATTCAATAAAAAAAAAGAAACAAAATTGAAAAAAAACCAAAATACATTGTGAATTCCTTAGGATAGTTAGAAGAATTTTAAAATCGGTTAGAGCACTTAAAAGATTTTAGAACCCCATAAGAACCCCATAAGCCAATCTAAAACTTGGAGGCATAAGGGGCAACTTTGAAAAATGGTTTTTACTTCCGAGCCTCCTCTATACGAATCCGTAAGAAAAAAAGAACACGGGTCTCTTAGTGTCTGAGATACGATTGGGAGGGGGGGGGAGCCAAAAAGGAGAGGCTTAGTACTTTTGCCCTACTCATGAGAATTACTTGTAAGTTTGCTTGTCGTCATCGTCACCCCTGAGTTACGCTTCATCCACTCAACCTTCGTTACGTCCCATGATGAAATTGATGAAGATTTTAAAAATTATCGAAGCCGCCATCTTGGATTTGGATTTTAACCTCACTATCGGCTTTAGCAAAAACGACTCCCATGATGAAATTGATGAACAATTCGCAAAATAATAGCAGCCGCCATCTTGGTTTCTCATTTTGACCTCACTATCGGCTTTAGCATCCTCGAAAACCATGAAAACGACCCCCATGATGAACAATTCGAAAATTATCGCAGCCGCCATCTTGGATTTTAATTTTGACCTCACTATCGGCTTTAGCATCCTCGAAAACCATGAAAACGACTCCCATGATGAACAATTCGAAAATTACCGCAGCCGCCATCCTGGACTTTGATTTTGATCTCACTATCGGCTTTAGCATCCTCGAAAACCATGAAAACGACTCCCATGATGAAATTGATGAACAATTTGAAAATTATAGCAGCCGCCATCTTGGATTCTCATTTTGTTCTCGGCATCGGTTTTAGCACCCTCGAAAACCATGAAAACGACATCCATGATGAAAACTTTGAATTTTTTGCATTCGCCATCTTGGACTTTAATTTAACCTCACTATCGGCTTAAGCATCCTCGAAAACCATGAAAACGACTCCCACGATGAAATTGTTGAACAATTCGAAAATTATAGCAGCCGCCATTTTGCATTCTCATTTTGACCTCGCCATCGGTTTTAGCACCCTCGAAAACCATGAAAACGACTCCCATGATGAAATTGATGAACAATTCGAAAATTATAGCAGCTGCCATCTCTGATTCTCATTTTGACCTCGCCATCGGTTTTAGCACCCTCGAAAACCATGAAAACGACTCCCATGATGAAATTGATGAACAATTCGAAAATTATAGCAGCTGCCATCTCTGATTCTCATTTTGACCTCGCCATCGGTTCTAGCAACCTCGAATACCATGAAAACGACTGCCATGATGAATAATTCGTAAATTATCACAGCCGCCATCTTGGATTTTGATTTTGACCTCACTATCGGCTTTAGCATCCTCGAGAACCATGAAAACGACATCCATGATTAAAACTTTGAAATTTTTTGCAGTCGCCATCTTGGATTTTAATTTTGGCCTCACTATCGGCTTTAGCATCCTCGAGAACCATGAAAACGACATCCATGATTAAAACTTTGAAATTTTTTGCAGTCGCCATCTTGGATTTTCATTTTGACCTCACTATCGGCTTTAGCATCTTTGAAAACCATGAAATCGACTCCCATAATGAACAATTCGAAAATTATCGCAGCCGCCGTCTTGGATTTGGAGTTTAACCTCACCATCGGCTTTAGCATCCTCGAAAACCATGAAAACGACTCTCATGATGAACATTTCGAAAATTATTATCGCAGCCGCCATCTTAGATTTTGATTTTGACCTTACTATCGGCTTTAGCATCCTCGAAAACCATGAAAACGTCTCCCATGATATATATTTCGAAAATTATCGCAGCCGCCATCTTAGATTTTGATTTTGACCACACTATCGACTTTAGCATCCTCGAAAACCATGAAAATGACTCCCATGATGAACAATTCAAAAATTATCGCAGCTGCCATCTTGGATTCTCATTTTGACCTCGCCATCGGTTTGAGCACCCTCGAAAACCATGAAAACGACATCCATGATGAAAACTTTAATTTTTTGCAGCCACCATCTTGGATTTGGTTTTTAACCTCACTATCGGCTTTAGCATCCTCGAAAACCATGAAAACGACTCTCATGATGAATAATTCGAAAATTATCGCAGCCGCCATCTTGGAATTTGATTTTGACCTCACTATCGGCTTTAGCATCCTTGAAAACCATGAAAACGTTTCCCATGATGAACAATTCGAAAGTTATCGCAGCCGCCATCTTGGATTCTCATTTTGACCTCGCCATCGGTTTGAGCACCCTCGAAAACCATGAAAACGACATCCATGATGAAAACTTTAATTTTTTGCAGCAACCATCTTGGATTTGGTTTTTAACCTCACTATCGGCTTTAGCATCCTCGAAAACCATGAAAACGACTCCCGTGATGAATATTTCGAAAATTATCGAAGCCGCCATCTTGGATTTTGATTTTGACCTCGCCATCGGTTTTAGTACCCTTGAAAACCTTGAAAACGACTCCCATGATGAACATTTCGAAAATTATCGCAGCCGCCATCTTGAATTTTAATTTTGAACTCAATATCGGCTTTAGCATCCTCGAAAACCATGAAAACACGACATCCATGATGAACAATTCGAAAATTATCGCAGCCGCCATCTTGGATTTTAATTTTGACCTCACTATCGGCTTTAGCATTCTCGGAAACCATGAAAACGACTCCCATGACGAACATTTCGAAAATTATCGCAGCCGCCATCTTGGATTCTCATTTTGACCTCGACATCGGCTTTAGCATCCTCGAAAACCATGAAAACGACTCCCATGATGAACAATTCGAAAATCATCGCAGCCGCCATCTTGGATTTTGATTTTAACCTCACTATCGGCTTTAGCATCCTCGAAAACCATGGAAACGACTCCCATGATGAAATTGATGAATAATTCGAAAATTATAGCAGCCGCCATCTTGGATTCTCATTTTGACCTCGCCATCGGTTTTAGCACCCTCGAAAACCATGAAAACGACTCCCATGACGAACATTTCGAAAATTATCGCAGCCGCCATCTTGGATTCTCATTTTGACCTCGCCATCGGCTTTAGCATCCTCGAAAACCATGAAAACGACTCCCATGATGAACAATTCGAAAATCATCGCAGCCGCCATCTGGGATTTGGATTTTAACCTCACTATCGGCTTTAGCATCCTCGAAAACCATGGAAACGACTCCCATGATGAAATTGATGAACAATTCGAAAATTATAGCAGCCGCCATCTTGGATTCTCATTTTGACCTCGCCATCGGTTTTAGCACCCTCGAAAACCATGAAAACGACTCCCATGATGAACATTTCGAAAATTATCGCAGCCGCCATCTTGGATTTTTATTTTGACCTCACTATCGGCTTTAGCATCCTCGAAAACCATGAAAACGACTCCCATGATGAACAATTCGAAAATTATCGCTGCCGCCATCTTAGATTTTTATTTTGACCTCGCCATCGGTTTTAGCACCCTCGAAAACCATGAAAACGACATCCATGATGAAAACTTTGAATCTTTTGCAGTTGCCGTCTTGGATTTTGAGTTTGACCTCACTATCGGCTTTAGCATCCTCGAAAACCTTGAAAACGACTCTCATGATGAACAATTCGAAAATTATCGCAGCCGCCATCTTGGATTCTCATTTTGACCTCGCCATCGGTTTCAGCACCGTCAAAAACCATGAAAACGACATCCATGATGAAAACTTTGATTTTTTTGCAGCCACCATCTTGGATTTGGTTTTTAACCTCACTATCGGCTTTAGCATCCTCGAAAACCATGAAAACGACTCCCGTGATGAATATTTCGAAAATTATCAAAGCCGCCATCTTGGATTTTGATTTTGACCTCACCATCGGTTTTAGTACCCTCGAAAACCATGAAAACAACTCCCATGATGAACATTTCGAAAATTATCGCAGCAGTCATCTTAGATTTTGATTTTGACCTTACTATCGGCTTTAGCATCCTCGAAAACCATGAAAACGTCTTCCATGATAAATGTTTCGAAAATTATCGCAGCCGCCATCTTGGATTTAGATTTTGGCCTCACTATCGGTTTTAGCACCCTCGAAAACCATGAAAACGACATCTATCATTAAAACTTTGAAATTTTTTGCAGTCACCATCTTGGATTTTGATTTAGACCTTACTATCGGCTTTAGCATCCTCGAAAACCATGAAAACGACTCCCATGATGAACATTTCGAAAATTATCGCAGCCGCCATCTTGTATTTCGATTTTGACCTCACTATCGGTTTTAGCACCCTCGAAAACCATGAAAACGACATCTATCATTAAAACTTTGAAATTTTTTGCAGTCACCATCTTGGATTTTGATTTAGACCTCACTATCGGCTTTAGCGTCCTCGAAAACCATGAAAACGATTCCCATGATGAACATATCAAAAATTATCGCAGCCGCCATCTTAGATTTTGATTTTGACCTCACTATCGGCTTTAACATCCTCGAAAACCATGAAAACGACTCCCACGATGAAATTGTTGAACAATTCGAAAATTATAGCAGCCGCCATCTTGCATTCTCAATTTGACCTCGCCATCGGTTTTAGCACCCTCGAAAACCATGAAAACGACTCCCATGATGAAATTGATGAACAATTCGAAAATTATAGCAGCTGCCATCTCTGATTCTCATTTTGACCTCGCCATCGGTTTTAGCAACCTCGAATACCATGAAAACGACTCCCATGATGAACAATTCGTAAATTATCACAGCCGCCATCTTGGATTTTGATTTTGGCCTCACTATCGGCTTTAGCATCCTCGAGAACCATGAAAACGACATCCATGATTAAAACTTTGAAATTTTTTGCAGTCGCCATCTTGGATTTTGATTTTGACCTCACTATCGGCTTTAGCATCCTCGAAAACCATGAAAACGACTCCCACGATGAAATTGTTGAACAATTCGAAAATTATAGCAGCCGCTATCTTGCATTCTCATTTTGACCTCGCCATCGGTTTTAGCACCCTCGAAAACCATGAAAACGACTCCCATGATGAAATTGATGAACAATTCGAAAATTATAGCAGCTGCCATCTCTGATTCTCATTTTGACCTCGCCATCGGTTTTAGCAACCTCGAATACCATGAAAACGACTCCCATGATGAACAATTCGTAAATTATCACAGCCGCCATCTTGGATTTTGATTTTGACCTCACTATCGGCTTTAGCATCCTCGAGAACCATGAAAACGACATCCATGATTAAAACTTTGAAATTTTTTGCAGTCGCCATCTTGGATTTTGATTTTGGCCTCACTATCGGCTTTAGCATCCTCGAGAACCATGAAAACGACATCCATGATTAAAACTTTGAAATTTTTTGCAGTCGCCATCTTGGATTTTGATTTTGACCTCACTATCGGCTTTAGCGTCCTCGAAAACCATGAAAACGCCTTTAATGATGAAAACATTGAATTTTTGCAGTCGCCATCTTGGATTTTGAGTTTGACCTCACTATCGGCTTTAGCATCCTCGAAAACCATGAAAACGACTCCCATGATGAACATTTCGAAAATTATCGAAGCCGCCATCTTGAATTTTGAATTTGAACCGTCCTAGTTTTGTCTTTTCCGAGCTTCCTCTTTACGAATCCGTGAAAAAACAGAAAACGGGTCTCTTAGTTTCCGAGATACGATGGGGGGAGGGGTGAAGAGGGGGAAGTTTTGAAAAATGATTTTGACCAACTCTGGGACCCTTGATCTGTTCCACCTCGCCAGGGATAAAGAGAGATTTTTAAGTCTGATGACCAACCTCCAGTGATTGGAGAGGAACGAGAAGAAGAAGGGCCCCTTGATACGAATCTGAAAAAAAAATGTTCCAAGTCTCTTCTGTAATCCGCCTAAAATGGGGAAAAAGGGGGTCAAGAGGGGGAGCTTTGATAAAACTGGTTTTTTCTTTTCCGAGCCTCCTCTATACGAACCCGTAAGAAAACAGAACACGGGTCTCTTAGTTTCTGAGATACGATTGGGAGGGGGGGGGGAGGCCAAAAAGGGGAGGCTTGGTACATTTGCCCTACTCATGAGAGTTACTTGTAAGTTTGCTTGTCCTCACCCCTGAGTTACCTACCTACCACCGGAAAGCTATCGTGACCTTATCCCTACGCTACGCTTCGTTTTACCGTTACCTAGTTTTTCCGAGATACGATGGGGGGAGGGGTGAAGGGGGGAGAGGGGGGAGTCTTGAAAAATGATTTTGACACACTCTGGGCCTTTTGATATGAATCTGAAAAAAATATGTTCCAAGTCTCTTCTGAGATCCACCCAAAGGGGTGGAGAAGGGGGGCAAGGGGGGGGAACTTTGAAAAATGGTTTTTGCTTTTCCGACCCTCCTCTATATGAATCCGTAAAAAAAACAAAACACGGGTCTCTTAGTTTCTGAGATACGATTGGTAGGAGGGGGGGAGAGGCCAAAAAGGGGAGGCTTGGTGATTTTGCCCTATTCATGAGAGTTACTTGTAAGTTTGCTTGTCGTCACCCCTGAGTTATGCTTCACCCACTCAACCTTCGTTACGCTACGGATCGCCGGCTCGCTTCGCTCGCCACCTCCCCCCTTCGCTCCACTCGGTTTCGCAGATTCGCTCCACTCAGGACCTACCTACCACCGGAAAGCTATCGTGACCTAATCCCTACGCTACGCTACGCTTCGCTTTACCGCTACCTAGTTTTTCCGAGATACGATGGGGGGAGGGGTGAAGAGGGGGAGAGGGGGGAGTTTGAAAAATGACTTTGACCAACTCTGCGTTCCTTGATATGAATCTGAAAAAAAAAAGTTGCAAGTTTGTTAACTTCCGAGATCCGCCTAAAGGGGGAGAAGGGGAGCAAGGGGGGAGGGAACTTTGAAAAATGGTTTTTGCTTTTCGTCACCCCCGAGTTACGCTTCACCCACTCAACCTTCGTTACGCTACGGGGGTCGCCGGCTCGCTTCGCTCGCCACCTCCCCCCTTCGCTCCACTCGGTCTCGCAGGTTCGCTCCACTCGGGACCTACCTACCACCGGAAGGCTATCGTGACCTTATCCCTACGCTACGCTTCGCTTCGCTTTACTGCTACCTACTTTTTCGGAGATACGACGGGGGGAGGGGTCAAGAGGGGGAGAGGGGGGAGTTTTGAAAAATGATTTTGACTAACTCTGGGTTCCTTGTTATGAATCTGAAAAAAAAAATGTTGCAAGTCTGTAAAACTTCCGAGATCCGCCTAAAGGGGGAGAAGGGGGGCGAGGGGGGGGGAACTTTGAAAAATGGTTTTTACTATTCCGAGCCTCCTCTATACGAATCCGTAAGAAAACAGAACACGGGTCTCTTAGTTTCCGAGATACGTTGGGGGGAGGGGTGAAGTGGGGGAGAGGGGGGAGTTTTAAAAAATGATTTTGACCAACACTGGGCCCCTGGATATGAATCTGAAAAAAAAAAAGTTGCAAGTCTGTCAACTTCCGAGATCCACCTAAAGGGGGGAGAAAGGGGAAAGGGGGGGGGGGACTTTGAAAAATCGTTTTTACTTTTCCGAGCCTCCTCTATACGAATCCGTAAAAAAACAAAACACAGGTCTCTTAGTTTCCGAGATACGATGGGGAGGGGGGAGAGGGGGGGTGAAAAGGGGAGGTTTGGGATTTTTCCCATACTCACCAGAGTTACTTGTTTACGAATCTGTCAAAATATACCCACCTCCCCCTTCACCATCTGGGAGAACAATGATGTCAATCAGTGAGTCAGTCAGTGAATGAGTGGTAATCGAGCTTTATATAGTATAAAATCGAGCTTTATATAGTATAATGATAAGAGTTCTGCTGAAAGTCGTCTCAAAAGTCTCTTAAACTCTCGTGTCTGTATGTATTCGATAGATTAATTTCTCTTGCTGTGGCCGCTTAAAAATAAAACTTGAAATATGGACATTAAACTACTGAGATCTGAATTACGAGTACAACAAACAAGCTTCACACAGTACGTTACACCAAATTCAAAATACATTTCAACAATCCAACAGCACAGAATACTTAATAGTACTACGTACCCACAGTGAGAATGTAAACCGAAATATTTATTTCAAACGTTCCTGTTGCTAATTGCAATTAACGCTACAAAGAGATTTTAAATAAAATCCACGAAGCGTAGGGCGAAAGCGAATTCATCATTTCAAAGAACGAACTGAGGTGACTAGGTACGCTAGGTAGGTTAACATTTTTTCTTAGAAACACTTTGTCGTTTTATGCGGTATACAAGGACCCCCCACAGAGTTGACGACAAGAGAAAGCTTTGGAATTCATGTAAAAGGTGAATTTCAGTTAAAGCTGTTTTATGTAAGTTTTATTTGTACGTGAAAACTTTACACGTAACTAATTAATTGTTTTTCTTTACTTTGTGTTGGTTTAAGTAGTTCCCATTGTAGTGTTTATTTAAAAAATATAGGTCATAAGTCATATAATAAGATAGACAGATGAAACATTAATTTATTAAAATGTTTTACTGTAAAATTAACCTTCAGTTTCTTACTGAGAATTATGTTCATAGTAGCACTTATCGTTTAATATTAGTTATATGAAAAAACAGTTTTTAAAGTATGAATTATTTGATACACCTATTTAATTTCGGTGATAAGAAATTTGATTTAATTCACATCATTAAAAAAAAACATATTCTTT
This sequence comes from Agrotis clavis, assembly GCA_954870645.1. Taxonomy (NCBI): domain Eukaryota; kingdom Metazoa; phylum Arthropoda; class Insecta; order Lepidoptera; family Noctuidae; genus Agrotis; species Agrotis clavis. Next base: position 4,123,312 of record OX940917.1, read on the forward strand.
GAGTTCCTTGCAGTCTATAAAGTGCCGTCTACTACCAATAAGTTTTAAATTAACTCTACATTTGATATCATCACAAAAAAAATACCCACGAAAAAAAGTTTTGATCCTGTTCTCCAGTGCTTACTGTTCAGATTCCACATTGTGTCCTCGTTTTCGGTAGTTTTGTGCTGGATTTTATTATTTAATTGTTCTGCTGTCCGTGCGGAAAAAAGAAATGGGCCGAATTATATTTACATACTTTTTTTTCGAGGGGAATTAATTTTGTGGCGAACTTACAACCCTGAACATGTATCGATGACGTTGCGTCCTCTATGATAGTAGTAATTAAAAGTAAATGGCCGATTTTATCACGAGCTTTAAAGGCGGGTTTAACCGTGTGGAATGCCTTTCTGAATTCAGCAAGTGAGTGGTCTGGAAAATTCAGAAACTGAAATCAGAACGTTCTGAACATAATTATTTTGTATTTCAATGCCTTTTTTAGTAATACCAATTCCGTGCTTTTATTATATTTTTACAAACCTTAGCTACTTTTTTGTTATTAAGTATTAATATTTAATTAATTATGGTATCAGTAAGTTAAAATTCGAATAAGTGTTACTTAAATATTTTATTTTAATGTATTTTCTTTTTCTGTTGTTGTAACAACCGCTGTTGTGGCAACCGTTACGGACGATCAAAACAAAATAATAAGTAAAAACGGAGTAGAAAACTGCGATAGATACAATTTGTACGGGACAATATTTTGTTTGACTTCCTTATTTTAGGTTTTTACCAGAATTCAAAGGATATATTGAAAATATACTAGCAAAAAATATTCAATTCCGCACACGACCGCTGCGAGGGCGCCGAACTCGCGCGGCCCTTTATTTCTTGACATTGAATCGTCCCGTACCCCAGCGACTATAACTACATCGCTTTTCGGTGCAGCAGCGGTGATGAGCTAGCGCGGCCGAGAGAGAAGCGACCACGCGACTTTTCTTCTTTTTTGAACCGACTTCAAAAAATTAGGTTATATGATAGTTAATGATAGTCTATATCAGCGTCTGAACAAATGTGCCAAATTCCAAACGTGTATGTATGTTTTTATGTTTTTGTTCGCATATCTCCGGAACTACAAGTCCAATTTAAATAATTGTTTTTTGTTGTAGGTACTAGATAACGTTCAACTTAGGGAATACTGCAACTGTTTCATAAAAATCGGTTTTGTAGTTTTTGAAATAGGGAATTTTTTGCATGTTTACTACCTAAGTACCTACTTTTTATCATGGTAAAATCATCAAATGAGTCCTCCCACCCAGGGCATGAGGGAGGACTGTCAGACTCGTACTGACTAAAATCCACGGTGTCCTTCAATAGCCCTTTACGTTCCAGGGTCAAGGTAATTCGATAAGTTCCGCGACCCCAGCAGGCTTTGACCCTCTAAAGCGGGGCCCCGTCATTATGCTGACGCTCTTTGCGGCCCGCGTGGAACACAAATGGTCCGTGGTCGGACAGCGAATCGCCCATTACTCGCCGCCCACATGCCCGACTACCTAAGTACTTACTACATAGTATAAACAAAGCCCCAGATTACAGAAAACCTTGTAATATCCTCCGATAGCAGCTCTGTAGATGTAATACGGCGTTATCTTCACTGGCGCGGACAATCCTCCTATTAGGTACCAGGGTTAGGGCCGATACACAACATTGATACGAGGTGTTTGAACAGGTGCCTTTATCAGTCTGATTGTCAAGACAACATTCAATTCCAATGTTTTGTGATAAGCCAAGTTGGTAACTACTGGTGATGGTGATTATCTCTTGAGACAATAGGTGCGTCCACCGCCACACAGAGCGAGCAGCCTCGCGAGGCATTTGCCGCGCGAGGCTGTGTAGTAGTATAGTTCCTGTGGACGTGTCAGGCAAGCGGGCGCGCTGCTGCGGGCGAGCGACCAAGCACCCGAGCCATCCAGTGACGGATTTTTGTTTTGCTCGCGTATATTTAATTGTTTCGTGCCTTGGGCGAAAAAATAATGGCGCGTCCATAAAGGACAAGCAGCCTCGTGAGGTAGTTTCCTTGCGCGGCAAATGCCTGGCGAGACTGCTCGCTCTGTGTGGATGCACCTAATGGTAAGCGGGAATATCTTGTACAGACGCCAGCAGGTCAACCTACTCGAATCTGTCAAATACCAAGCGAACATTAACCTTCCTCTGTTGTGATAAGGTTGAAAATCTATTTAAGAAATTTAACAGTTTGAGGTAGGTTGATGTGCTGGCGTCTGTACTTCATTTGTTAAGTACGTTTTTTTTACCCAGTTCTAAAACAAGAAAGCTTATAATTATGTCAGTACTATATTATAAAAACCGGCCAAGTGCGAGTAGGACTCGCCCATGAAGGGTTCCGTAGCAGCAAGTAACATAATTTAAACGTTCTTGTAGTTGGTTAATTGTAACTTTGAAAGATAAATTGCGGATTACGGTTTATGACGTATTAAAAAAAAACTAATTACTCGATCTTGTTCAAACCAATTTTCAATTGAAGTTTGTATGGTAATATACATCATATATTTTTTTTAGTTTTATTATTCTCTTATTTTAGAAGTTAGGGCGCGGACGCGACTTTCATACATTTTCGCACGTCCGCGACGCGTCCTCGTCTTACGTCTTTTCTATGTGGCCCGCGCCTTAAACACACAGAAGATACGGAGCGCGGACACGACTCTCATACATTTTCGACGCGTCCTCGTCTTACGTCTTTTCTATGTGGCCCGCGCCTAATGTAACGTTACAGATTCGAACATTTCATCAGTGAAGGAAGACAATCGAGCATCACAATGCGCACCTTGTAACAAATCTGTACTAAATGTACGCGAATACTCGTCAATCAGGAAGGTAGTATTGTGATGTAATGCTCAAAGTCGCATCTTTAATGATACAATACAATATATACACTCGAATGCTCCCGGTGAGGGAGCGCCTATATAAGGAATCTAAATTTACCCTAACTATGCTTTGCAGACATCTTGTGGTCCTATAAGCTCAAATCTGGAAGTAGCTGAAGAATTTGTTAAATTCTTTACTGATATACCGGTTAGGACTACGGAGGCTCTAAATTCCTCACCTGATATTTCAATAGCTTTATTAAAGGCGAACGTTTCTGGCAGCCCGGCTGATTTTAAGTTTAAACATATATATAAACCCTATGACAGTTATTAAAGCTTTCCGGGAAATCAAAATTAAAGTGACCGAAGATTTATGGGGATTGTCTATCAAAGTTTGTACAGGCATTGTGGAAACTGTAGCGCCATATTTGGCATTAATTTTTAATCTGTGTGTGGATCAAGGAGTTTTTCCTGATTTGATGAAGTTCAGTAAAGTCGTGCCTCTTTTTAAATCTGGGGACTCCAAAGATACTAACAATTATAGACCAGTATCCGTGTTGCCAGTCTTTAGCAAGATATTTGAGAAAGTAATGCTAAATCAGATGCTTAACCACTTCAACACCTACAAAATCTTACACGATCAGCAGTATGGTTTCACCAAGGGACGTTGTACAACTGACGCCGGTGTCACCCTATTGAAGCACATAAGTAGTATATTATTGGGCATTCTACCCCACCTGCCGTTCCTACGGCTCACTCCGTTCGCCTTCGTCACTGGTGGGGTAGAATGCCCAATAATATTTCTGATATCGATGGTTGTGGAATAGAATAGAATGTGCAAAAATACTGGTTCGGCGCCTATTCCACCTTTCATTTCTAAAATTCAATGCCCAATCGTTCCTATTCCAAATTCGCGTTTTAAAACTAGTCTTACTTGTCGTTCCTTCGTTCACCCTCTGTTTCACTACACTACTTTACTGTCATTCTTTCATAGTTTCACTACACATTTCACCACTACTGAATTTATTCCTAATTTAAATCTACATAAAACGTGGTAAGCTAAACTTCAGGACAGATTGTCTCATGTCTCTCCACAAAGTTTGAGATAGCGCATTACCGCAAAGGTTCAACGCACACTCAGTTTTTGCAGCCAGAGTGGCACCAAGGACATCTGAACTTTAGGATACCGTAAACCATTAAACTAAAATTTGGGACAGATTGTCTCATGTCTCTTCACAGAGCAAGAAATATCATGTACCTAAAGGCACACACATTCTATTTCTATGGTCCCAGATTGGAACACCAAGGACATCCAAATTTTAATTTAATTAACTCATACAGTCGACACTAGTTTACATGTTGACGCTCGTTGATGAACCATTAGCCTAAAATTCAGGACAGATTGTCTCATGTCTCTTCACAGAACAAGAAATAGCATCAACAGACACAAACATTCTTTTTCTATGACTCCAGATTGGGCACCAAGAACATCTGAACTCTAGGCTATCGTAAACATTAAACTAAAATTTGGGACAGATTGTCTCATGTCTCTTCACAGAGCAAGAAATACCATGTACCAAAAGGCACACACATTCTATTTCTATGGTCCCAGATTGGACACCAAGGACATCCAAATATTAATTTAATTAATTCACACAGCTAGCACTACCATACACGTTAACAAACAACTTTACTACTGGTTGGTCGATCTACTGTTACTCTGCGTTGCGCTTAAATAACGGACTTGTACAATTGCCTTCGAAACGGTTCGTGCACCGTCCCGCGGTCATTTATTGTGCTATACTCTTTGTAAACTGCCTGATGACGGCGTCGGATCGACGATCGTGTTAAGCTTTCACAGTATAAGGTGTAAGTGACTTTAGAAAGAAAAAGATTGCAATATTGCATTATGTAAATAAAATTTGCAGTGTTCGAACTTTGTTACACAAGGTATTTGTATGAGTATCTAATTTCCATGTATTCAACAATTACACTGTAAGATGATTGCTGTGCATGTTGCAGTCTCTAATTAAAATTGGATTTTTATAAGAACATCCTCTAACTGGTAACAGTTTTGATAAGTTTGCGTATTATTTAATAATGTTTCATAATAAATTCTTAGTTCTATCAATCTAGGAATTATTTGAAAGATGAATCTTAATATCAGTACCTACTGAACCTTTGCATGAAATGATTATAAAAACTTCGTTTTAGTCGTTAGATGATATTATTATACTAATGTCAAGTTTTACTGCAGCATATTAGTGAACTAACTTTTTGACGCGCGTTCGTTTACATGGATTATTTCTGCATAAAAAATGTTTTCAGGATATTAAAACTTCGTTTTAGTCATTAGATGATTATTAATAAACTAATGTCAAGTTTTACTGCAGCATATTATCTAACTTTTTGATGCGAGTTCATTTACTTACATGGATTATTCTGCACAAAAAATGTTTTCAGGATATAAAAACTTCGTTTTAGTCGTTAGATGATATTATTATACTAATGTCAAGTTTTACTGCAGCATATTAGTCAACATACTTTTTGGCGTGAGTTCATTTACATGGATTATTCTGCAGAAAAAATAAATGTTTTCAGGATATTTTTCTTTCAGCTCGTCTTAACTTGCGTCTTTGAAAAAATGATTTTTATTTTTTGAGTTAACATGTGTGATGTCATGCGGAGTTTCACATCAAGGTTTATTAAACAAACAAACATACTTTATTATTATAATACATAATGTATTAATCATAAGTGTCGTGTATCGTCTTCAACTTTGTCGGCGAGCGTAAAAAGCTGGTTTTATATTTCATTTCTCACGATAAAATTGCAATTTGACAGAAACGATTTTCAATCACTACGATTTAATTAGACGTAAGTAACATAAATATTCATACAACCTGTGAGGACATGTAGTTAAGGTTTAATTTGTAATGGGATAAATATTGCTGAAATAGTATTTTTTATGAATAAAATCAATCAATTTTGAACATAATATTACATTCGCTCCAGTATCTTCCAGTGATAAACACCGGTTATCATCGTTTTATAAGTAATTACTTGAACAGTGAACAACCTTCATCTTTATAAAATGTAAGTAAGTACTACTAACTTTACTGAATTATCTAATATATTTATTTAATCGCTACCCAGCTACGGACCTGGTTTCTGCCTGCCGGCTGGTGTATCAGAAGTCTTAATTAACTCACAGTTATAACTTATAAGTTACAAAATTAATCTTTATTTGTTCTATTTCAGGTCTGACTCCGATTCAGAATTCCAGACACAGTCTGCAGCTTTAGCCGAGGTTGTGAAAGTGCAACCAAAGAAGAAGGTGTCGAAGCGCAAAGCTTCCGAGAGCACCACCACGCCATCAGAATCGAAATCAAGGTAATTTTGTGTTACTGCTTTTACTTTTAGGTGTTTTTTGTGTATGTTGTTATGTACAGATATACATTGGTTAGTGGATTTAGAACTGTAACGCAGAGAGCGCTGAAATCAATTTCCAATAATTAAATTCCTTGCAAGTATGTTTACAGTTAATTCATGAGGTATTGTTATTGAAATTATTATAACATAACGTCATGCTTTCTATCCGCATGGGGTTCGACAGAGGAGTATGCACCCTCAATTCATCAATTTAAAAAATAAATGAAATGTAATGTGTGGTGTAAATTATTATAAATAAAATGTTATATTGTTTACAGTAAAAGACGCAGTTCGGGCTCGGACCTCTTTGGCTTGGTGGACTACGTTCCGGCGTCAACCTCAATTGGTGACTTCGGTTCGACCCTCTCCAGCCGTGTCGCCAACGGTAAAGTGTGGCGAAAGGCGAACTTAACCGGGGACTTCTATGTGGAGGTAAAGGTCTACAACAAGGCTGAAGTTGCCTCCACACCTAAACAGGATAGGTGGAAGAAAGCCTCGGTGGACCTAAAAGTGCAGCTAAACCGCAACACGCCGCAGTGGGATGGGCTCCAAGTTTTTATGAGACGGACTCATGAATTATTTGATGATTCTGAGCCCGTCTTTTATAGTGATAATATAAAATAAATATTTAAGCTGTTGGGACTGGAGCCTCCAAGAAATAATCTATAATCATAATAATAAGAATAAGAATATATTGCAACATCTAATAGTAAGTTTAAACTATTTTATAGCAATAATATAAATATAAAATAAATATTTAAGCTGTTGGGGCTAGTGCCTCCAAGAAATATTCTATAATCGTAATAATAAGAATATATTGCAACACCTAATAGTAAGTTCAAACTATTTTAATCTAAAATGCCTTTCTGTACTGTTTGTAACACATCTGTTGAGCGCAGTCACTGGACAGGTCACCTACGTAGTACTAATCATAAAAACAAAACTATTTCACATTTTTGCGAAGGTGTTGAAATAATACATTCTGCATTTCGTAATCGTATAGCTTCTTATAGAATTGTCGATCCGTCTGAGAATTGTTCTCTAGATCCATTTCTTAACAATATTTGGAGCAAAATTAAAACGTTAATTGACATGTCTCTAAAAGAACCAGGGTTGGCATGATTTAAACAAGTTGTTTTAAAACACCTGTTTAAAACAGTGTTTAAAACAGTTTGAAATTAAACAGTGTTTTTTATTACCCGTTTCAACTACTTTTCAAGTCGGATGAATGCATATAAAATGAAAATAAATTAATATTCAGGAGTCTAAATAGCTTGACATAAAACCATTTGAGTCTATGCCATTGCTATGTCATATATTTTAACTTTTATTGACATTGTTATGAAATAATTCTTAAAAATATTAGAAAAAAAACACTACATGTTTTTTTTCCATTGATCATTTTTCGTAAAAAAAATCATTACAAAGGGCGAATTTGAAATGATGTAGTCTAGAAATGAAACATAATTGATTTATTACGTGTAGACATCGACAAATAAGGAGGAAAAAAAATTTAAAAAAAGCAAGAAACTAAAAAAAAACAAAAAAAAACACTTGTTTAAAACATTTTGAACTGTTTGTTTTATAAATTTGAAAAAAAACTGTTTTTTTTCCAACCCTGAAAAGAACATACTTCTCTAAAAGTTAATTTCGAATATTTTGCTTTGTTTTTAATGTTAAAAAATGATTCTCAAGAGATGAAATCATTTGTCACAAAAAACTTTACTATACATCAGAATTATGAATTTGATTCATTATTGTCTCAAGTAAAAAACACTTTAACAAAAAAGATAGAAGAATTTCAGGACCGAGACAGTGGATGGACGTTCTTGAGCAGTTCTCATTTGGAAATAAATCTTAACAAATATCAGCCTTTGCGCGGTTCAGGCTTTATCGAATTGCCGGCTGCAATAAAATCGAAAAAAGCATGTGTTAATATCCACAATAATGACGAGTATTGTTTTTTATGGTCTGTTGTTGCTGCCCTATAATTCAAATTCAAATTCAAATTCAAATTCAAATTCAAATTTTATTTGCTAAAACATGTGTGTACATACAGATGCATGCAAGATGGTACATTGGTCGTTATTATTTTAGTGCTACATGTTTGTCATATTAATGACGTGCAAATTTTACAGTCACAGGTTCTAATTAACTCAATAAAACTTACAAACTTTTCTCATTATGTTAGATTATGATCCCGATTAAGCATTACATTTACACAAATAATTAAAAAAAATATATAATTAACACAGTCATGTACATTTCAATATTTCAATGTTTTTAATGTCAACAGATAGAAAATAAAATGATTAAAAAGAAAAATTGGTCATGTCAAAACTCGAAGTCAAAATTTATCATCCAAAAATTCTTTAATGCTGTAATACGCTTTTTCAACCAATAGCGACTTAATTTTATTTTTAAATTCATTAAGGTTAAGCTCTTTCCATGTTGTAGGAAGCTTGTTATAGATAACCGGTGCCATGCATATGACACTTTTGCGCATAAGTGCAGTTTTTGCCGGGTTTACATACAATCTGCTGTTGTCACGCCGGTTTCGGGGAAACATATCTGCCACTCGTGAAAATAAATTAGGGTTACATTTTACGAACATCAACATTTCTAATATATATAAAGATGGAAATGTAAGCAATCTGTATTTTTTAAAATAAGGCTGACAGCTATCTGTTAGTTTTAGGTGAAACATCGATCTGAGGCATCTCTTTTGTGCTTTAAATATAATGTCTTTGTCTGTTGAGTTGCCCCAGAATATGACTCCGTATCTAATAATTGATTCAGCCAGTGCGTGATAAGCAGTTATAAGTGCCTCAGTACTAAGAGTTCGCGATAAAGTATACAGGGCAAATGAACAGTTACTTAATCTTTTGCTTAATTTTTCAACATGAGCTTTCCAATTTAGGGCCCTATCAATTGTTAATCCTAGAAACTTCGTCGTATGTACTGTGTCAATGTTGGTATTATTATAATTAATGTTAAGATTTATGGATGTCAAGCGTTGGTTAAAATTCATTATTAATGTCTTATTTAGATTGATTTTCAAATTATTATTATTTAACCAATCTATAATTGACTTTAACGTATTATTAATGTCATCTTCAAAAGTGTCTCGGGATTTACATGTAATAGTGATTGTGCTATCATCGGCGAATAATGTCATAGGATGCATAGTTGCCCTAGGAAAGTCATTGATATACAGCGTAAAGAGAGGAGGCCCTAGTACGCTCCCCTGTGGAACACCGTGTACGACTGCACGCTTCTCTGACAAACATATTTCTTCTTCTTTTTTGGCGTTTATGCTGCTTATTTGAGTAATTTGTGTCCGGTTACTGAGATAAGATTCAAAGAGTCTTAGTAAGTTTCCTCTTATTCCGTATGACTCAAGTTTCTTTAGAAGACTGGTATGTTCAACACAGTCAAATGCCTGGGTCATATCGCAAAAAATTGAGGACACCGGTATATTTTTATCCATATTATTCAAGACGACTTGCAGAAAATCGTATATAGCCATATTTATGTTTTTATTTTCCCTAAAACCCTTCTGCTCATCGCATAATAAATTATTTTTTTCTAAATATTTGTTTAAATGTTTATAGTAATATTTTTCAAATACCTTAGAAAATACGGGTATAAGGGAGATAGGCCTGTAGTTTTCCATTAACTCTTTGCACTGTTTTTTATGTAATGGTTTGATTATGGAGACTTTTAGTGCATCTGGAAACGTGCCTTCGCTTATGCTTAAGTTAATAACATGATGCAAGGGCCCACATATTTCATTTGCAACTGCTTTAACTATTTTCGTACAGATGCCATCATATCCTACGCTATTAGTGTTTTTTAATGACAAAATAATTTTGAACACATCTTGTGGTAGACATGGGGGCATGAACATGGAATCTTTATTACTTAAAACGTGTTTAGTTACTGATACATTAGATTGACAATTAATTCTTTGCACCTTGTCAATGAAATAATTATTAAATAAATTAGCAATATCTTTTGGTTTGTTCACTTTTTTTTTATTCACACTCAATTGGTGTATATTATTTTTCGGGATATTTAATTTTGACTCATTAATTATACTCCACATAGTTTTATTTTTGTTCATTGATGTTTTTATTTTGTGATCATTCTGTACCCTTTTTGTAAGATTTATGATTTTTCTATATAATTTCGAATATTTTTTTAAATTATTTTTATTAGACGGTGTAGGATTTACTCTATATTGCCATAACAATTGACGTTTTCTTTTGCTACATAACTTAACACCTCGCGATATCCACTTTTTACTCTTGTTTAATTTAACGAAGATTGTTTGTTTAGGAAAACACTGATCATACAGAAAAGAAAAAATGTCATGGAAGTTATTATAAGCTAAATTTGTATCAAGAGATTCATAAACATTTGAAAAGGTTAAAGAACCAATGTATGTCTTGAACTTTATTATATTTTCGGTACTATAGTCACGCTTTATTGTACGCCATTTGTTAAAGCAAAGATGTGTTTTGACTGGACATTTCAGTAATTGAGCCGTGTGGTCAGACAGAGCCAATTCAAGTACACTGGCTTTACAAGGTTGACTGAAATTATGCGCAAAATTGTCAATACATGTCTGACTTTTCAGGCGTGTAGGCTGGTTAATAGCTAGTTTTAAATTAAAGCTTAATAATAAATTTTTGAGTTCCTTTGACTGACTACTTTGTTTCATTATGTCTATATTGAAGTCTCCTGTTATAATAATATTTTTAACACATTTCTTCAGTAATTCTCTCAAGAGCAGTTCTAATTTCTCGAAACATAAATTAAGGTTTTTTGTATTCGGAACCCTATACACACAAACTAGCACAATGTTGTAATCAGTTAATTCTATGGCACAACATTCAAACATGCCACTAATTGAAATTTTGGCTATTTTCGGAAGTTCCTTCCATCTAAGTCCATTTTTAACAATAATACAAGCACCACCTCTCTTACATTCTTTTCTACTGAAACAAGCTGCTAAAGTATAATTCGGAATATTCAGATGGTTTTCATAGCCTTCCATCATGAAATGTTCAGTAATGCATACCACCCCCACATTTATATTCTTATCTTCCAACTCATTAAGACAAACTGTAAGCACATCCGACTTTGATAATAAGCCAGCGATGTTCTGATGTAAAACATACAAATGACTAGTCGAGAAAAAAATTGGTTGTCGTCATAGAGTTTTTAGTATCGTCTATTATTTCTGTTTGAATGTCAGTATCACTACTTTGCTTAATGTCTTCAATTAATGTCAATAAATCACCAAATATTGTACGTAGGCCATTGTTATTTATAGATGTAGTATGCCGATTAAACATGCTGTAGTCACAATTAAGATTGCGATTACTGTCAAGTATATATGCATGGTTGTGGTCAATTATGTCCTGGTATAACAAATTATTGAATGTCTCAACTCTCAAATTAAATAATCCCGTAAAGTCTCCATACTTATATGTTGGTAGGCAAATAATAACATTAGTGTGTTTAATATCTTCCAGTATATCTCTCATATATTTGACCATCTTGTTATAGTTACGTGTTGTGTTGAAGTCTTCATCTCCTAGTAATATTATGCAGAAGTCACTCATTTGGAAGTCTCCCAATTTTGATTTTATTCCTATTAAGAGCTGTTCAGTACTAGCATTTGGTTTCAAATAGTGACATATATTATCCATATTGAAAGTTTCCGCAGCTATTGAAAAAACATGATTTTTATTGTTTGTGCTCAATATGCATATTTTTACGTCATCTTGATATTTAGGAAACTGTGAGTAAGATGACACTTTGTTCGTATCATATGAAGATTTTAGTATATTTCTCTCAGAGCTTTTTGTTGTTTGTTTTTCTGTATTCTTATTGCTATTGCATTTTGTAGACGAAGTAGGTGAAATTGACTCCTTTTGATAACTTGTGTCTGTAGTCGTTGTGTTTTTTTCCAGTGTGATTGTTTTATATTTTAATGGACTATTAGTATTTTTTTTTAACAAATTGTTTTGTTTTACCAATTCTTCATTCAAACGGTTCAAATTCTTATTTTCTAAAGACAACTTTTCTATCACAGAGTGTGCACTATTTAAATTTGCTGTCAGCAATTCATTTTGTGCCTTTAATTGTTTTATGCAATCATTTTCTTCATCATCCGATATCTCGGGCATACTATTTTTTGAATAATTTAGCGTTTCCGAAAGTAATTCGCTGTCTTCTGTAAATGAATCCGATTTTGTTCTAGGTTTCCGAAATGTTATACTTCCTAGAAAGTCCATCTTTTATATTATATATCCAGCTAAGTGTCATCCTGAAAGAGTATCTTCTTACCCTGATTTTCGTAACGTGTTAAATGTAAAGGATATATAATTTCCAGTGAATTTCTCAGATATTGCGCGGTTCGAAGTGAATAACCCCGAAATTTGCATTTACATTTATGGTTTCAAAAATAATACCGTCATAGGACCGCTTTACAAACCAAAAGCCTTGAATGGAAAGGTGATTCATTTACTTTATTTAGAAAGAGATGATTTATCACATTACTGTCTCATTAAAGACTTGTCGCGACTTGTTAAAAATCAAATAACAAAACACCACAGTAAACTGTACTTTTGTGACATTTGTTTAATGTTTTTTAATTCATGCGATGATCTTAGTTCGCATAGTTGTGGAGGTATCGCCACTGAACTACCTCCAAAGGGTTCTTTTATACAGTTTAAAAATTATAATAGAAAGCAAATTGTACCATTTGTTATATACGCAGATTTTGAAACAATGCTAGAACGGTATGAATCTTGTGACCCTGACCCTACTAAGGCGAGTACTGTAACGCGACAGCGACATGTACCTGTAGCTTTCGCTTATCATATTACGTGTACGCTAGACGAAAGCCACAATCGTTTCGTTTCTTATCGCGGTTCGGATTGTGTATCAAATTTTGTGAAGTCTATCTATACAGATGCACAAAAAATTTACGATATTTTAAAAAATAATGCTCCTATGATTTACTCAAATGATAATGCTCACGACTTTGAAAACGCGATAACATGTTATATTTGTGAGCAGTTCTTGTTCGGCGATAGGGTTCGCGATCATTGTCACTTGACTGGTAAATATCGTGGCGCAGCTCATAGTTATTGTAACTTACAATGCAAATTACCAACATTTTTGCCAGTATTTTTTCATAATTTGTCCGGATACGATTGCCACCTTTTCATAAAAGAATTAGGTGAAGCTCCTGGATCTATTAAAGTGATACCTAAAACAAAAGAAAACTATATTTCATTCACTAAATTTATTCCCACTTCTACCGGGGAAAGCATCCAGGTCCGGTTTGTAGATTCTTTCAAGTTTTTAGGAACTAGCTTAGAAAAGTTGGTTAGTACCATGAAAAAACAAGACTTTAAACAATTAAAATCTTATTTTCCTAATAAAAAACAATTTAACCTATTGACTCGTAAAGGAGTGTATCCATATGACTATATGTCTCAATGGGAACGTTATGAAGATATGTGTTTACCATCTAAAAAATATTTTTTTAACTCCATAACTAATGAGACAGTGACCGATGAAGACTATGAACACGCTCGGTCTGTTTGGTCAGTATTTAATATTCAAAACATTGGTATGTACACAGATTTGTATCTTAAAACAGATGTTTTATTGCTAACAGACGTATTTGAAAATTTTCGAAAAACTTGTAAATTACATTACAATCTCGATCCCGCGTTCTATCTCACAGCACCAAGTCTATCTTTTGATGCAATGCTTTTAAAAACAGGAGTTAAATTAGAATTGATTAGTGATGTTGAAATTTTTAGAATGATACAAAAAGGTATTCGAGGAGGTGTTTGTATGTGTTCTAAAAGACATGTCAAAGCCAATCATAAATATTTAGATACTTACGATCCAACACGTCCAAGTTCATTTATCATATATTTAGATTGTAACAACTTATATGGTTATAGCATGTGTCAATCCCTACCCTATTCCGATTTTAGATTTATGAATAGACAAGAAATTGATTTTTTACAATTGAACTTAGCAAATATCAGCGATACTGCGGAAAACGGTTACATTCTTGAAGTTGATTTAATATATCCGGAGAATTTGCACATGCAACACAATGACTTTCCCTTTTGTCCAGAAAAATGCTTGCCACCTGGTGGTAAGAATAAAAAGCTAATACCAAATTTGTACGATAAATATCACTATGTTATTCATTACGTACATTTAAAAAAATGTTTACAGCACGGTTTAGTATTAAGAAGGATCCATCGCGCTATTATATTTAAGCAAAGTCGTTTTTTAAAGCAGTATATTGATATTAACACCCAGTTACGTCAAAAAGCAGAGTCAACGTTTGAACAAGACTTTTTCAAATTATTAAACAATAGTATTTTCGGAAAGACCTTGGAAAATAATGAACATCGAATAAACGTAAAGTTAGTAAACAAGTGGTGTGACTCAAACAATAAAACAAAAAAGACTACTTGTGCTGAAAAATTGATAGCCAGCCCATATTTTCACAGCGCCTCTGTGTTTTCTGATGATCTAGTAGCAATCCAAATGAAGCCTGTGCGTATTATACTTAATAAACCAATTTACATAGGGTTTGCAGTATTAGAATTGTCTAAGACTCACATGTACGACTTTCACTACTCTATCATAAAACCTTTTTATGGTAACCGAATTGAATTGTGCTATACTGACACATCTATAGTCTAGTATATGATGTACAGAGTAATGATGTTTATAATGACTTCAAGCTCCATTTTCTAAAATATTTAGATACCAGCAATTATGACTGTAGCAATGAGTATAACTTACCAATTATTAATAAGAAGGTTCCAGGATTATTTAAGGATGAAATGGGTGGCAACATTATCAAAGAATTCGTAGGACTGCGCTCAAAGCTTTATTGTATTAAAACGTTAAACAAAACAATTCAAAAGGCAAAAGGTACAAAAAAATGTATTACCAAAAAATTAAATATGTTAGATTATAAAAATGTTTTGTACAATTGCAATGTTATTCGCAAAAAAAATGTATTGTTTAGATCAATAAAACATGAAATATTCACTCAGGACGTAAATAAAATAGCACTTTCGAGCAATGATGATAAACGATTGCTATCGTTTGATAAAGTTTCTACTTTAGCCTGGGGTAACGCAACTATATTTATGTAATGCATTACCACAATTTAAATATAATTACAGTAGTTACACTTTTCATATGTATTTTATTGATTGTTAATGATAAAACTTATTACGTCCTGAATGGATAGTTAGATAATCTTTCAACCTACCTACTGTGTTACCAACTATTATAAAATGTTTGTTATTCTTAAGTGTAAGAGTAACTATAGTCTATACGACCTCTGATAATTACTTACCTTTATAGGTCTTATATAAGTTTACTTTTATTGGTACTTATGTATCTACTAAATATAATTATACTTAAATAAATAATATTTTATGTTCATAAATCTGTTTCATTTCTATTCCTAAATGATGACAAAGCATCTAAGGTGCATCAACATTATTATGTTTTGATCCAGGCTCATATTTAATATAATAATAATATTTCACAACTATCACACAACGCCATCTAGTCCCAAGCTAAGCAGAGCTTGTATTATGGGTACTAGACAACTGATAAACATACTTATATATTTCTAAATACATACATATTATAGATAAAAATATATTTGCAATTTTTTTCAGACTATTATTTTTATATTCAATAAAATAATGATGAAAAATAAAGCATAAAAACAAAATCCAGACCGGAACAAATACTTAATGTTCCGTGCGGGAATCGAACCCGCGACACTGAATTTGGCGCATTTATTATATACTAATACTTACCTGACGCGATGACCAATGCGCCAAATGTGTCGTCGAAATTGTGACAAAATACTGGATCGCTTTGAAGATGCATGCGCGGTGTAGAATTTGACACCAAACAGGTGCTTGGCGCTTGAGCACAAGTTCAAACATGTTGAAACATGAAATTGTATCACAGCGAGGCTTTAAGGAGTTTAATTGCATATTAGTCACGTTCCACAGTAATATTATTGAGTAGAACATCCATTATTATTAGACAGCCACCTGGAGCGGTCGTATCACGTCGAATAAAAACGGAACGAATTGTAAGTATTGTACAAGCACCCATCTACTTATAATGTTTTTTCATCATGTTGTTTTATGTAATTATAATTAATATTATTATTCCGTTGTTTCAGATCATTGAAAATGTGTGATTCTCCAGATATTATCGACTACTCACAATACGCTCAAGGTTTCCCGACCCCGAGTTTAAGCTGGCATATCCCAGATTTCTCAGAACAACAAACAACGGAGTCTAGGGCAAGACAAGACTACAGACCTGTCAACAAAAAGCCTCGAACAAGGCGGGAGTGTCTAAAACAGAAGTCATCTCTACCTATAAGTCAATCATTCCTCATAAACAATGAGAAGAAAAAAGGTTTACGACTGATCCAGGTACAAGTGTTGGATATCAGCGAACAACAAGAACCTACAAGTGACAATCATGACGTGGTAATGTTAAGTGCTCAATATGTAGTGACTGAATCGGTGGACCATGTTATGGACGAGACGCACGCGTTAATTAATAAAATATCAAAAAATCTTTGTGGGGACAGATGTTATTATTAATCAGTAAGAAAAGTATCATTGTTTTTTAAGTGTCTACTTTATAAGTTGTTGTATTTAATTTGTAGGAATGAGCAAAAATAAATTATGTAAGTAATATCATAATTATTAATGGGTATATTATTGTTATGAATGTATGTACAAGTATAAGTTTATATAAGTTTTAAATATATAAATATTAAATATAAGTTTTACTTTAACTAGCTTTTGTATTTTATCCTGTACCTACATATTATTTTTAGGTAATTGTAATTAATTTGTAACAAATGTAAATAATGCAATAAAAATATATTCTTTCTAATTTAAATTGTTTTTTGTATTATTTTTAATTTATTAATACTCGAACTCTAAATTAGCTCTAGTGTAATGATATAATTATAGGTTATTTGCTTTCAGTATTTTTATTAGAACAATTCGTTTAAAATCGTGTTATGTTTGCATTTTTATCAGAAAATTCATAAGAAATATCATTTTGCTGCAGCTAATTTAAAGTTTGTTATGTAGGTTACCCTGATTATAATAAACAAAACACTCAAGTAGATACACATTTTTATTAAACACAATAATAATTAAAACAAATTAAATACAGACATATTATTATAAAAATACCATTTCCTTATGCAGATAGCATTATTCAATGTACAATGCATTTTATGATTCACACAATTAAAATCATTTTCATTTTTACAAAACTTTCTTTTTAATTCTGAAAAATTAGGACATCCCTTCTCACCTATGTCGATCACTTTACAGTTTGTACATAACTCTTTAATCCACTTAATCTTTTCCAAACCCTTCGTGATAATTTTTTTGTTTTCTAAGTATGGTAAAATAACGCGTTGAAACTCTTTGTAGTCTATGTCGCCCTCGCTCCAATAAATTCCTCGATTTCTTTCTAGCCACCTCACCTGTTTTTTTTCTTCTTGTGTTAGGTAATGGAATGAATATGGTGGTTTTACCAAGAACGTCTGTGTATGATCCTGACTCGCAATGGTCAATTCTTTGACAATAAAATTATTTATAGAATCTTTAAATCCTTGGAGTTCCACTATAATAGTATCCGCCTTCATGATATCTTCTTAACAGTGTTACTTAATGGTTTGTATTCAACAATGCAATCGTTCAGAATGAGACAGTATGCTGAAGTTTGATCTGGTATCTCTGAATCACTCTCAATTTCAACTCTCACATCTACAACCGGACCTGTCTTTAGATTATCCGCTTGTCTAGAGCAATCAATGACAAACAGCGGTGCTAAATCTCTAAACTGTTTTTCGCTTAATATGGGCTCCTCCGGACGACGTCCGTAATACGACTGTTGAAATCTGGTGTATTGCTCGTATAATAAAGCGATTCTGTTATTAGCAAAATTCACATTTAAGTTTTCATACGGAAAATAAGTTGAATTGAGATATACTCTAACGTTTCGAACATGACAGTGATCGAATTGAGACATGTCCGAACTTGCATTGCTTTTTCTATTTGTCTGTAGTCCGATAATAATGTATCTTGGTTTTTCTATTTGAGATGAAGTTTTGATAGACCAGGTATGTTTTGTAGTTTTAGGTAAAGCTGGATATTCGTACAGATCCCAATTTCTGTATATCATTTGAAGTGGACGATCTTTTTCTAATACTTTTAACAAACCAATTTTTTCTTTGTCTGATACTTTAACATGCGGTACGCGCCAAATGATTTTGTTGATCTGTACATCATCTACTACTTCGCCAGTATTAAGTTTTACAGCGTTCAAATTAGTATTACTTCGTAACAATATCAGTTCATGTCTACTATTTATTACAACTTTTTTAAAATCTTCAGCAAAACCAAGGAGGTTACGAAGTGGTATAGAAGCTGAAAATCTTCCTCCATCAATATTTTTTATGCCATCAATATTCCACCCCCAAGCATTAGACGTTTTTGATTCACTTTCGTTCATTGAAATTAGTGATTTCATGGTTGTTGTTATACCAGCATTTTTTATTTTATCAATCTCCACTCCATTTAGCTCATACCTAATGTCTTGGAACAAGTAGAGTAGAGCATTGTTCGTGAAATTAACACTAGTGGCTTTGTCTTTCGAATCTTTTTTGCTTACGATTACAGTTCCTTCCAAATATAGGGTGCTAGCTGATGGTAATATGTATAAGTCCTGTTGATTGATGGGTATGCGGATTTCATCGTTCCTGTTGAAACTCGTTACATAGGGTTTGTAGGAATGAAATTCGATTCCTTCTATAGTATTATCAAAGGTCGGAGCTGATAAAACGTCTAAGATATTCATTTTAACAATCCGATCGCTCTAAGAAATGCTTTATTGTCTTTTGTTAATTTTATTTTCTTCTTATTTCCTATCTTCTTAGATAGAGGTCTTATTTGATAGGTAGCTAGAGCAGAACTGATATTCTTTACTTGTTGAGACACATTTTTATTGTAATCAATCATTTTTTTCTTCTAAGATGTAGATACACCTGCACTTCTTCACCACGTAAATTGATTAATTTTTTGTTTATATCTAACAACCTGATATGTATACAGCTTATGTTGTTTTGATTGATTGGAAAGTATATTGCGTTCTTCGGGATTTCGATGATCCTGTATCCAGGTGGCACATTAAGTGCAAATTCGTGAATAATGTGACTTGGTTCACCGTTCACATATGAACCGCTTACAATATCACATTCAATCCTGACTACGGTCGTAGGTAGAATGTTGACTGGAGACTGTGACACATGCAATTTATTTGCTTTCAAGATTTGTTTGTTAAATCCTAATAGTCTTCCAAAAGAGTCTTCTTTGATAAAATTAATGTCTTTTGTACAGAATATTGTAGTTTTTAAAGTATTATTATTACACCGTAGTTGGATTGTTGCATTTTTTATTTCGGATTTTAAATAATCACCAATATCTTGTAATTCATAAGTGCCCTCTGGTATTTCAATAACTTCATTAAAGCCATAATAGAATTTATTATTACTTTTATCAATGTTTGGAATAGAATTAAATGTTGAAAAGTGCAATAAAGCACACTCATACTCTCCATCTAGTTGCAACGTATTAGGATAGTATGTAGTTAACACTGACGAGTCTCCAGTTACTGACAAAGTGAACGACATCTTGTAAATGATTGAAATGAAAGAAAAACATATATTTTATAATACATTTTTATTCCAAAAAGTCCTCAAATAATTTAAACATAAATGACCACAATTGACCGCGTTAAATTTTTGATATCTTGTGTAGTTATAAAACACATTACATTTTTTGAAATATTGCATCAATTCCATGGGAGGTTTTAAATTTCCATAGCTATCAAAGTATTCACAGTGATTGTATACTTTAGCATAAGCTACCCAATGGGTTCCTTTGTTCTTAGAATCATCCAAGTTAACGATACCACATTCAATGCGTTTCGGCTTCCGAGGTAGTCGATCCTTCATGTAGACCCCACGAAAATATGGGATGTCTCTTGAAAACTTTCGAATGTCTACATTACTTAGAGGGCGATTGGGTAGCATATTTTTTAGTTTTTTGAAGATGTTATAAACAATCCTTTGCCGCTTTTATATGGTTTAATGTATAAACCCTTGCCCAACTTTAAAGCCTCCATAGCTTTATTGTGTCGTTCTGTTTCTTGCAAATATTGTTTGTTTGCTTTGTAATCATTGACGGTCTTTGCAATGCCAGCTGCACCACCAGCTAAAGTTCCTAAAGCCGATAAACCAGCGAAAATTGGAATTAAAGGTAGAACTCCTCCAGTCTTTGGTATGGGTATTACTCGGGGTAATCGGATCCGATGACGATTGTTTGGAAATAATTTTTTTGCGGTCAAGTAAGCTGCTTTTATTAAAGTCTTATTATCGCTGCATTTGAGTTTCTTAATTTTCGATTTTATTTTAGAAACTAAGTTTTTAAACGTTTTAATGCCGGATCCAGACTTTATTTTCGCTTTCATAACTTTGTTCACTATCCAAGAGCTCAGTTTTTCACCTTTCCCTGCATCTTTTGATTTAAGTCTTTGTTTAGCCATGTTAAGTAGTTGTAAATCGGCTTTGTGGCGATTTGATAAGTCTGTATGATTTGTATACGCAATATCGTGTTGCATACAAGCTTCATCCAGCTTATTTATACCTCGATCACCTCGCGCTAAGCGTTTGCGAAGTTTGGTTCCTGGTCCGCAATAATTGTATCCGGGCAAATGAACTTCGAACGGAAGATTATTAATTATACTGTTCACTAGTCCACCCCCTTGCATTACTCAAATTATAATGATACGATTTCAAATAAAAAATGGTTATATATTATTATATCTTAGTCCATTACTGCAGCTTTTTCAATCCAACTGTTTTCTGCACTATTTAGACCTAACCATTTGACATACAATTTATTTCCTTTCTTCTTCAAAACCTTTTCTATCAAATAAACATCAGGATAATTAGATCTTTGCAGTTCTTGTTCATAAAAAGCTCCTAATATCTTTTGTTTTCGTTGATCTTCTATGTGATATGTCACTGGTAAGGTTTTATTTACCTTTTTTATAGTAAATAATTCCGTTGACCAATTAGGAGTGTAACCTTTCTCAAAATTATGTTTGTATTTACTTATACGAACACAATCACCAACTTTGAATTTAGGCTTCCACTGAACTAACTCATGTTTGTTTATTTTTTTTATATTTTCTTTGATTACTTGTTCATTACATTTATTCACATCAGCCGGTTTAAATTGAATAGTGCGATGTTTTGTGTTGTTATATCTTTTCAATGTATCTTCCAATGGTAAACCTAACCACTTGTAGTTTCCATTGAGACTAAAATATTTATATAATTTATTTTTTATAGTTCTAATCAGTCTCTCCACAATTGATGCTTTTTTAGTAGAAAATGACGAGTAATGGTTAATGTTGTGCTTTGTCATAAGCGTTTGAAAAGTGGTGTTATAAAATTCTGTCCCCATATCAGTTTGTAAGTTAACGGGATGATTACGACTACGTAGCAGTATATGTTCGAATGCACGAGTAACATCAAATTTATTTTTCGATTTTAACGGTTCAACCCAGGCATACTTTGAGAAGCAGTCAATCACCACTAAGATGAAATTGTAACCTTTGTTATATTTTTTCAGGTTTTGCATGTCCATCAAGTCTGCTTGCCATAAGTCATGGATTCCTTTCAGAATAACAGAACGTCGAAGGAAATTTCTTCGTGCCGCTTTGTGTATTTCATTTACAATTTGCTGTTTTACCATTACGGAGTTTTTTGAAGTAATTTATCAACCTCTGCTTTAGTATAAAACTTATCTTGCAAATGAGTTGAAACCTCAAGTATCCTCGCTTTTAAAGTAGCTTCAACTGTACCCTTTGCATCTTTAATGATTTGAGAACGCAATTTTCCAATCATATTATTACACTCTTTAAGCATATTAGCATTCAATCGATCTACATAATCCTTGGTCACAACCAGATTATTTAATTCTTTTAATGTGTTAGCATTCAATCGATCGACATAATCCTTGTTCACAGCATCGTCTGCTTCTACTGGAGATCTAATTCCTCTCAGTCCTGATGTTTTTAAATCAAAATCTCCGGTTTCAGATTTTAACAATGCTTTCTCATTAAACTCAAATAACTCTGATAAACGCATTCTTTTGTGAATGTAGTGTCCAAATTTGTCTACGTTCATGTTAAGGTGTATTGTATCGAAAGGCTGATAGTAAAATAAACACATTTATAAATATTTATTAATTTATAACTTTACTTTCACGCAATTCTTCAATGATAGATATAATTTCATTATCTAATCCTGTGTTGCCAGCATCTCTAGACGCAATTAGTAATTTCAACCTTTCCACTAATTCATTAGGATTATCCCAGTACACAAAATCTACGTTTTTTCTCCACTTTTTTAGTAACGGTAGACCTTTTCCCTGAACTGCATTCTTCAGTTTAAAAAGTGGTTTAATAACTTGCATATATTTTTGTCCTTTATTACTTTTTATTGGCTTATTTGGGTCATAGTCTCGACGATGTGCGTTTGTATCAAGTAGCATCGACTTATAATTTTGCATATCACTATCTGTAACCAAGCTTAAGTCTACATCTTTCTTAAGCAACAACTGTTTTAAACCAGGTGTATTTCGGTATTTACATCCAGCCACGGTGATGTATTGATCGTTGATCGTTATGCAAGCAGAACCTAACATCAGTTTCCCGCGGTCTGCTCTAACCCCAAATGGAATATCTACCAATGCTTCTGAAGATATTGACCAGGATGACGTATCATAATCTTGGTTTTTTTCAACTACTGATTCATAAGATGAGTCACTGTTGATATCGGATTCATATTTGTTTTCATCGTCATTATTATCATCACTTCCTACGCTACCAGTTCCTTCTTTCTGGCAAGTTTTGTTAATAAACGGAACATCTGCAAAATCATCACTAGCACGAATGAAAGGAGTTTGCTTATTAGCATTAGCAATTAGGTTGAGAGGTTCCGTTACAGGCTTGAAAACAGATTCCAGTGCTTGTTTATTGTTAATATCATCATCTCTCATTTTTCGTACTTTTATCTTTACAGCTTCTGCCGCATCAACAATTTGTCGTTTCAATGATTTTTCCATATTGATAAAATTACGTCGTAATTGATTTAGCGTCAAAAAGTGAATAATAATGTCAGACAGATTATAGCCTTATATATGTATTCGTGTTCTTAGTCAAAGACTACAAACGTGTCAAATTTACTTCTATAACATCCTTTGTTTTTAGAACAATCTTTATTAATTACAACGTAATTAAAAGGTACACTCCATATTTTTGAACACATTTCACGGAATTCAATCCATGTCATGTCAGTGTTGACGTGTTCTTCATAAACATGTCTCATATTTCTTTCATCTTGTTTAAAAAGTACGATTAGGTTTGCATTGTCTCTTATTAACTGCTTAGGGATTTTACTATACGACTGATTTAGATAAAAACAATCGATGAACTTGTGTCTCCCCATAGCAAAATAATCACGCATACTACTTTGATTTTCACAAGCAACATCATCAAATACAATTACAGAATTCGGTTTTGCGGTTTGAACACTCAGCACTTGCTCATTTTCATGATATTTCTGAAATGAAATGTCTGGTACACGTTGCAAGACTTTTTCTAAAAAAACATACTTGGGTTGTTGCAAGGTTTTCGAATAAACATAAACATTTTGGAATCTTAAACCATTCTCGTGTATAAGAAGACCAATTAATAAATTCGTTTTTCCACAATTTGACGGCCCGCAAATGATGCATCGTATAGATTTAGGTAGTAGTTCTCCATGGCGAAAATCAGTTTCCTGAGAATGAACAGAAAGTTTGTCTAGATGTAACGAGTGTGGTTGTTTTACAAATTTCATGACGAGTGCGTGAAACGGTTATATCAATAATGAGTTAATTAATGTATTACATCGACATTTATAACTCATACACATAACTCATTGTCGCTAACCCGAACAAATGTACGAGCAACCTCGCTATGGTTGTCCTTCAATATAAGATAAGTGAGTGTTTTCTAAATTAGATTTCACCGAATCTTGCATCTGTCGCATTGTGTTTCTTAAAACGAATCGTCAAAACGTACCCTCCTATTTTTAGCTGAAATCGACAGAGGTGAACGAAGGAACGACAGGTAAGCCTAGTTTTAAATTGCGAATTTGGAATAGGAACGATTGGGCATTGAACTGAAAGGTGGAATAGGCGCCGAACCAGTATTTTGCATATTCTATTCTATTCCACAACCATCGATATCAAAAATATTATTGGGCATTCTACCCCACCAGTGACGAAGGCGAACGGAGTGAGCCGTAGGAACGGCAGGTGGGGTAGAATGCCCAATAATATACTACTCACATATTTACTGCATGGGAAGAGGCACAAGACGCCATAGGAATATTCTGTGACCTCTCCAAAGCATTTGATTGCGTTAATCACGACACATTACTTTTGAAACTTGAACATTACGGATTAGGTAAACTTGCGCTTAGTTTAGTAAAATCTTATTTGTGTGATAGACAACAACAAGTTCAGATAAATGGTGTAAATTCACAGGGTTTAACAGTTAAAATGGGAGTTCCACAAGGCTCAATATTGGGTCCTTTCCTCTTTCTTGTATATATAAACGATCTACCCTATTTACTTAAAAATCAACTACACAATATGGTGTTATTTGCTGATATGAATTTTTAAAATAAGTAGGCGAGCCCAGAATCTAGACGATGTCAATAATACCCTGCGTCAGATCCATAATTGGTTCACAGCAAACAATTTAGTATTAAATGGAAACAAGACTAAATGCATTAGGTTTGCCTTACCAAATGTTAAAAATAGTAATTATGACATAGTGTTGGATGATGAGATACTAGAATTCGTCGATAAAACGGTTTTCCTGAGTATAACACTTGATTCAAGGCTACAATGGGGCCCTCATATTGCAACTCTTGCGGGGCGATTAAGTTCAGCAGCATATGCTGTTTGGAAGATTCGTCAATTCACAGACGTTGATACTGCGAGAATTGTCTATTTTAGTTACTTCCACAGTATAATGTCGTATGGCATTTTATTGTGGGGAAGGGCGGCTGACATCGAGTCTATCTTTATTCTCCAAAAGAAAGCTATTCGAGCCATATATAGGGTGAAAGGTAATTAGCGGAGGATATTTATACACGTGATTGTTCTCATGATTACAAACAACTTTCCCAAAGAAACTTTTTTTGTAAACTCATTAGTTTTATTTTTATCACTATAAAATTATAACGTGCGCGCGTGGATAAGTTCAAACTTCGCGCGGTTTGCGATCAG
This sequence comes from Agrotis clavis, assembly GCA_954870645.1. Taxonomy (NCBI): domain Eukaryota; kingdom Metazoa; phylum Arthropoda; class Insecta; order Lepidoptera; family Noctuidae; genus Agrotis; species Agrotis clavis. The sequence goes on from OX940917.1 coordinate 4,149,149, forward strand.
CTGTTAGCGGAGAGCCTCCCCCCCCGCTCCGCGCCCCTTATCCCCCGCCCGCACCGCGCCCCGTGCCATGCAGTACAGCAGTAGTAAAAAAACAGATGCTCCGGGAAGCGTGTCGCGTGCGCATTGTTTTGTTATTTTTTTGACGCCCCGCCCGCGCGCGATGCCGTACAACTACACCGCGAGTACAGTGATGGTGATTCGGAAGGGAGTACCTAATGGTGTTATTTATAAAGACAGGTGGATATTAAGTCGAAGGGGTCCAGCTGCTTGGCCACCGCGGGCTCGTGAAAAACCTAGTGTATTGTGATGGGCCAGTCAATACTTTCGATGAACTAAAAGGATCGAAAAGTGTTTCGAAATAGTAAATAGTGACACTAACACTGCGACGAGTGCAGGCTCACAAGCGCAAGGCGGACACATCCAACAATTAATGTGAGTTAAAACTTAGTTGATTAAAGTCATAATAAGTAAATAGTCAAGTTGATACCATTTTTTTAAACACACCAGTTTTACGAAGTTAAAACAACGAGAGTAATAATAAAATACCCAAGTTTTTCTTGTAGACTGCTAGTTCAAAGCCTAGATAAGTGTGATGGAAACTTAGAATAACTTGAATCATGCCCAGTCTCGAGTAGGTATCGAGTCAGTTAATAATGTAGTGGTATCTTTTAAGCCGTTTCTAAACATCCATCTTTTAAATAATAAAAACAAACGCAATTCCTGAAGTTAGTTTGTAAGTAGTAGTAGTTAGTTTGTAAGTGGAGTCTAAGTTAGAGAGATTATGTATTTGATGTGTTTATAAAGTAAAGTACCAAAATACTAGTCTTAGATATTACTTTATCGAAACATGTAGGCGCACTGCCTAAGTCATTGCCAACGCGGGCGCGGGGCCCCACCGCTAACAGCTGATCGGGCGACGGTGCGCGCGCGTAGTTTGAACTTAGTACGCGCGCCCTTAATTTTATTATAGTGATAAAAATAAAACTAATGAGTTTACAAAAAAAGTTTCTTTGGGAAAGTTGTTTGTAATCATGAGAACAAACACGTGTATAAGTATCCTCCACTAATTAACTTTCACCCTATATAATCTCCGTAGGCGCGATTCTCTAAGAGAACTGTTTAAGGAAATTAACATCCTGACGGTACCTTGTCAATATAATTATCTATGAAAATATAATGTACGTTAGAAAAAATCTTCATCTTTTCTCTAAAAGAGGTGACAGACATAATTATCATACTAGAAGTAGGAACCAATTAGTTCAGCCGGGCTTCAGACTCGCCAAAGTAGATTCTTTCATGGGGTACTGTTTAAAATGCTATAATAAGCTACCACAAAACGTTCTTGAACTGAATGAAACGAAATTCAAAACATGCATTAAACGCACACTGTGTAAGCAGGCATATTATAAACTGAGCGACTATATCGCTGATGAAAATGCTTGGCTCCATACTGGTCCTGCTCCATGAGACAGTGAATGTATAAATAAATTGATAGTGGAAGTATACTTAATACCATTGTTGGAGCTGCTGAAGACTGTACAACTGTATTTGCATTGTATAGATTCAATCTTCCTTGTATTATATAGTTTCATAGCCGGCATTGTGTGAGTACTATGTACTTCAGAGCTGTCATTCACTGAGTACCTACGTCACTTGTTGACTTGAATGACCCTGGCGGCTGAGAGTGTGTCATGCTCACTCAAATGTCTCGCTGATGGTGGCGCGTGTGTCGGATCATTTAGCTCCCTCCAAAATGGTTGAGCTGAATGGTGCTGATGCATGTGTCATGTTCGTGAACGGGCGCTGTCAGTTGAGACTGGTCATCTCTTAGCTGCCACGGTTTATTTTAATAATTATTGATCATTTTGTTTTTGAATTGTCTTTGTTTTAATTGTTACTCTGGACACTTTTAATCAAAAACTTGCTACATCGTTCTCACATAATGTACCACCTCAAATGAATGATATAACAAAGGTTCTGTAATTATTCTGGCGATCTAAAAAGAGTGTCCATGGAGTTTCTTGCACGTTCTTCTCCATAGAGATCTACTTCTTGGAACGGGCATCTACGGTACTTTCACAGTTTTTATGTCTTGTGACTGGGACTGTAGCACCATAACTTTTGTAGTGTTTAATAATATTCCTTTGATTGTCTATGACAATTCAAAAGTGCCTGTAACTGGCCTACTTGAAATAAATACTTTGATTTGATTTTGATTTTTTGATTTTGAATGGAAGGCGGATTTTACTCCTGCTCTATCAGTATTGCCTATTTTTTTTTCTATCTACATAAATAAAAACGACTAATTAGCGCGAACCCTTCGTGACATTCGACAAACTGCACGATGTTATTTAGTGTCTGGCCAAGGATTATTTAGATATAATTATGTATGTTTGGAAAACGTACGCATGATTTATATGAATCGCGTAAAAATACAAATATTAAAAGTCCTTATTCATACATCTGTACATACATGCAATCCGGTCGAGAGTACTAGGTATGCACCCGGCTCTCCCGAAACGTTAGAATTTTTTTTATTTCCTACTAGCTGACCCGGCGAACTCCGTACCATCTGAGAAACGATTAAAAAAAAACCTTTTTCACACCACCTGCTCGTAAATGTCACATTATATGTTTGCTATCCGGCCGTAAAGCAAGGCATTGTTCCCTCCCGCTCGAGCCGGGAATAATATATGTACTGAATTTCATTATTCCCGTGGGAATAATGTGATTTGAATTTGGAACCTCAAACAAAACATAGTATGAAAACTTTGAACGAAGGAATTGAAGCAGCGGCGGCTGCCCCCCGGCAGTCCCCACTGCAACAGCTGATCGCTTGCTGAGGTGGGCACCACAGCATGCTCACGTTCAAAGGTTGTCGTACCACATCAAATTTCAAAATTCGAATTTATTTCCTCGCAGGTGGTGTGAAAAGCAGAGTACTCACCTCAGGAATAAAGCTGCCTTTGTCTTGGGCTAACTTAAATCCCTCGCTACACTAAGGATTCTTATCTTAATTCCCTCGTTTCACTCGGGAATTAACACTTGAACCTCCTCGCTGCGCTCCGGAGGTTCACCCCCAGAATCCTTAGTGTCGCTTCGGGATTCAATACGCCCGTGACGTAAGGCACTGCTTTATTCCCTTGGTGCGTAATCTACTATTAAACCTTCCCTGGACTTTCCAAAATAATTCAAAACCAAAATCAGCCAAATCGGCCCAGCCGTTCTCGAGTTTTAATCAGACTAACGAACAACAATTCATTTTTATTTATATATAGATGTACTTTATTTTAAAAAAATCGAATAAACCTGGACTGCGTTTATTTACGAGGTGTAACACTAAAAATACATCTGTGAGGTTGACACTTTAAAACAAATATAGTAATAAAATCACCGCATCAATTCGATGTGAACCAGCAAACAAAAGTCATTCGGGCATTATTTTGATTCGCACGCGCAAACACAGTAAATCCACAAGTCAGTGTTTGCACATCACTAAAATCTATGCGGAAAATGTTTTTCCATCAATTGACACAGTATTTACTGTGCGCAACAATGAGCAACATCCCACGGGCAATAAATGCGAGCAAACAAGGGCGGGTGTACACTGGCGGACTTATCAATCGCTCCGTTTGACGTTTAGTGGCGCATGAGCGTCGGCCGGCTTAAGGGCGCGTGCACACTGCGGCGGCACGCGACTCCTACGCGTACGCTGGAAGGGTGGCGAGGCTTAAGATGTTTGGTTCGTAGGTAATATATTCAACAGGGTTTAGAACTGCACTATATCGTTTTGATTTACGTACGAATATTAATAATAAATGTTTGTAGCGATTATATTAGAAAAGGAAAAAAGGTACCCAGATTAGATAAGTACCTTCTCAAATCATAGATAAGGGTGATCGACTTTCGTTTCAAAGTAAAATCTTTTAAACGACCTTAAATATAAATTTTTGATACCTCAGAGATCCCTCATTATAAACCATCTCTAAATAAAGCTACATGACATTACGAAATTATTCCTCTTAATAATTATTAAGAGCTGTTTATTTTTCTACATTTGGGTGTGTAATTCTTATAAATCTTCGCATGACATGAAAGAACATCATTAAACAGAGAGAAAAAATCTTAGATTTCTATGATTACGTAAAAAAAAAAAACAACATTGATCATTTGCCATTTTGCGAATAAGGGTTTTTAGAGAATTTGCCATTTCGAGAACTTGTCCTTTTGCTACTAGGTTGCCATTTTGCTAATTGGGCTTTTTGCACCTAAATCATCAGGCGGTGTACTACATGCAGACTAAAGTTCTCTGTTTTTCAAATTATAATAAACAGAGTGCAAGAATCTGTACCTAATTGTCAGATGTTTAGTGCGAACGTAGACTTATTAGCTCAAGGTTTTCTGGCATACCTATACGAATAAATAGATGATAATTATAATTTATTTTCGTATGATTTTGAGATCAGTTGCTTGGAGAAAATGCACAATAAGACTTCTTTATGGAAAAAAAGTATAATTATTATGTATGTTTAATAACGTTGAAATCTTGTGTGTCATCCACACTATATACACTCATGTACTACAATTCTTTTGATTCAATGAATTTCCGCTTTCCCCTGTACATGAGTACCAGCAAAGCTTAGCAACCACCTTAATCCTCGTTCCCCTCACCAAGCCATGGCTCAGTTAAACTCAGTTTATGAACGTTGCCTTACCGTAGGCGACAATATTAGTTCGCGAGTAGAAAGGCAACAAAGTTTTATTTAGTGCTCCACTGACGCTGTTATGAGAATATGAACCTCGAGGATGGACTTAGTAAGTAGGTATGTGCTGGATTTGTTTGGCCAGGAGTGTGTATTGATTATTTTCGTATTAATCGTCCTTGGACACTGTTTTGCGAAAAAAATCTGCTGTTTTTAAAAGTGTCGGAATATAATTATGGCAAGAGCATTTTTTTGCACTTATAAAAGTCCTACTAATTTTAAAAATGCGAAAGTTTGTGAGGATGTATACAGCTACATACACACGTATGTAGGTATGTTTGTTACTCTTTCACGCAAAAACCACTGAACGGATTTGGCTAAAATTTAGTACACAGATAGTTTATAACCTGGATTAACACATAGGATAGTTTATCCCGATTTTATGTTCCCGTGGGATAATTTTCGAGTTGTAGCGGGTGAAGCCGCTGGTAACAGCTAGTTTTTCATAATTATGATTACAATGACAAAGTTTATGCTAAAGAAAAATTGAGCTTTGTACTTCCTTCACTTTACCAGAAAGCAACAGCAGCTAAAACGTCGACAAATTGTTCTTTAGGCTCAGTGGTTGAAAAGCTATAGAATTAATATTTAGGTACCTACATCAGAAGTAGCTTGCTGTGCTCGTTCTCCATAGAAAAAATAATTCGCTAAGCTTTGTAAGATTTCTTTACAAAAAGCTTCTATTTCATTCCGCGCCAATGTAAATGAAGCCTTATACTAATTAGGTACGCACTACGCAGGTATAATTAAAGTAACTAACCATAAACTAATAGCCACAAAATTAATCAATTCAATGAAGGATATTATATTGGACTAGATTCTGATATTTTTATGATAATGTCGGTAACTACAGGCGATATAATTATGCATATGGCACATCAACCATCATGTCTCTGTCACTCAATACTCATGTCACATTCGCCATTGGTCGTTGATCAGGGCTTATGTATAACGAAGCTAAAACTTGCCTATTTTATAATGTTACTAGCTGACCCCGCAAACGTTGTTTTGCCATATAAATAAAAAAAAATAGATAGTAGCCGATTCTCAGACCTACTGAATACGCATATAAAATTTGGTAAAAATCGGTAGAGCCGCTTCGGAGGAGTACGGTAACTAACATTGTGACACGGAAATTTTATATATAAGAAGATTAATAATCGTATTTTTAATTTCGGCACCTATACTCATGTACGTTTCTAAGATTGTGCTGAAACTATGATTAGTCAAGCATTTCACATAACTTCAAGAATCAATCTTATCATCATAACTATGAGTGTTATTAAGATTATGAAGAATAGGTGCTATTTAAAGAAGCTTCTATTTAATAGCATCACAGTCAACTAAAAAAACTACATTGGCCACAAAATTACTAACTCAGCCACGAATCAAATAAGCTGATTAATCGGAAAATGTTCAAAAAATTAGATCAAGCCAAAGCGTTGTCGACGGAGTCCTATTTCAGATTTTCAGACAGGGTTTAAAGGAACCTAACCAAACCGAAGCTCGGGTTGTCCCCAAAGCTAAAATTATTATTGCAGAGTTGTTATACCTATCCGTGGCTGAGTTAGTCATTTTGTGGCGGACTTAGTAATTTTATGGCTCAGTTTATTATTTTTCAAGAATAATTAGCATTTATTGGAAAGTTAGAAAATAATATTTGTCGTGCAAATCACCCACGAAAATATATCAGATGAAATTAAATCGATTTTAAAGTTCACAATACCTACCTCACACCGTGGTATATTATTTTTAGTGCGTTCTGTCGTAACAAGCCCGTAGCGGCTCTCGAGTTTAACTTTTAACTTGCTAAATCGTTCTCACAAAATGTACCATCTCAAAATGAATGATGTACTTAACAAAGGTTCTGTATAAACTGAATGCTACATTTGGCATGGTTGGAAAACAACATGTATTTAGGTGGTAATAGCTCCTGGCGTTGTCTTTGTCAAAAAAGAACGTGGACCTATATTTTTCAATACTTTAGCTGATAAACTAATAGATTTGAATTTATTGATGCTGGATACAAGTCTATTGTAAAATTATCAGTAAGTAATTAAAATTATAACTAATCGATTGGTTCGCATCTACGGTACTTTCAGTTTTTATGTCTTGTGACTGGGACTGTAGCACCATAACTTTTTAGTGTTTAATACTAATTAATATTCCTTTAATTGTCTATGACAATTCAAAAGTACCTGTAACTGGCCTACTTGAAATAAATGCTTTGATTTTGTTTTTTTATTTTATTGAACTCTACGAGTATGTGCGATCGCTTGTATTAAAATTATTATCAGCAATCCAAAATTCACAGAGAGAATACCTATTATAATTATCTAGTACGCAATTCACTGAAGACTGTCTGACACAGTAATTACCAGGAATTGCGAATTGCAATCTTAATTTAATTAGGTATGTCAAACAGACCGGGATCAACGAGAGCTCTTCTAATGATACAAATTGATACAGTACCAGATATGCTATATTCAATTATTCGTCATCGACTAGCTCGTCGACGAAGCTAAAGTTTGTCTTTAATACATTTTCAGCTTTACATTCTAGACCATAAAGTTGAAATTGTTAATTGTTCCTTGCATTGTCAATGTAATTATCTAATATTATATTATGTTGCCGTGCCCTAACCGGGTTTCATGTTGAAACTTATACATTTCTGTAAGACCTATGTACTACACATGAATGCAATAAAGAATTTGAGTTTGAGTTTGATAATCTTCTTAGATAGATTTTCCACACGAGGTTAACTTAAGCCCGCAGGTTCGTTTACGTTGAGTTCAGTATTTGTCCGACAGGATAGATACTTATCTGACCTATCTGATGTGATATTCAATTCTGAAAACAGGGGTGTGCCAAGTGCCAACATCGGTACCCCGGCCAGAAATGGCAGAAATGGCCAGAACAGGACCACAATTGGCCAGACCAGTGAAGCTCGCACTGGGCGCATGAAAAGCTATTAACGGCACTGGTGATACCAGCAGACTTTAAAATATATGTGGCTAGTTTCTACAAAACTAAAATGAACTTTTGTGAATGATGATGAAGCTTTAGACCCGCTAGGTGGCGCTGTTGTTAGTTGTCACACGCGAGAAGCCGGGGTGGATCGCTAGTAATAATATGTGTATCAAGCAGTGCAATATTTCAATTCAAACTGGGGACGCACCGCAAATTAAATGGGAGCTATTAAAGAGCTCAGTATTGTCACCTAGGCCATGAATTATTTATCAGCGAATTATGCGGATGGTGGGAAAATGGCGACTGCCGACAAAGGGGAAGTAATCATTTTGTCAGCATCGTTCTACGTAATCCTTTTCGCGTTAAAGTATTAAAAGAAAGTGTGGAGGGGTTTCAAGCGATGGCTATGCAGTTTGAGTTGAGTTTAGGTAGTATTATTATTGATGTAGAATGTGCGTATTTGGTGATGGGGACTTCAAATTGATAGCTGCGCGTGAAGTGGCGGAGATGTGAAATTATTCTTGTTTATTGGGACAATTCCACTACACTATTTCCAATCCACTGTACCTCCTGAAAGGCAGAATCAACAGTGGCGACCACTAGAAAAGCGCTGAGGACAATTAGCTCGTCTTGTCCCGGAGAGTGAATTTAAAAGACTCGATTTTGCAACGAAATTAATCAGAAAAGAATAGTGCAGGACTATGTATTCATGCCAGATAATTATTATAAATATTGAAACATATTATTTCTTTGTGTTATTCTATGCAATCTGAAGTAGTAAATAGCAAAAACCGTTTGTACGAGATTACTATTTTATGCCAATTCTTTTAATGGAGCTTCAGTGTCTATTGGAAAGTCATAACGACGCCATAATATTAATAGATTACCAAACTTGTCAATATCGACAATTATGAAATCAATGATAGACCTTTGACTATTGTAATAGCATACTTGAAGCCCTGTTATGCGTCCCAGTGCATACGTAACTTGTACAACGTAATAGACTAACCGTTATGTCATTTCATTATAATGAAAATAGCCGCGACGAATCGTGTGTCTGTCATTTTAGCACGTCTTTGATTCTTACTATGATAAACCGTTTGGCCTGATCCTTTAGTTAAACGATTCTCATTGTTAGTGTTAATGTTCTCTTCTATGTATACACATGTTATTATTCTTATTTTATGTTTAATTTTATGGCAACATGTTGTAGGGACATTTTGTTGCATTTAACAATTATGGGTGGTCCAATCTTTGTAGCGTTTTCTAGGTTCCCGGACCGTAATAATGAATCGATTGTTACTAAATCCGCTCAGTAGTTTACTGTCTACGGTGGTACAAAACATGGCATTTTTTTGAACAAATGAAGTTTCTTCCATTTCACCCAGTGCGGGAGGAAACATTTGAAGATTTTTCAAACAATTTTTTTTTTTTAATAAAAAGTAACAGAAGAAAAATGTGTTCCGTTACTGGAATAGAACCACATAATATACATAGTTACAAAAATTATTCATCTTTTTCAATATCCACTTATTCGATCCAATTTCTTGCATTTTCCCATCGTCAACTTAATATAGACGGAAAGAAATGAAGTATTTAATAAGTTATCGCTTCTTCCATGCAAGGAGAAAATTACCATTTTATTAATCCCCAACTGTTAATTTTATTGAAATAAAATTAAATGAGATTCTCATTCTTACCAAATGAATCTGCTGGAGCGTTTCAAAGTCCTAATGATTAAACATGAAGTTTGTAGTGGGTGAGGAAATAGGTTCATTTTTTATTAATGATAGACTCGCGTTTGACTATGGTGCTGAAAATAGGGGTGTGACTGTACCAACAGTGCCCACGCCCAGGCACATGGAGCAGGCCCTGAAGGAGCGCAGAAATGGCTGGACCAGGACCACAAAAGGCCAGACCAGCAGGGCTATTGCGTATCTCTGTTGATAGTTCACTTCAAATTATGATCACTTGCTCTGGTGACCATCAAATAGCTGTCAAAAGGTTTTCGTGTTGGCTTTTGCATTAACAATGAAACTGATTAATGTAAATGTTCCCTAAAATCAACTATCCTAACGCTTTTCAGGCACTCCTCAACTTAGCCTCATAACAATCGATAAAATATAGAGGTGTCAAGCCATCCAAGTTCAGTTGACAACTGCTGGTCAGTGACTATCCCTTCCTTCAACTTGACACCACCAAAACGACACCACCGGTGGTGACTGGTGTCGTATGGAATCTCTAGTCCATATGGCACCACCCTAGTGATGTCCAGAAACGCGTGTTTTTGACAAACAGCTCCCAATTCATTATTTTAAGTTATCTATAGTTAAACGATAATTAATAACGACCATTTGAGTTACAGATAAATATAAACTTTGTCAAATGATGTACCTCATTAATGGAACTGCTTGAACTTAATTGGAGTTTTCATATCAAGAACTTTGTATGTAACCTCAATAATAGTCGGTGGTGTCATATGGACTAGAAATTCCATACGACACCACCGGTGGTATCGTTTTGGTGGTGTCAAGTGGAAGGAAGGTGACTATCAAGTTAGCCAATAGCCCTGCAGGGCGCAGTTAAAGAAGTTCGACTATACGCATAAAAGGGTGGTTATGGGCGCTGAGTTTGACCAGCATATCGCAATAAGCAAGCAATGATGTGGTAGACGGTGAAGCACGCTTGAATAGAAGTAACCTATTCACGCTTGACGAAAATACTCCATGGCTCTTAGGAAATACAGACTCCAGCAGGAAATTCCACGTTTTAGCTGTGTGCACAATGTGCGTGTGTTTTCAAAACACTTTATACGTACAGTTGGCATGTTCACCATGTGTAATACCTAATTAATTATTGTATAACTACCAATCGGCGAAATGAGGAGATCCGTAGACGAACTAAAGTCATCGATATAGCCCACCGGATTAGCAAGCTGAAGTGGCAATGGGCAGGCCATATTGCTCGCAGAGCAGATGGCCGATGGGGTCGAAAAGTATTAGAGTGGAGACCACGGACTAGCAAGCGCAGCGTAGGACGTCCACCAGCAAGGTGGACAGACGACCTAATAAAGGTCGCCGGAAGACGTTGGATGCAGGTCGCTTCCAACCGGTATATGTGGAGACTAAAAGGGGAGGCCTATGTTCAGCAGTGGACGTCCTATGGCTGAGATGATGATGATACCAATCGGCAGACAGGGTTTCGTATAACTTATATTTTAAATGCGAAAATTTGGATGTTTCAATGGATAGATGTTGTTACATTGTGAAAAAATCGCTTGTAGAGAACCAGGCGCTAGCGCATCATTATCTGCCTAACTTTCTCCTAATCCTAACTGCGAGCCAGTTGAATGGGATGCAGCTAAATACCAGTATTTTACTTGTGGCGACTTCCTATCACATCTCCACAACCCTATAGCTGGGTAATACGATTACCTTTGGTCTGGTTGTCAGAGTACCTTGTGCGTTTCGATCAGTGGCGTAGCAAAACCGAATACGAGGGGGCAAGATGCACCTGCGAGGCCCTTTTTTTTTCAGGTACAAAAATATGACGTGTCTCCACTGCTCGTGTGAGGCCCCCTTTTTTCTTCATGTCTTTTAATACCAAATGTGATCGCCAGCAACATCAGCTTTGCGAGGACTTTTTGACTTGAAAGGGTCAAATCATTTCCCAGTTACAAATAAAACGTACCCAAGTTATCTGCAATATGTGCGCGACCAGTGGGCGAGACCTAACGAAATCGTTGTGACATCAGCACTGCGAAACCTCAATTTCTTAGCAGGAGTTAAGTTGTACTTCTTTACTGACTGGTTGCAAACTTGTGATCGCCGTTGTCAAGATTTTTGTATTTCTTTCCGAACGCGAGGCATCTTCAAGTGCGAGGGGGCAACGGTCCGCTTCGCCCCCGCCTAGCTACGCCACTGGTTACGATCCACTTCTTTGACAGAAGAGAGCTGGTTACCTGGCAATGGGAATCTCTTTTTAAGTTTTTATTATCAGTTGCCTGGTCTAATGAAAAGTTTGATTCTCTTTTCAGAACAAAAATAAACGGAAAGCTAAATAGAGTTATAATGTCAAAAATAAAACACGAAATAAAATTACAGATACCGGACTATGGTACAGTCCCTACCTTTATTTAAAATACTCCTGAAAACAGATTTCAGATGCTGCTCTCAGTCTTTTCCTTTATATAAAAAAGTTTTACAGAATTAATTGATTCTTCGTTCATAATGATCTCATTAACCTCGCATGGTCTGGTCATGGTCGTCTAGTTTGATGTAAATTTGATGAAAAAAAATAGTTCCTCGTTCGTCGTACACGAGTGGCGCTTTTTCAATTTTGTAATAAATATTGTTTCGGCTTATTATTTGTAAAGGCGCTCCCTCGCCGCGAGCATTCACCAAAAGGCCTTATCATGAGTTTTCAGTTATTCTGACGTAAAGTAAACTGAAACTATGACATTTTCAAATTGACAAGCAAGGAAAAAAAATTGTTCCTTCTTCGCACACCAGAGGCGCTGTCCCATTTTTTCATACAAGAAACGCTGTAAATACTGGAAAGACTCTGTACAGTAAAATAGTGAAAACTCGTGCTATGGGTACTGTAACGTAACATAACTAATAAATTACAGATTCGAACATTTCAACAGTGACGGGAGACAATCGAGCATCACAATGCGCACCTTGTATTAAATCTTAAAGGTATATTGTTACCTACATTACACGCGAATGCTCCCGGTGAGGGTGCGCCTTGCACTCTACACTAGCGGTTATGCACCAATGATATTTAACTGAATTGTTTACTTTCCTTTATGTAAGTTATTTTACCTCCTCCCTTACACCTCTGTCAAAACAATAGTTAACCTTATGCTCGCAGCTTATGGTTGGTTATTATTTAATACTTATTTGTTTACCTATTCACTATCAACTTCGATAAAACGGCTTTGTAAATTGCATTTACAAAATTAAATGCTTAGGGATCTGCAGCAAAAGGAAATAAAAAACCCACACTGTTCGGGGCAGACACACTGTCTAAAACTAGTTTTTATTCAAACATACAACCAATCATACAAGTACAACACAATTGAAAAATGGAACATAAAAATTGTTTCAATATCAAATATGTATAAATAAAATGACTTCTATAATAGTCACGCAGGAAACTCATCCGTGGACAGATGTCGACATTATCGCTAAGCGGATTACCCTGCGCAGCGTGACAACGACGTGACGTGAACGTCACTAGGCGTCGGCGTCGACGGCGTCATGTCGCGTCTGTGACAAAATGACATTGACGGCGGGCATCTTGTGCAGATAGATGCGGTATCGACAACGACGATATAATACTAGACTCGTAATAACAGGCGACCGATGTCTGCCAACACATTAGGCAAAAAAGTCTTATAACCGTCTCATTTCGACCAATCCTGTGAGCCGTAAACATACGTTGAGACAGAACAGACCTTGAGTTAGCCAATCACAACGCAGTACCCCGCCCCCCTCGCTTACGTATTACCTCAGCGAGTTGGCAGAATAGTTTTGTTCGTTAGATCGTGCAATGAGTAGTCTAGTATTATATCGTCGTTGGGTATCGAGAATGCCTGTTTTCCACGGAGAAAATTTTTTACCCATTTGGGATACAACCGTACAGGTTTTATGAGACAAACAGAACTACGGAACCCTTTATTTTGTGCGTTTTGCCACTTAGCAGGTTTAAACTATTCTTTAGCTCATTTGGGTCGAATTCTAGTCTAATCTAATCGGAATCAGCTGATTACGATTACTTTACATGAAGCAACTGGCCGTTTGCTCACATCTCGATCTCAATAATACCACGGTAATAATATGTACAGTATTGGAACTCCCTACAAACGGACGAAACGCGAGCTATACCTACGCGCCGCGATGTCGGGGCGCGCTCGAGGCGCAGACAGTCACGGCCGTACCGTAGTGATGAACGGACGGTGCGTTGTTTTTTTTAGCAAATATGACAAGTAGAAAATATTGTGCTGTGTTTGGGTGTTTAACGTCAACAATAACGCATCCAGACATAAGTTTTTTTAAATTACCTGCAACCTCTGAAAGATGAGTACTAACTATAAAATAATTTTACTTACTAGTAGCTAGTAGCCGTGCTAGTAGATAGGTACATAATGTGTGACTTTTTAATGGTTATGTATTTTCCTTTATCTCACGAAAAAAAGGGTATTTGGGTTAATAAATACAGTAAAATGAATAAAGTAAAGGAAAGTTACTGAGGCAAGTTAAATAGTTAAGTTATAGGCGGTTCTGAATGAATCATGATACGGTAGATACTTACTCTTGTGTTAAAACTCCAGTGCATGTGTGTTTTGTTAGTTTGTATTATTCAAAGTAAAGTCATGGTGTAACGGCGCGGTGGGATTGTCGGCGGGCACGGAAATGAAGCAGTGAGCTTCATTTACCTACGGTACGGTGTACAATCAACGTATATTCAGTGTACTACATAAACTTTAACACAGTCATGAATCTTGGAACGTAAGAGTACATAGTTCGCTCCGTATTTGAGTGTGCGCACTCGGTTGCATTAGGCCGACTGCACACGACTGCCTGCGCGAGCGATGCGCTGTACGAGGTAGCGCGAGCGGCGCACTGACCTTGAAGGAGCGGTTGACGCGAATCCACACGACGACGTAATCAGACCCTTGTTATATCGTCACGGGTGCGTTTTACGTAACGGCGCTACAGTAATATTTGTTTATAATCTGTGTTTTGTGTATGAATAATACTAGAAAAACCGGCCACGTGCGTGTCGGGCCACGCACAGTGTAGGGTTCCGTAGTTGCCCATCAAAATACTTATGCGAACTAACTTAAACTGAGTCGCTGAATTTAATTTTAAAAAGAAGAAAGCTTTTTATTAGAATGCGAGTTTATTATACTTTAAAATTCAATAATAAAGCATTTCGTACGAGTCAGTCAAGGCGCAAATATTTTTCGCTAGCACAATTTGTTTTTCAAACAAACATTTGTTTTTAAATTAAATCTATTAATAAAAAACAACACGCATTTTTATTGAACACTTCCTTTTCAATAATTAAATATACAAAGTGTTTTATTTGTTTACTTAAATATAAGAAAAGTATATTTACAATCACAACACTAAATAGAAACAGAAAGTAGGCAAATGTAATTAAAATGCTGGAGACGGGCGTCGGACAGCCCTAACGCATGTTTACGTACCGCGCGGCTGTAGGTATTTATTTCTATCATGCGGCCGAGATCCACTACTGTAGATATTTATACTGTGATAATACTGAGCAATTGATCGTTTTTTCTTCAAAAACATTGGGTATCCGTCGTCGTCACACATGAAACCGGTTATTAGAAACAAAAAGCCGGCCATTGATGTAACTGCTCGCATTGCGAATATTGCGACACTCGACAGGGGTGCAGTTCTCGTCTCTTTTCGCTTCACGATTTCTATTTTTCTTTTGAAATCTCGTTCACGGAAATTCCTTTTACTCTCAACGATCCTTCACACTCGTTTCTCGTTAAATTCTCTTCAACCATTTGATTTTCCGAATACTTCGTGAGATTGTATGTGCTTTTAATTTATCCGGTTGTTGGTACATAGTTGGAGGTGCGAGTGGTGCGACTAATCATCGCTGGCAACACCGGACACGTTCGGTTTTGTTTTTGACCACTTAGCGATTCATGGCGTTTGAATGCATTCCTCATTCGCCGTTTCATACGGTGACATAGGGCTGGACGTTTTCAAGTTCATTCGTTTGAAAGGTAGTTTTAACGTGTGTCCCTTCAACGCTTTGTATAGGACAATAACTTTTTAATGATAATAGCCTTTGGTGTAATGTTTTGTGTAGGTCAGTGGGTGTTGAAAACAAAGGATCGGTTTATGAAAAGAATACAAATGTTACAAGACACTTCTAATTATTGCTATAATGAGAACCGGCTTCCCACGGTTTCTTTTCAACTTGGTAGATTTTCCGAAAACTTTTTTACATACAAGCCTTGTCCTGACAACAATGAATACAACAAAAAATACCTATTTTTGTGCAGTCGTTCGGGAGAAATGCGCATACAGGCACGCTTGACGACTTTGTTTTTGGCAATGTAAAGATACTTCAAAATCCAACTTTCCACATTAGCGAAACCGCAGACAAAACACTGAAATCGCATTTTATGCGCAATTTTAGTACGGTCACATCAAAAAACCATTAGTTTGACTTTGTAACTGTATCACATAAAATCTGTTCGACTAGGGCTGGGACAAAGCGTGACGCTAATTCGTTCGATGTAATTGATCGCAAGCGCATTCAGCCGCACGCCTTGTGCACTTGCGCATGATAGGGTTGCCAGCTCTATTAATTATAAATGTCACATTTTTGTAATCGTGGAGCCATGATTTTGTACATAGTATATGTGTGGGTGGTGCTGGCCTTATAATTCTAAACTTAGAAAAAAACGCACATTTTTTTTAAGCGTGCAGCTTTTGGTATTAGTGAAAATCGACTGCGTTCAACTTGAACCTGCGTCCTCTTGCATGACGACGTTGAGTGAAAGATTTGACTTTGCTAGGCAGGACTTCTATAGCTTAGTTGGTATTGATAAGACGTCTGCAGTCGCAGTCGGAGGAAGCAGGTTCGAATTCAAAGCAGTCTCGCGACCCTTAATCCTATGGTATTACTGCTAGCTCAATATGGTAAAACAATAAAGGCGAAAATCCCTTTTTTTATTACTCAGTTACATTACATTTTTGCACAATCGTGTTTCATCTCACCAGATTTACAAGTACAATTATTTGTATAACACATGTAGTATTTGCTTACCTTTATTTAAGCACATAATTTAAATCGCGTTAAACGGATTAAATTAAAACTTGAGGAATTATAAGTAATACACAGTAACTTGAACCTTCTCTCCAACACATAGGGTTGTGTTTCTATTTTCATGTCGTGCGCGACCAAAAATAATTTATTATCTAAATCCAATAGGGGAACCCGGGGGGTTGTAACAGGTGGTGTAATAGCGCAGACAGATCAACCCTAATTTTTGGGGATGATTTGAAGTTAAGTTTTTGCGTGTCAATACATTTGGGACGTAGATTAAATGATAAGACTTTTGGAAGCTAACCGAAGCGAAGCTAAACTCTTGATTTATGCTTCCTTTTTATGATGAAATTTTATGACCAGACACATCACAGTATACAAGTAATAGCAAGTTGAAGTGGCAGTGTGCAGGCCAGATAGCACGCAGAACGATGGGCGGTGGTGACGTAATGCTCTCAAATGCAGGCCATTTGTTGAATATCACAGGATCGCACTGGCGACAAGCCGCTTCCACCCGGTCCTATTGGAAATCTATGGGGGAGGCCTATGTTCAGCAGTGGACATCCTACGGCTGATATGATGATGATGATGATAAATAATGATAATAACAACACATTCCTGAAAAAAACGAGCGTGAAGAGCATGACTGCGATCACTTAACAATTTGGAAAAGTAAAGTTTGAGTTACTTTTTAAAATATTGAAGAAGAACAAGGAAGAAGGCGTGAGTTTATGTATGTGTGTAAAGGTATACATAACACAACTTCCAATTGTATGTACAAAGTCCTAAAACCCAAGGTTGTGCACACTTCACTTAATAACCATCGCAGATCTCTCCAAACCTTGGGTTCAGTAGTTAGACGACACTTTCCAATTGTTCACCAATCTGATGACATGAGTACGTTTCCGAACTGAACGGAACTAGACTTAGTAACAACTGCTTCCTAACAATCAGCGAGCGGAAAATGAGGAGAACTTTATCTTTGAGCTAGGGAGGCAGGTTTAAATGTAGTACCGTTAATTATATTACTATAAAGCCGAAGAGTTCGTTTGTTTGTTTTTTCGCTGTAAATACAATATAGAAAACTTGTGATAATAACTGTTATCACATAAATTATGTTAGAAAAAAAAAGTTCTTCCTTCTTAAAGGAAAAGCGCTTTTTCAATTTTTCTTAAAATAAACGGAGTAAATACTTCAAGAACGCTGTTAATAAAATACAGAAATCTTGTGATATGGCCTCTGTTTTGAATTGACAAAATGTTTTTGTGTTGAACAGCCCATTTATCGAGGAAGGCTGTAAGTTATATAAAGGAGGAGCTCGTGACTAAATACCTAAGGTGAGCAATGTGACTATCTGTCATAGCGAGAAAGCACGTAAAGTCTTTGGTCCCGGCTGTCATTTGTAGATCTTTGATAGTTTTTAATCACAGTCAGAAGCTCGAAAGTCTGACAACGGAGTCTTAGGATAAATCGCTCCATGTAAAATATTAATATGCAGCTGGTTTCGACTGGAGGCCGACCCCAATATATTTGGGAAAAGGCTAGACAGATGATGCTAGAGACTATATAACGCTGCGCCCTGTAGGAAACGAGCAGTGGGGTTGAAACCACCAAGATATTTGGAAATCCCAACTCCAACGAAGAAAATTCATCATTCATCATTCAGCGGGGGTCGCGGGACCGTCTTAACAGGTAACCGTGACCCTGGAATGTAAAGGGCAATTGAAAGAAAACAGTGAATTTTAGTCAGTACAAGTTTGACAGTCCCTCCCGTCCTGCCCTAGGTAGGAGGACGGTTTTGAAGATTTTACAACGATAAAAAAAGGGTAAAATCCGTCATCCATGCGAACGAAGTCGCGTGTGGAGTGTGTACCTATATTTTCTCTAGAACTTAGGTTGTGACGCTAAGTCGCATTTTATGGAGAATGGTCTGAAAGTTGAAAGGCACACATGAGACTTAGCATGTTGATCCGGGAAAATGAGGTGAGATATTGATATGAAGCGATTTTTTCACATGTATTCACGTAGAATTTTGTTTTCCTTTCACAGAAGAAATACTGGATAAAGCAAATGCCAGCAGCAACTTGGATACAGATGAAGTTCTAGAAACACTATACAAATAAAAAAATAAAACACTAAACTAAAACTGTACTTACAGTAAGTTTTTTTTCGGATGTCAGTGACTTGGTTTTTTATGGTCTCCCCACGCGTAATCTTTCCATAAACCTATTTTTTTTTTTCAGAATCAGGCCTTGACTAAAACCTATAAAATGTCAATCCCTAAGTTTACAACCAAAGTACATGATATGCACTGACCCGAATCTTTGAAATACGAATATGAAAAACTCGGAACGCATTTATATTATTGCTTTTCGCACTGCATTCAGGCTAAAACATTGACCTGAATTTAAATATTGCTTACGCACTAATCCGATCTCTGATCAAGGAACTAATCTGGATAATTTTCATGAAATTCGTTCACTGTAGGTAAGTTAATTTAATTTTTATTTAACTGCTTCGAATTTAAAAATTATTATTGAGGAAGGCTATAACCTATATTATAACATCACGCTATGACTAATAAGAGCGTTGCAAAAACGAAAAATATTCCTAAATGAGAGCTTCCGTTGCGTTATGAGTTTATGAGGAAATTTTTCCTCATAAAATTTCAAAAAATAATCTTTCAAGTTTAAGTCACCTTTGCTTTTTTATGGAAATTAAAGTTTTAAAATAATGCATTATTTGTGATGAAAATGCAAATAATGCATTATTTTAAAACTTTAATTAACAACACAATTTTTTAACAAAACTTCAATCAAATTGACCAGCCGCCTAACATAACGCGGGTGAAACCAAGGGCAGAAGCTAGCTATAAAACCAATAAGCACAAGTGTTAAAAAAAACAATACCCAACCTTGAAATGATCAAAATTACACGTGAATGTTCAACTGTTATGACAGGGATATCAGACAGGTCACACGGACAGTGTTACCTACCGGTGGGGGTGTGTGTGTGCACAGGGGTGTGTGTGTGTAAGTGTATCTTTGCGATTGCACGTGACGCCGTGTCGTCGCCACTGCGATATTAAACTAGGTTACAGCGGTTCTCAAAGTATGCGATTTTTTGGGGGTGAATAAACAACCCGTGTTTAATTTTTGGATTGAAGCTAGCAAAATATGAACTTATCTTTGAACTATAATTCTATACATTTTGATTCAGTGTTCATTTCTTTCCAACTTTTCTGTAAATTAGTATTTTATGAGATTGTGGTTCTCCTGGTTATCGCTAAATGTCGTATAATATGTTTTAAATGGGGAAAGGATATCTAAAAATAATACAGAGAAATGACATGATCGCCAATAATTACAGCTGAGGCGATATTGCTATCACGAGCCGTAAGGTGAGTGCTATAAGAAAGCAGAAGCTGTAATTATCAAACCGCACGTATGTCATACGACGTTTTATAACACATTTGTGAGTAAATAAATAAAATCATTACAGCAAAATGAAAAAGCACGCGGAATAATTTTTACTTTTTCACAAATTAGCGATGCGCGCATCAGCGTCTTTTGTTTATGGCAACGGCAAAAAAACAGCCAGTATTACTATAAAGTAAATTCATACTTTTGTGTTTTTATTACAAATAAATGGTTGTAATTGATTGTCAAAATTAATTAAATTAAAGAATAAAATGTTTATTTATTATACTTCATATCCCAAAGTTAATTTTATTCATAAAACGTTGACGACTTTTCTGACATAAAAACTATTTGCTAAGATTTAAAAAAGTACCGTTCGTTTTAGACGGAGCATCTTGATAAACCGTGCGTTTTACTTTACCATTACGCACTAGTGCGTTTTACTTTACCATGACGCACTAGTGCGTAATAAGATACATTACGATACTGAAATAGGTGCAGTAAGAGACCTTTTACGAGCAAATGTGTTATAAATATACTTATTGTTCCCAATGTTGGTCAAGGTCTCTCTCTGTGAGAGGGATTGGGGTGTCATCATTCGGGCCTAGTGCGGTTAGATAAATGTGACTGTGTATGCGTATATTATGTATCTTTTTTGTATCTAGGTTATGCCGGTTTCCGTACCGTTTTGAGAACAGTGGTGATGCATTAATCTACACATAGTAATGCACCTGGGGTTGGAAACCATCAACCTATAGATCGTCATTTGGGTTTTCACCACTGGACCGTCACTGATAATTCACCCGATGAAGACGTCGACATCCAAGAAGAACGTCTTATTTTTTAGATAATTATTTAAAAATTGCAAAAGTAATCAAAACGTTAATACCTATCAGTAGAGCGCAAGTTTGGGAAACCCTGGTGAACGCCCCCCGGCGAGCGCCTTTGCTCGGCGAACGCACTCGCCGAGATCGCGCCAGAAAAATTTAATTGTGAAATACGACCAATCCCCCTCTTTCCACCCCTACCCCGCTCCTCCCCAAAGCAGTCTTCACCCCCGCGAGCCGAAAATCAGCGCGATATTTCAGGTGGGCGGGCTCTGATATCGGCCTGAAGCCTCAACTTGAATAACCCCTGAAAAAATCAAGTAGCAGTACCCTCTTAGTTTGTAAATTTCAGTACGTAAATAGCTAAGTGTTTATGTATAAGTCTGTTTTGGAAAATTCCAATTATACATGTTATTAATTTTGTAACAGAACCTATATTAAAAGACCTACAAAATATATATTATCCGTTTGCCAAATTGTTGTAACTTCTGAAGGAGAAAACACAATGGTACTCGTACCTATAATAATGTATGGTCAATGTTTTCCCCGTCCCAGACACACATTAAATGAATATCATAATTATAAACACGGCAGGCATTCGATCCAGTAAATTGTGACACTGAGGTGCTTAGTTTAATTGTATCTAAAACTTGACCATACGACTCTAACTAACTAACGTTTTGACAGGAATCGAATTACCACAGTCTTACCAAGAAGCAAGTATTATCAAGTAACTTAACAGTAGCTAGGTCATGTTCATAATAATTCGGTTAGACTGGATTCCGACCCCAATATCGTAGAGCTAAGTAGATGATGAGTGTTAAAACCACGATGAACCTGCTGTTCAAAAATAAATCATCTTAATCAGACACAGATTAATGGCATCCCATGCACCATCATCAGCATCATAAAGGCTCATTTCAATATGGCACCGCCTTGCTAGCACCCGGTCTACAACACGTGTGCCCCGGAATGCACCCGTGACCGCGCGAGGGTGCATCCGATGGGGTGCATAACAATACCCCAGGGCCATTGGGGCCCACCCATACAAACATATTGCTATACATTTAACAATAATTCAATTTCGCGGGGACAGTAATTAATAAATTCCGAATAAAAATTTGTATTTGTACTGTGGGGGACTTGTTTGATTGTTTTGTGTTTTTGTCAGGTTTTTACACTTGTTGCTTTTTATGATGACTTTATGAATTGATTGGCGCCAAAGCTTTCATAACAAGAAGGTGACAAAGCTACCATGGCACAGACAATTTCATTTAAACCATGTGCACATACAGTTGCATGCAAGATGGTACTCGTAGATACAATGCGCGATGTAGTTTTGGTGGAACATATTTGTCATATTATAAGCAACGTGTAAAATCTTACAGTCACAGAAATATTATCTACTAGTGATGTTGCGAATGTCTGATTTTTGACATTCGCGAATGCGAATGCGGATGCGAATATTCAATTTCAATATTCGCGAATGCGAATGCGAATATTGACTTTTAAATAAAATGCACGCAAAATGATAGATAGGTTTGACATTTCGTGTCAGACATATTTAAACCGAACATTGGCCATGTCGATATAGTTGAATGAATGTAACTTCATTCATTCAACACATATTTATTCAACAAGTTTAGACTGGAGCTGGATTTTTTTATACACTTCACCGGAAGAGGCATGGACAAAGAATTTATAAAAATAATTTTAAATATTTTTTTTTTCATTTTTTATATGCAAAATTATGTACTTAGTAGATTTTTTAATATAACTGGGTGGTAGGACTTATTTGATGATTTTATCACGATAAAAAGGAATCTTGTCATTTTTGTTGCGATTCTGTTAATATTTTAATACAATTGGACTAACAGAACTATTTCAATTTAGTTGTCTACTTGAAGATTATTCCGTTACATAATTATAGTTTCCATATATATTCAAATCATAGTAGTAAATTAAAAAATTGTTTTTCAGAAATATTCGCAAACATTCGCATCGATTTATGCGAATGGGAAAATATTTGCGAATGCGAATGCGAATATTCGCAACATCACTATTATCTACTAATAGCTGTTGCTAGCGGCTTCCCCCGCTACAACTCGAAAATCATCCCACGTGAACATAAAATCGGGATAATAACTATCCTATGTGTTAATCCAGGTTATAAACTATCTGTGTACCAAATTTTAGCCAAATCCGTTCAGTGGTTTTTGCGTGAAAGAGTAACAAACATACCTACATACACATACACATACATACATCCTCACAAACTTTCGCATTTATAATATTATAAAAGTAGGATTCTTACAGTCATAGGTTCAGACGACACATTGCCAAAGTCCCGTCGTGGCATCAGTGGCGTAGAAAGACCGAGTCTAGGAGGGGGCAAGACGTATCTGCGAAGCCCTTTTTTTTTCAGGACGAAAATGACATGCCTCCGCTTCTCGCGCTAGGCCACCAAATGTGGTTGTCAGCAATATCAGCTTCGCAAAGCGTTTTTGACTGTTTCAATTCCCAGTAACAAATAAAACGTACCCAAGTTATCTTGCAACATGGGTGTTGCTCCATCAGTGTTGCGAGGCCTCTATTTTTTATTAGAAGTTAAGTTGTCGTTACTGCTTTACTCACTGGTTGCAAACTTGTGAAAGCCGTTTTCTGAATTATGATCAGATCTTAGAAAAAAATCGTGAACCGAAGTCCTCAGGAAAATAGACATGTAACTGACAAAGAGTCACAATTAACTATACCATAGCCATTTTAATATACGATGAAGAGTTGCAAGCAGATAAAATCCAGCAGACTTTGATTAAAGTATGTCTAGTTAGAGTAATGAGTTTTTGAAAAGTTCGTTTTCCAAATATCCAACAGAAATCCTGAACTATGTGTTGTGCAAGTCTTCACACGCGGTATTAGGCCCTTCGTACACAAGGCGACTAAAGTTTCCGATACCTTACGTTTTCGGTATCCAAGCGGCTATCGCAATACAAACCCATAAAGGTTCGAATACAAGCACGCGTCAATGAATACCAAAATCGTAAGGTATCGGAGACTTGCGTCGCCTAGTGTACGAAGGGGCTAACTCATAGCGCCATGCAAATAGAAACAGAACCAGTTTAACCTGGTCTCTTGTTCCATTGGAACTCCGTTTCCATGCGTATAAGTGCGGTAAGTTGATAATTACAGCTGAGGCGATATTGCTAGCACGAGCCCTAAGGTGAGTGCTATAAGAAAGCAGAGGCTGTAATTATCAAACCGCACGTATGTCATACGACGTTTTATAACACATTTGTGAGTAAATAAATAAAATAATTACAGCAAAAAGAAAAAGCACGCGGAATTTTTTTTACTTTTTCACAAACTAGCGATGCGCGCATCAGCGTCTTTTGTTTATGGCAACGGCACAAAAACAGCCAGTATTACTAATAAAGTAAATTCATACTTTTGTGTTTTTATTACAAATAAATGGTTGTAATTATTTGTCAAAATTAATTAAATTAAAGAATAAAATGTTTATTTATTATATTTTCATCTCCCAAAGTAAATTTTATTCATAAAACGTTGACGACTTTTCTGACATAAAAACTCTTTGATTAAAAAAAGTATAGTTTGTTTTAGACGGAGAATCTTGATAAACCGTGCGTTTAACTTTGCCATTACGCACTAGTGCGTACTATGATACATTACGATACTGAAATAGGTGCAGTAAGAGACTTTTTAAGAGCAAATGTGTTATAAAATTTATTAAAATGGACGTTTGGTCAAATGTTTGAAGTTAGATGAACATGAATATTAGTATTCTGGGAATAATTAGAAAATGTTAACACTTTGTGAAGTGTGTTTTAACAGTAAAATCAATCTATTAGAGTTATGCGCACTGAACAGGTAGGTAGTACCACAGTATAATTATCTATACCGTGGTAGTAGGTACATACAAGCGAAAAATATTGCACATCGACCTTTAGAAAGAGATAATCGGCCAGCTCCGGCTTTGTAGAGTGTTGTCTCTATCGCACGGAGATATCCACAACTATAACGAACCTAGCTGCAAACGCCAAATGCTTCGAAAGAAAAATAAATATTTAAAAAAACAAAAAACCCGACTGCGTAAAAAAACTAAAAAGAAAGAAACAAGCCCAGTAGTTTAGAATTCACTCATTCACACTCACAGTCGGGGCCCCTTGGGAAGGTTTGATTGGTATAATTTGAATGGGCCCCGACTGTGAGTGTGAATGAGTGAATTCTAAACTACTGGGCTTGTTTCTTTCTTTTTTTAGTTTTTTTACGCAGTAGGGTTTTTTTTTTTTTTAATATTTATTTTATTTTACTATTTTTAGTTTTTGTTAGCATTTATCAGTCCAAATTAAATTGAAACATATAGGTAAGTTATATAAATTTTGGTAAACCATTTTTAAAATCCTTTAATTTGATACCCCACTTGATAGAATGTGAGAGATTTAAAAAAAATATTTTTAGTTCGGAACCCTTTGCACACGAGTTCGACTCGCACTTGGCCAGTTTTATGTACCCAGTGACACTCTCACGTTTAAGACGAATCTAACACCTCTCAAGTTAAAATCCATCAAGCCGCTTAGGCTGCAGAGCAACACACAGAAACATACATACATACATACATACATACACTCGAAAAACATAACCCTCCTGGCGCAGTCGAGTAATAAATACTCGATCTTTCGTATTATCAAATGGTTTGAATTACAAAGATAACGAACTACCTACCATTTATTTTTCTTTTTCGAAACATTATTAGGGTATTCGACGCGTCGCTAAACCTTACTTGATACTCTTATAATAAAAAGAGCTTATTTTTACGAATACGATAAATAAGGAGGTAGGTAATGTAGGTAGTTCTAAATACGCCTCCACATAGGGAATTAGGTCAAGATAGGAATGCTCGAGAGGCTTATCACGAACGCGCAGATGAAAGTACTCCTTAAGGGCAAGAAAATTATGATGATGGCAGACAGGCCTTTTTTATCTCCAAAAATAAATCCCCAACAACATCTTAGTCACGCATCTCTTCGTGACGTTACTTGTTCATGGCTGTTACTGTCACTTTACCTTTGATTCGAGTGCCCCAATATTGTCATACCTTACTGAAGATTAGTCAAGCGCGATCCGACTCGCTGAGGGATGCTAACTAGGCGTTGCGCATTATAGTGTGGCCGGGAGGGCAGCGGATATGGCAGAGTGGATTTCACTCATTTATACAAACTTGCGATAAACTGAATTATATATGACTGGGTTCTTCTCTATTAAGTAACTAACAATCAAAGAACTTAACCTTTTAAATTGTGTTACTGACCCGCAGACCAACCACGGTGCACTGAGGTCATGCACCGCATCTGTGTCAAGCTTCACCTTCCAAGAAAATATAATATGTGATTGTATCAACTGCTACCTACCCACACCTCTATACAAGCTGGACATGCGGTACATGGTTTCACTCAAAGAAAATTCTAAACGTGGCGACTAAAATCCCTTAACAAATGGGAGCCGTCTAAAGGCCTCAGATTCCGCGTCAAAGGAAATTTAAACACTACCGACAAAGGAACTTAAACGCGATAATTATATTGTCGTATTATCGTCTTTTTAAAGTGTTTTGTCATAGGCACAAATGGCAAATAAACGAAATGACAAAACACTAAATATCATTTGTTTCTGCGTTTGTTTGCACATGTCGCTGCGTCAAATCGTACAAAAAATATTACGCTACGTTCAAAAGAACGTTTGCACAGTGACAAAAAGTCGTAAAAATGCATTCGACAAAATAAAGTTGATCGTCGCGTTAGATTTTCCACGAACGCATGGCTTAAAAGCTATGTCAGGAGCACAAAAAAAAAATCGACAAAGGGATTTTGGACCTTTAACGGCCGTTATTTTTTTGAGTGTTGTTACTTATTACGTACTAGCTTCTGCCCGCGACTTCGTACGCGGATCCTTTTTCCTGAATTTTCTTTGCTATAAACCTCACGGAGCCCGAGACCTTTCCAACGAATGCAAAACCGTGGAAATCGGTTCGTGCTTTCTGGAGTTATAGCGTCAGGAAGGAAAACCCGACTTATTTTTATATAGTAGATTATGCATGCTTGGACACACTTCCGTTGTAGGTGGTTAATGTCTGCAAACTTGGTAAAGTATTTAACAAAAGAGACCACGCAGCTAAAATCAGTCACTGAAGCCAGACGAGAGTAAAATGAGTTGTGAGTCGCGTAATTTCGTATTGTAGTACAGTGCAGACCACTCATTTTGCGTTGCGAAAGACTTTTGTATGCAACCGACCGAACGCGACTAACGCGACATCCTAAGTCTGCTCCTATGTGTGACTTCCGCTGGCCGCTACCCGCTGCTACGCATTTTCCTAGCCCCACGAGTCCTCATAACATGCAATGTCACGGTTGACGCACGATTTGCCTCGCGCACGCGTCTCGCCAGTTGTGGTGACAACCCTACGCCCGGCGAGTTTCCGAGTTTGCCCAGCCCTAGTGCGACCCATTACTAACCTAACAACCCCGTAATTTATGAATTCAAACCAATTATTCGGTGTAAGGCGTTGAAGGTTAGGTCATACGGTTGTGCTGTTTGTGTTTGTGTATTAACTTGAGTTTACATTGAAATATAAAAGAGATAGGCACCGATTTTTATTAATTAAAATAATTACAATTTCACTTCAATATATTTCAATGACAGTATTATTAATATTTTTTTCGTTTCATTACACAGCACTGGGATTTCCTTGTCCCAAATTATTTCATGTCAAGGGTGTGACACGTAATTTTTACCAATGCAAAAATTATTTTCGTGTATTCGATAATATGTCATAAAAGCCCATTTATTTAAAAATTTGACCTGATGCCACAAATAAAGATGGAGTAAGCGTTATGGTCAAACGTGAATCTATGATTAAATAAAACAATGGTGACCCCCAGTAATGCGGCGAGACAAAGAAGCTCGACGAAACAACGGAGAAGCCCTAGGATGATCTAAGTATGCAGCAGGGGCTTGTAGTCGCCCAGCTAGCGACTTCTGGTGGCCTACCATGAAGCTTGAGTAGTTAGGCTGTGGGAAAGAGACAGAGCTATACAAGTCGTCTAGCGCCATCTCGCTCCCTGAGCGGAACCACACACGCTACACCTGGTGTGTGCAACCGGTGCTGTTTGTCGCTGAGCTCCGCCGTGCTTCGGACTAGGATACCAGCAGCCGTTGCCTGGACTGCTCTTTCTGATTTGTGATTTAAACAGTGCAAGTGCTCCTGACTACCATTTTTAGTGTTTATTTTTGATTTAGTTCGTTTATATACCAATCACCTCAAAGTGATTTTTTCTAATTCGTTTTTTATGAGTACCTTAATTAATTATATTTATTTTTAAGCCCTTTTCTTTTCAATAACTCATGAGTTGTAGCAGTAGCGATGTGGTAGGTGATAGTGCATGTCAATCTTCAACATCGCTGACCTCACTTGAGAGATGACCACTTTGTTCCCAGGCACTTCCAAGTTCATCGTGCTTTGCTGGCGCTGGTGCTGCGGTGGCTGAGAACCTTAGTGACGTAAATATAATAACCTTAGTGGTAACTATATTTTTGAGCTGTTTGGGGTTGAAACTATAGGGCCGTGGGGTCCGAGTGCCCACAGCCTCTACAGAGACATTTCTAAAAGACTTGTTGACGCTTTCCTTGACTCAAAAACTGGCTTTTACCTTGGTCAGAGGTTAAGTATTGCCATTCAAAGAGGCAACGCCGCCAGTCTCTTGGGCACATTACCAGCTGACAGCGTTGAGGATGAATTTTACGATGACCTTTAATATTTTAGTTTTGTTTTTATTTAGTAATTTATATTTCTATATTTAAATTATTTCGTAAAACGTACCTACCAGTGATTACAGATGCAGTTTATGTAATTTTTTATCTGAAAATGTTCCTGAAACATGAATAATCAGATCATAAAAATTACAAATGAAATGATGAATTCATTTCATCATGTTTGGTAGCCTGGCTCCACAAACATAATTAAAGACTCTTCCCTTTACGAAAAAATAATTGGCTTAATTAAAAGCTCAAAGGTAAACAATTCTGAAAGCCTGCCAAAAATAAATTGGAAACAAAATAACAATTTCAGACACCTGGAAATGATAACACAGACTCGAAATGTTCAATGAATTTTCAATTACGAGTGAACTGAAGGTAGTTCAGGAATTTGTAGAAAACTGTTCGACTTTAAATCGCCTTTTATTTCCTGATATCGCTATGGAAATAGCTCAGTTCACTCTTCTTTGTTTATTTTTTTACCCGACTGCGCCAGGAGGGTTATGTTGGGATGGGATATCGTATTACCCAGTTACTGGGTTGTGGAGGTCCGATGGGCAGTCGTTCCATGTAAAATACTGATATTCAGCTGCATCTGGTTCAATTGGAAACAGACTCTAATATAGTTGGGAAAAGGCTAGGCAGATGATGAATGGTCTAATTTGTATTATTTATGTATTTAAACTTATGTTAGATAAGTATATTCGTTGTCTTGTTCATTTCATTGATCGACGGCATGACGTGACGGCATGGTTATCAATGGCTGAGTGATCTACTGCGATACACGTCACTAGTTCGACAACCACACTACAAATATTTGTTTGGCAAATAGCCTGTTAGCAGGTCTGGCTGTTTGTGTATATGAATTTATATGACTGTGAACTCACGATACTTACAGGAGAAATTCCTAATATGGGCAATGTTTATAAAATTCTTCATCGTTATTTCAGCTTGGTATCACGCATTGTTGTTTAGGCTTCCTCCCACACCAACGACGATATAATACTAGACTACGCATTGCACGATCTAACGAACAAAACTATTCTGCCAACTCGCCGAGGTACTACGTAAGCGAGGGGGGCGGGGTACTGCGTTGCGATTGGCTAACTCAAGGTCTGTTCTGTCTCAACGTATGTTTACGGCTCACAGGATTGGTCGAAATGAGACGGATATAAGACTTTTTTGCCTAATGTGTTGGCAGACATCGGTCGCCTGTTATTAGGAGTCTAGTATTATATCGTCGTTGTCCCACACGTATCCTGGCTCCTTGCATTTGATAATTTAAAATTTGCATTATTTATATCATTTAAATGAATGAATTAAAAGATAATCACAGAATTTAAATTATTTACGCACAGTCAAAACATCAGATCAGCAAAACAAATGGCGCTGTGCTGCTAAATACTAAAAATCTAAATATGTCTATCTTCAAGAAATAATAACAAAAAAGTAACATCGAAAGAAAAACGCAACACATTCGCAAGACCAACCTCATTTAATCATCATAACAAAAACATTGAACACAGCTGTCAGTGTAGATAGGCTTTCACGTCCGTATCGCTAGCAGTAGGTCAACAGGTCGTCAATGGAGCAGGGCTTCAGGCAGCACTCGTCGACGGGTCCTCTCTTGTCTCGGATGCCACCCAAAGCCGCAGCTTGAGGGGCGGCACCCAAGGCCTTCACACTTCGAGGGGGCAGCAGCCATCCAGCAGCCCGCTTGGATTCCGGACCCCAGCAAAGCATGGCCAAAGTTCTCGACAGATGTCTTCCGCAGTAGAAATTGGTGCCATCTTGACAATTAACACAAACAGCACAAGCCAAGAACAACGCGATCACAATGTAGAACTTCATGGTGATTTACAAGTACAAGAAGTGGTTGAAATACAGGTGTTAAAGTATCAAAGGACTGACTTATAATGTGCAATGTTCCTGCATTCCCTAGCTTATATACCGGGAGGTGATCATCAGTATTCAATTGATTATACGTCTGGTTGCACCCTACTGAAAGTAGGTGACCGGAGAAGGGTTACCTAGTTTCCACGTTGAAATTAGAACAAAGATAATCTAGTAATCTAGAACAGTAAGGTACACAAAGCTTACTATTTATAGTATCCACAACATAGCTAAGATTATCCAACCTATGTTTAAACATTTCGCAGACGAATTTTTAAGGACCCTCAACTTTTCTTTAGTAGACTATACACATATTCTTTTTCAACACAAAATTCACTTTTCACTATGTTCGATCTTCAAACTCTCAACTTATTTCAATGAGTCAAAAAACTGCAACTAACTGTACATTAGTTAGTTGCAGTTTGGAAGATAGAATTTGGACAACACTGCAACGACTATGGGAGTCGTTGCAGTGTTGTGGACAATGCAATGCCTGTCTCTATATATCTGAGTAGGTGGAATACCCCTCTAAGTGAGAAATTTGAAGGTCCCTTGAGTTCTCACTTAACCAGGTTTCACCGTACTATTAAATAATTATGCCTATATCTAACTTATTATCTATACCTATAATAAAATTGAAGTGTCTGTTTGTAATATTTAAATAACCGTTTTTTTCAACTTGCATATGAATATATATACGATACATACACCAAAACAACATTTTTTAAAATTTTTGTCTGTCTGTCTGTCTGTTTGTCTGTCTGTTTGTATTGGCTAATCTTTGGAATGGCTTGACCGATTTTGACGGGACTTTGACTGGCAGGTAGCTGATGTAATAAGGCGTAACATAGGCTACTTTTATTTTAGAAAAATCTTTTATTTTAGAAAAAAAATAGGATTATGTGCACTTGGTATCACAACTTCACGTAACATTCTGAAATGGCTGCACCGATTTTGAAAGGACTTCTAATGGCAGGTAGCTGATGTAACAAGGAATAACTTAAGTTACTTTTATTTAAGAAAAATCTTTTATTTTAGAAAAAAAAATAGGAGTATGTGCACTTGGTATCACAACTTCACGTAACATTCTGAAATGGCTGGACCGATTTTGATGGGACTTTTATTGGCAGGTAGCTGATGTAATAAGGAGTAACTTAGCCTACTTTTATTTTAGAAAAAATCTTTTATTTTAGAAAAACTTATTGGGATTATGTGCAATTGGTATCACAACTTCACGTCACATTTATACGCAACAATTTGTGAGTAAATTACATTAAACTTACATTAAGTTTTTAATTTAATCACAATCAGTTCACATCTTATAACAAAATGTAAATTAATAAAAATTATAATAGTGTGTCCGAATATAGAACCAGCGCCATCTCTCGCCATTACTCGATCAACTGCGTGCGTATTCGTTTTAACAAAGATTTTTTTTTTAACAAAGATTTTAACAAAGAGTTTTAGGGTCTGTACGGTCCAACCGTACAATTATTCATAATATTGTATCTTTTTACGTTAATCAAGCAGTTTTGTACCGCGTGCGCAATATACCTCAGTTCGCGTTCGGTCACCGCCGCGTGTACTCACAGTACAATCAGTGTTCAGTACCAAACCGTCTTTTATTCTCTTCCACCGTCATCTAATCGTTAATGTACAATCCAGCAAGGGATCATACAGGGTCAGTTCAGACCGAGACGCGACGATGCGTGAAGAGGCCTGAGGTTTCGCGCTGCACCTCGCTGCGCCATGATGAGCCGCGCTGTGCCGCGATACTCATCGCGACGTCGCGAGGCGCATCCAGACTTCACGAAGCCGGGCTGCGTAGTGAGGAGTGGCTGGATAGGCGTTGCAGGTCCACACCGGACACGGATTTTTCGGGAGGTACGAGTACCTGTGTCTAATGAGGAAGGAGGAAACGTCTGGGAGTCACCACTGCGAGGATCGCCCGGAGGACACGGTGGAGCATACGGTGCAGGACTGCCTCGCTTGGGCAGAGCACCGCCGTGTCCTGACGACGGCGATAGGCGGAGACCTCTCGCGCTTGGCATATGCATTTGCTGCAGGGAGAGACGGAGTGGGAAGCGGTCGCCTCCTTCTGCGAAGCAGTCATGCTCGCGAAGGAGGAGGCGGGCCGAGTGAGGGAGACGACAGAGACAGAGTCCTCCCTCCGCCCCAGCTGCAGTGGTCGGGCATGCGGGTGGCGAGTAATGGGCAACTCGCCGCCCGACCATGGACCATTCCCGGGTCGACGGCGCGTTGTGTTCCACGCGCGCCTCAAAGATCATCAGCAAGATGACGGGGCCAAAGCTGCCGGGGTCACGGAACTTATCTTATTACCGTGACCCCGGAACGTAAAGGGTTATTGAAGGACACTATGGATTTTAGTCAGTACGAGTCTGACAGTCCCTGGGAGCTCTGCCCTGGGTGATAATGATTTTACCACGATAAAAAAAAGAGCGCTCGAACGAACTGCATGAAATCTATACGAAATCGGAACAAAAATATAAAATAGTAGAGACGTCACCACGAGGCAGTCTCGGCTACGCCTCGCGGCGTCGAAAGGCGTCGACCGGCGCCACGCGGCGTGCTCTGCATCATGCGGCCTCGGCAGGCGCAGGGGCGCGCATCTGCGTGGAGATGCGACGGTCTACGTAGACGACACGCGGCGCAGTACTGAGTGGCTCAACGTGTTCAATATTTTCACAACGAAATGTGTATCTTTTCGCGTAGAAAATAAAGTCGTATTTTGAATGGCTCTTAAAAGTGTGCGCGCATCGGCGCGTCGCTTCGTGTCTCGGTGTGACCCTCATCTTTCGAAATG
Source organism: Agrotis clavis (assembly GCA_954870645.1). Taxonomy (NCBI): domain Eukaryota; kingdom Metazoa; phylum Arthropoda; class Insecta; order Lepidoptera; family Noctuidae; genus Agrotis; species Agrotis clavis. Next base: position 4,182,498 of record OX940917.1, read on the forward strand.
TTTTGGTTAGATTCGATCTAGGGTCAGCTCAGACTGAGTTACCGAGACCGAGGCCCATTGATTTTGAAGTGCGAAGTAAATAATAACTTGCTATTTGAGTCAAGTAGTTTTATTTACTACGTAGTTTGAAATTTTATTAGTCTTCATTCTCATATTGAATGAAACAACAAACATTTTATTTGTTTGGTTCAGTTTTTTTTTTTTAATCCCTTCTATAAAAAAACAAACCTGTCGCATCGTAGCTTAAATGCGAAAGTCCCAGGAATCATAATATCGTGAAGTGAGCCTTAGAGCAATTTGAGCACGGTAAGTCAAAACTCTAGCGTCAGAAACGCCTACGCAACGTCAGTCTCGACTTAGTATACAGTCGTCTCTTAAGGCAGTTTCTGGATCACAGGAGAGTTTGGAGAACCACTCACGTGAGTCTGAGACTTTTCACCGAAAGGCAGTCGCGCTTAAGTTCGCAGAGAATTCTGACCGCGACTTTGCTCTCCCAAGAAAGCAGCGAGGACCGCAAAGCGCCTTTGACCGAGAGCATGACGCCCACTCACGTCAGTCTGGAGACTTTCACCGATAGGGATTCGCGCCATTAAAGAACACATTGTTAGTTCCGACATCCACGCGAACGAAGTCGCGGGCACAGCTAGTATTTAATATATTAACTAAATTATTTCTCTAAGGTTAATTCCGGAAAGTTTCGGGAGGTACCTGTGTCGGATAGGGAGGGAAGAAACGCCCGGTGTCACCACTGCGAAGATCGCCCGGAGGACACAGTAGAGCATACGGTGCAAAACTGCCCCGCTTGGGCAGAGCACCGACGTATCCCCACGGCGGCGATAGGCGGAGACCTCTCGCGCCCGGCATTGGCCATGCTGCGGTGCGAGACGGAGTGGGAAGCGGTCGCCTCCTTCTGCGAAGCAGTAATGCTCGTGAAGGAGGAGGCGGGCCGCGAGAGAGAGAGGACAGCGTCCTCCCTCCGCCCCAACCGCAGTGTTAAACGCCCGCGGCGTCAGACGTCGGCAGACGATCTCCGGCCACCGTAGGCGCGGGTATGCGGACAGCGAGTAAAGGGCAACTCGCTGTCCGACCATGAACTATGCCCGGGTCGACGGCGCGTCGTGTTCCACGCGCGCCTCAAAGAGCGTCAGCAAAAATGACGGGGCGGGTCTCAGAGGGCCAAGCCGGGGTCGCGGGATTTAATTTCCTCACCGTGACCCCGGAACGTAAAGGGCTATTGAAGAACACCGTGGATTTTAGTCAGTACAAGTCTGACAGTCCCTCCCGCCCTGCCCGGGGTGGGAGGACTCATTTGATGATTTTACCACGCTAAAAAAAGGCTAAGTCGTCAACCAATGGTGAGACAAGTAAATGTTTGGCTGATCTGGACGCTCCTCTTATAAACCACAGATATTGGACAATTATGGAAATATTTGTTTTGATGGACATATAATATTATCAAAGAAGAAATAATATAATGAGATAAGTCCCGCGACCCCGGCAGGCTTTGGCTCTCTAGAGGTGGCCGGAGATCGTCTTGCGATGTCAGTTGTCGTGGGCGTGCACCACTGCTGCTGGGGCGGAGGGAGGACGCTGTCCTCTCCCTCACGCGGCCCGCCTCCTCCTTCGCAAGCATGACTGCTTCGCAGAAGGAGGCGACCGCTTCCCACTCCGTCTCGCCCCGCAGCATGGCCTCGACCAATGCTTGGCGCGAGAGGTCTCCGCCTATCGCCGTCGTGAAGAGACGGCGGTGCTCTGCCCAAGCGGGGCAGTCCTGCACCGTGTGCTCCACCGTGTTCTCCGGGCGATCAGCCATGGTCCAGACTTTGAAACTTACTACAACTCATCAAATTCTCCTTCAGCTTCCTTTCTATTTTCAAATTGTATAGAGATCTTATAGGGTTTTTATTTTGCATTTTAAGAATACCCTCATTTTTTCACTTTAATAATTTGGCCATACTAAACGGTTTGGGTAAAATCTCCTTTGATGTTACACACACGTGACACACGATTATTTTATCAATCACAGATATGCTTGTATTTGTGTTCTCGTAGTTCAAGGTTTTAAGAAGTCTGTCCGCTTTTTATTGAGTACTGTGATAATTACTCGTATATTCTTCATCATCTACTATTATTTCTTCGTTATCTGTACCCTTAGCACGCGAATTTTCAGTATTTGAGACGTAAAGTAAACTGGAACTTTGACAATTTCAAACTGACAATTTTCAAGGGAAAAATTAGTTCTGGCTTCGCACACCAGAGGCGCTGTCCCATTTTTTCATACAAAAACGCTGTAAATACTGGAAAGACGCTGTAAAGTAAAAGAGTGAAAATTCGTGCTAAGGGTACTGATCGTACTCTTTTCTCTGCTTCCTGCCTTTTCTTATCTTTGACTAATTGATCACCTTCCTGTACCAACTCCTCTCCTCCTATAAATATCACTTACACTTGGATCGTAAAAGGCAATTTTATGTTTAAACGCGTAACATTAAACAATTAAAAAAATGTGGGTTAGAAGAGAAACTTTCGAACGAAATACACCTCGGCTTAACGCGTGCGCTCACCGCAGCAATTAGCGGGAAACTACACACATCAAAAGTGTCTAGGGATCAACATATATTTTTGCAATAACTTTTCTCCTGATTGATATTAATTAAAATGTTCTTTAAGGATTCATCAAATAAAGTGTTATCGTTTGTCACAGTAACGATAAACCAAGTCACCTTTGCATTCATAAAGAAATTTGCCATTTTCCTAATAAAGGGATTTTTGACATTTGAACCACTAACATTAAAGTTCGAAAAAAAGACTGAAATAACAGTTTTCTTTAAAATTTTATTGGGTAACTTAAACAATTAATAATCCGTGTTTCTACCGCGAACACTAACAACACAAGAACATCGGTTTGGCATACTCAAAATGAGTTCATCCAAATCACGCTGTGGAATGGCCGCCCATGTTCGTTGCAACAACAAAAAAAGGTCTTCTTGCGACTGGATACCCTCCATATTCGGCAGAGCTCTTCTCTGTAGCATATCCCATGCATGCTCAATCGGGTTCAAGTCTGGCGACTGAGCAGGCCAGGGCAGGACATTGATGTTAGCTGCGGCGAGAGTCTGTCTTACAACTCTTGCGGTGTGCGGTCGTGCATTATCATGCATTAACTGAAATAAGGGACCGATTTGCACTTTATAGCGGGATACTTCAAGAAAAACAACGTTCCCCTATTTAAAAAACGTATAATTCTTAAATATTTTCAAAATGTAAAAAAAAAACATAAAAGAAATCAGTTGGGTTGCGATTGTGCCAGGTTATCGATAGTATCTAGTATTGAATTATAAAACAAATTGGTTGCACACAATTAAAACTGAGTTATTATGCGATTATGTCAGATTAACCAACGTAAGTATAAATTAATTGTTACTTAATTTATTAAGGGAAAACCAAAATCTTGAAATTTAGAGGTAAAATAATCAAGCGAACCTTGCGGTAATTAACTAATTGGCCAATGCTAATTAACGCGCCTCGGTAAGAATAGAAAGATTGTGTAAGATAGTGGTTTTTAAATGCCTAAATCCTCACACATACCCTGAGTAGGGGTTGTATTGCTAAGCCTTACATAAAAATATCAATTTTAACATTAAAAGAAATAAATAAAACAGTAAAATGGAAATGCTCAGCTGGATCCTGTCAGGATGACGAGACGCGCTGCCGGCCTGCTGCGGAGCACCGTGTTGATAACCTCGGTCAACACAGAAACAGGTCTTCAAAAAAATCTGGCTCTGGATCACATTTGCCGGCTTAAGAGCCTGGCAAATTCAGGAACCGGAAAAGGCTGTACGCGACCACACCGGGTCGCGGCGGAGCGTTGCTCCAGACTGCTATCTTATAAACTTATGGGTGATGCCGTACTCAGCGTTTCCTGCACAACGTAGAAAAGAAAAACAGGCGGCATGAGACCAAAAATACGGACTGAACAGAAGACAAATTTGCAGAAAAAATCTATTAAAAAAAACTTACCGAACCATGAGAAAATTTTCAGATTACGCCATTCCGGCGAATAGAAGAGCAATATATTTATTTTGCAGCACTGATATACTCACTTCACTGATTTAAAGCCCAGATTTACAACGAAAAAATAAAAAATTCAGCGATTAAACGTATCGGGCAACAATCCACCACCAACTGACACAAAGAAAAAAAATCTTCACTTTTTTTCGAGAACAGAAACAAATTCAAATTTAAAAAGATTCAGAACTTAAAAAAAAAATTGAGTCAAGGCTTCCAAAAACAGGTTGCATAACAATTTCTATTAAAAAAGGTGCTACTCAAAAATGTAGCGTTTTTTTAAAAACGCTGCAGTACCCCCTTTCCAAGAAAAAAAAAAGGTTGCACTCCAGGAGTGCCGGTAGAAGTGAAAACTTTTTTGTTACTATGTTTTATTTTTAATTTGAATGACGTCTTACTCATTTTCGATCAGGGTCAAACTGAGCGCGATAGAATCGCTTGAGTCCCGTACAAAATACTTGAATAAAAAGATAGAGAAAAAAAGTTACTTTAGGATATCTTTAATATGATATCTACCAGAATGTACGGAATCACAGTCCTGTAGCAAATAAGTAGTCCTAGAAATAACTTGCAAAACACGACACTTAACAAAACGTGGAGCTAGCTTTCCAGAGAAAAAGTCTTCTCCAGATGACCTGGAGAAATTACGTCTCCATACAGTGTCACCAACATTTAGAGTAATAGCCGACCGATTGGAATTATAAGCTTGGGAGTTACGGAGGAAAGCCATAGAAAGATTATCAGCCACCTTCGCATATACCTCACGAAGAGAAGACAAATTCGAAGCGTGACGAGTCCGACTGTCCGCTAAATTAGAGCTTTGAGTCTGACTATTAGCACGGCTAGAATCCATAAGTACTTCCCTACCAAACATGAGAAAGTTAGGCGTGAAGCCAGTGGCTAGATTGACACATGAGTTAAGATAGAGCTTTACTCTAGGCAACATCTTAGCCCAACATCTTTGGTTTTCACCAACTAAAATCCCTAAGCATGTTACTACACTTTGGTTATAGCGCTCAACAGTATTCGCTTGGGGTGTATAATAAGGTGTAAATGTAGGGGATTCAATATGGAAAGATCTGAGGAAATTTAGAAACTGACTACTGCGAAAAACAGTGGCGTTATCGCATAAAATAGAACGAGGTACACCGAAGTTAAAGAAAATTTCGGACTCTAAAGCTTTTATAACAGCAAAAGCGTCTACTCTCTTAAGAGGAACAAGCCACACGTACTTTGAAAAAACATCGACCATAGAGATAATGTACTTATATCCGTAATAAGCGAGGGGCAACGGTCCAATCACATCAATCGAAATCATCTGCATGGGCATGGTCACTTGCTTAGGGTAGCAAATCAGTCCGCGAGGTTGCGTGTTCGCGATCTTATACGCTTTACAAACCTCACATTGTCTTAAAGTGCTAACGACGTCACGGTACATGTTAGGCCAATAAAAGGTTTCCTTAAGTTTTAGGTACGACTTGGATACACCTGGATGTATTGAAGGAAAACTATTATGTACTTCCCAAATCGCAGAAGTAACCTTTTCAGCTGGCAAAACAACACGCCATGGGTCGGAAGACAAGGGACTGGTGACAGGCATACGTCTTAGTAAGACACCGTTATTTATCGCGTAAGCTGGAAACATTTGTGGTGTATCACGGGCACCTAAAAATACCTTTTTGTACCAACGGTCGTTAGTATGTTCTGGACCCTGATCAAACGACACAGGACTAGCATATAATCTGGAAAGAGCATCTGGTACTATATGTTGTGTACCCTTGCGGTGTATGATATCGAACGTATATTGGGAGATCATAGTAGCCCAACGAGCTAAACGACCTGAGGGGTTGTTCAAAGTGAGAAGCCATTTAAGGGCCATATGGTCAGTTATGACAGAGAACTTGAACCCATCCAAATAGCACCGAAAATGTTTAATAGAATCTAAAACTGACAAAAGTTCGCGCTCTGTAGTGCTATAATTACGTTCAGCTTTGGAAAATAGGCGCGAATAATAAGCGATTGGATGCTCTACATCATCAATTTTTTGTGTTAAAACTGAACCAAGACCAACAGCAGACGCATCACACTGCAAGATGAACGGTTTCGAGAAATCTGGACATGCCATAACAGGGGTTTCGATCAGAGCTTCTTTTAATTTTACAAAAGCCCGTTGAGCCGCGTCGTCCCAACTTATTGGATCACGACCTTTTCTCTTACCAATTAACGCAGTGAGCGGAGCTATTATGGTAGAAAAACCATTCACAAAACGCCTGTAATAGGAACACATACCAATGAAACCACGTAAAGACTTAGCAGTAGTAGGAGTGGGATAATCCCTAATAGCTTCGAGTTTACTGGGATCGGTTTGAAGACCCTTCTCATTTACAATATACCCTAAGTATTTTAATTCGCTCTTACAGAACACGCACTTTTTTAGATTAATGGATAAACCAGCCTTCTTAAGACGAGCTAGAACTTTCCTGAGAAGCGCCAGGTGACTATTAAAGTCCTTGGAAACTAAAATTAAATCGTCGACGTACCCGAAAACGCAGTCGTCGCTGGTAGAAGTAAATTCATAATTGACAATCATGTCAGTAAGACGTTGCATCTCAGAAGCGGCATTTGTAAGGCCAAATGGCATTCTAACAAATTCGAAAAGACCTCGTTGTGGAACAATAAAAGCGGTTTTCTGACAACTCTCTTTATCTGCGAGCGGAATCTGCCAAAAAGCACTCCTAAAATCAAGAGAGCTTATGTATCTAGCGCCTCGAAGGTTATCAAGAATATCATGAATGCGCGGGAGTGGGTACGAATCTCTAATGGTCACACTATTAAGCTTCCTACTGTCAACACAAAAACGCACCGAACCATCACTTTTTGTAACCATAACCACTGGACTAGCCCATGGGGAACGAGAGGGACGAATAACACCCAAGTCTAGCATTTTATCGATCTCCTCGTTGAGAATTTTTAATTTAACTGGAGATAAAGGATAATAACTTTGGCGGATAGGAGGTCCTGTTGTATTGATTTTATGGGACAGCCAAGATGTTTTTCCCAGGCCTATTTTTTCAGAAGAGATGTCTTCAAACTCATTAATGACTTGCTGAAGGTTCATCTCTTGTTCCAGTGATAAAACGTTGCGTGGATGAACGTATCGAACCTCGCTAACAGAGGAAATTTGTGGAGGTGAGTGCTGAACAGACGGGAGGTACATATTACCTCTAATATTTTTATCAAAAGCTTGACTAAAAACAGACGTTAAACCAAACTTATTCCAAAATTCGATACCTAATATCACGGAAGACGACATAGAATTTGCCACTAAAAACTCATGCGTAAAAGTTGTACCGTTAAACTGAACTGGGAGATAAACAGAACCCAGAATATCGATAGGCGAATTATTAGCCGAGATTGCACGAGGACAAGCATCACTCGCGTTAAAAGAAAGACCAAATTTCTGTATTAAACTATGACTAATAAGCGACATCTGTGCTCCAGAGTCAAGTAAAGCCTTAACAACCTGGTTACACAATAAAATTTCAATAAAAGGTCGATTATCAGTCGAATCAGTAGATATAACCGGCGACACTGTACGGTAAAGAGCGTGCCGTCGGTGGCTTAAGCATTTTTTGGATTGCACTTAGGACAATCACGTGTTATAAAACCTGGAGTGCGACACTTAAAACATAACATGCCGGTGACCTCCGGGCAAGAACGGTATGAGTGTCCGGGTTTGTTGCACTTAAGGCAGTGTGGTTGAGACAGACTGCAGGTTGGACAACTCTGAACCTTACTTTCACTTTGGTGGGATTTTGGAAACTGGGAAGCGTGTCCAGAAATAGGTGTCGGGTAAACGGTACTATCCAGACTAGCGACTGCTTTTGGAGTTTTAATAAAAGATTCAAAATGGGAAGCGGCCTCAATCAGACTATTTAAATCTGGAAACCTCTGTATAGACAAACAGGGGGTGTATTTAGGTAACATATTGTGTGTAATAATATCAACTAACTCTGGTTCCTCAATGGGTTTGACGAGTTTGGCATTAAGGTACGTCACACGGATAACAAACTCCCTCACAGACTGCTCAGGTCTCTGCCTAAGATTACGGACCTCTTGTCCAGTCCTGAATTCAAAGTCAGCTGACCCGAATGTTCTAAGGAAAGCCTGTCTGATCTCTATAAACGTCAGACCGGGTCGACGAATGGACCTATAGTATTGTAAAGCGATACCAGACAAAACCTCGTGGAAACGCCTAACGAGATAACTATCCGTTAGATTGTCAGCCTCCCTGCATTCTTCTAAACTAGAAAAAAAATCGCGAACACATGTCTTGCCATCAAAAGAAATTTTCCATTTTGACAGAGAGAACTGCTTGACGTACGGTGGACCATCATCGGATTTGATTGGTGAAGGCAGCATAGACTGGTTGGAACTACGAGAGACTCTAGGTGGAATAGGAGGTGGCGGTCGAGAGATGATAGGACTATCACGATGCGGAGTCTCGCCAATGGAATTTCCTTCTTCAGACATGATGTAAATAAAACTAAAACAACCCTAGGCAAAACACGAGCATAAAACTAGAATAAGTACGACGGCTGTGAATAAAAAGTCGATTTGATCCTAAGCAAAAAATAGGCACCCCAAGTACAGCTGGACCTAAACACAAAAAAAAAACTAGACACACAGCGACCAGCCGTGACCGGAATTGCCAAGCTAGGAAACAAAAGACACAACTAAGAACAGACAACAACCGTGCATACAGAGCTTACCTTTGCAACACGACGCCTATAAGTTCATACAACACACTCATACACTACGGGTTCTAACAACCGCTAGCTAAAGGAAAACAAATTAAACACAGGGGATAATAATTAGGTAAATTATGTATTTGATGGGTGAGAAATAAAAGAGGGTTGTGTGTTTTATAGTTCACAAAATTATTTTATATAAATGATGAATAATTACAACTCACACAAGCAAACAAAGCACAATACCCCGCCAGTTCTTCGTGATCGTATCTGTAGTTCAGGGCTCGTGATGTATCACCATGGGAACAGTCCAGGCTCTAGGAATCTCTTAAACTGGCCACTTGGGTAATCACGTTAGAGTCCTGAAACAAACAATAGGAATAAACAGAGAACAAATTAGCTCACACAGTGGAAGAAATTATTAGCTCACTTGGAGTGAGCTACCACCCTCGATTTGCTAAAAAAAAAAATTATGTGATGTAGAGTTAAATAACAAGTAGTATGGACAAGAAAAATACTTACTTTATTAGTTCGGGCGCCATATATAGCGGGATACTTCAAGAAAAACAACGTTCCCCTATTTAAAAAACGTATAATTCTTAAATATTTTCAAAATGTAAAAAAAAAACATAAAAGAAATCAGTTGGGTTGCGACTGTGCCAGGTTATCGATAGTATCTAGTATTGAATTATAAAACAAATTGGTTGCACACAATTAAAACTGAGTTATTATGCGATTATGTCAGATTAACCAACGTAAGTATAAATTAATTGTTACTTAATTTATTAAGGGAAAACCAAAATCTTGAAATTTAGAGGTAAAATAATCAAGCGAACCTTGCGGTAATTAACTAATTGGCCAATGCTAATTAACGCGCCTCGGTAAGAATAGAAAGATTGTGTAAGATAGTGGTTTTTAAATGCCTAAATCCTCACACATACCCTGAGTAGGGGTTGTATTGCTAAGCCTTACATAAAAATATCAATTTTAACATTAAAAGAAATAAATAAAACAGTAAAATGGAAATGCTCAGCTGGATCCTGTCAGGATGACGAGACGCGCTGCCGGCCTGCTGCGGAGCACCGTGTTGATAACCTCGGTCAACACAGAAACAGGTCTTCAAAAAAATCTGGCTCTGGATCACATTTGCCGGCTTAAGAGCCTGGCAAATTCAGGAACCGGAAAAGGCTGTACGCGACCACACCGGGTCGCGGCGGAGCGTTGCTCCAGACTGCTATCTTATAAACTTATGGGTGATGCCGTACTCAGCGTTTCCTGCACAACGTAGAAAAGAAAAACAGGCGGCATGAGACCAAAAATACGGACTGAACAGAAGACAAATTTGCAGAAAAAATCTATTAAAAAAAACTTACCGAACCATGAGAAAATTTTCAGATTACGCCATTCCGGCGAATAGAAGAGCAATATATTTATTTTGCAGCACTGATATACTCACTTCACTGATTTAAAGCCCAGATTTACAACGAAAAAATAAAAAATTCAGCGATTAAACGTATCGGGCAACAATCCACCACCAACTGACACAAAGAAAAAAAATCTTCACTTTTTTTCGAGAACAGAAACAAATTCAAATTTAAAAAGATTCAGAACTTAAAAAAAAATTGAGTCAAGGCTTCCAAAAACAGGTTGCATAACAATTTCTATTAAAAAAGGTGCTACTCAAAAATGTAGCGTTTTTTTAAAAACGCTGCAACTTGTAGAGGAACGATGACGTCTGATACAATCGTCTCAGCATAAATTTGAGCGTTGAGGTTGCCTCTGATCCAAATCAACTCAGTTCTTCCGCCGATCCATGATGGTTCCACCACTATAAGGATGGACTTCCTGGCAGGATTTTAATCGCTGTTGGCGTCCAGGGGTTCTCCAGTGTCGTATACGTCTTGTATCCGGTCTCATACCAAAACGAGACTCATCAGAAAAGCACACGAAACGCCATTGTTCTTCTGCCCAATTTCTGTGTTCAAGAGCCCATTGATATCGAATCCTACGATTGTGCATTGCTATAGGTGGTACCCGTAGCGGTCTTCGGGAATGAAGGTTCACTTCATGCAAGCGGTTTCTGACTGTTTGGTCGCTAATTAAATTCCCTGAAGAGTGATGAAGCCTCACGGCTAACATCATGGCGGTTATTGTTGGAGCTCTTCGAGTTAAGATTTGAATGTATCGGTCTTGTCTCCGTGTGGTGCAGCGATACCGTCCTCCATGGCGCTCAGCCACGGTACCAGTGCTTCGGTAACGTGTCCAAAGTCGACTGATAACACTCTGACTTGTATTCAGAGCTAAAGCCACAGTACGTTGCCGGGAACCAGCTTCTATCATTCCCACGGCTCTGAGCATTTCTTCCCTGCTTAAATGACGTCGCCGCTCCATAATAACGTTGGTTTTAATCAGTAGTAGGGAAACAGTAGCACTAATAATGTCTTCAATGCGTTGTATGTTTTTATAGGGAAAATATTGACAGCTGATTTTCATCTTTTACTCGAATTTGATTTACAGTTCCTGATTCAAATTATGAAATGCACCAAAAAGGATCCATATAAATTTATAAAATCATAAATTTATTACAAAGCCACATCTCAATCTCAAGAAATCCGCATAAAAATGCTTGATCCCTAGACACTTTTGATGTGTGTATTAAGCTTTCAATGTAGCTGAACTAAAAACTAAAATAAAAAAATTAGGTAAGGTTTAAGGTATGTTTTACGTCTGGCATCTGTGGCCCACGGCAGGCTTATTACGCGCAGCCCTACCTCTGCATCTGCGGAGTGCCCACAACCCTAGACATTCGCCACCGGAACGTGAACAATGCTCGATGCTGAAAGCACTTCGCACCGATGGCGCCAATAGTATTGCTTCTACCTATCAAGCAAATAAATTTTTTTGTTCCAAACAGTTACAACCGTTCTAGAAAACATAAACTGTTTTAATAGATGTTTTTTCATCAGGAATTCCTCAGTAGCGCTTTACAAATAAAAATGGGATATGATATTTTGATGCAAATTGTAAAAAAAATGGTCATAGCATTGGGTAAGGAAAACCACCTTAAGGCTGCGGTTCGACTGTAACGGAGCGGAGACCATTTGTGCCGCGATTCACCAATCACATGGCTTGAATACACAATGTGTCACGTGGCCAGCCATGTGCAGTGTGCATCCCGGCACAGCTCGTCTCAGTGGAATCGCAGCCGGACCCTAATCGTGGCCACATAGCACTAATAGTTAATTTCAATTATTACATATTCCTTTCAATGTCAATGTCTTCCTGTTCCTCTCCATCCATTTAAAAAAATAATTAGTGAAATAATACAAATTAAAAATACTTTATCTAGTTAGACGAAATGTGAAATCCAAAATTATTAGGTAAACGGAGTTCTTACAAAAGGAGGTTTTTTGTTAGAGCCCTATATTTGTATGTGTGAAATCTGAAGTTTTTCACATACCTATAAACGAATCGAAAGGTAACGAAATACGAGTATATAGATACATGCGATTTTTTCATATTCCTTCCTTTCGCCGAATTAACATTGCACAATGATACATAATGAAATGGGTGAGTAAACTAAGCTAAATTGAAATAGAAAGCTGTGTTATTAAAATCAATATTCTATATTTATCCTGAGTGCAGAGCCCTTCCCTGCGCATGGTCCAATACACATTTGTAACAGACACCTCGCATTTGCCGACATTAATGTATATATATATGTTATAGGCGATGTGTACAATGCAGGCATTCTATACAATACCTAGGAAATGTATAGAATGCCGGGGTCGTTCAGGCAATGTATGAAATGATGTTCAATGTTTAAACTATTTTACACTTTACCTGGGAAATTTATAAAATACCTAGGCATTGTATAGAATGCCAGTTGAAGCACAGGCAATGTATGTAATCGATTTTTCATCTCTATGATTTAAGTTAGATAGGTACTGATCTTTTGAGAGCTAATCCTAATTTCAACTTCCGAGTAGAGCTAATCTTAGCTAAGCTCACTAGCTATATGAGTAAAGAAGAATGGGCAGAAATGTATGGACCGCGTCCCTTTCCTTGTAACACTCCCATCCATATATCAAATGAAAGTACGTGAAAAGTGTATCATTTCATTGTATGACAGCAAACCTGTAAACTATGGGAGAAAAAAGTTATTGAGACTTTTATGTCAAAAGATAATTTCGATTTTCAGAAGAAAACATTGCTCTTAGCTTTTTCTTATGATAATATGTGTACAGATCATGAGAAAGAACAACATTGTTGACATAACCGGACCTCAAGCGGCACCCACTTCTGACTCCTTAAAAGAAAATCATACGCATTAGTGTCGAATGAAGAATGAATTTTATGAAAATAATAAACATAAACTAGATTGGGGCTTTAGAGGCTCAATCCCCTACCACAGTCTCTACATAATTATAAGAACATGGCTAAAACCGTCACATGCCGCCACAACCAAAACGTTACTCAGCTGACTAACGAGGAAGCAAAGGAGTAAAAAAAAATCACCAGTGTACCTATTATGGATCGTCGTTGGAGTAATTTTTTGGTTTCGTTCATTAGTGTCCGAAGTGCTAACAGTGTCTGAATAGTTTTTCTCAAGGTATTTTTTTTTAATCTCTCTCATTCTATCAAGTGGGGTATCAAATTAAAGGATTTTAAAAATGGTTTACCAAAATATATATAACTTATATGTTTCAATTTAATTTGGACTGATAAATGCTAACAAAAACTAAAAATAGTATAATAAAATAAAAAACTAAAAAGAAAGAAACAAGCCCAGTAGTTTAGAATTCACTCATTCACACTCACAGTCGGGGCCCCTTGGGGAGATTTGATTGGCATAATTTGAATGGGCCCCGACTGTGAGTGTGAATACGTGAATTCTAAACTACTGGGCTTGTTTCTTTCTTTTTAGTTTTTTTTACGCAGTCGGGTTTTTTGTTTTTTTTTTTTAATATTTATTTTTCAAAAACGCCATTATAGAATATTACAACTGACATGTTCAAAATCAATGTGTTCCATTATAAACTCTGTGAATTCCGGCCGATCTATTCTCGTAATAACACACTATGACGAATTCTGACTCGAAGTGAAGATCGCGAACACGTAACACATAGTTGACGCCTTTCTTCTACTTTATAGTCGACAAACCCAATCGTTAAGGCACAGAAACCGTGAACGAGCTGAAGGTAGTCCGAGAATCGGTTTAAGAAACTAGCAAGTTTTATTTTTTGCATATCATGTGACATTTGTCATGCTGACATCATCATCATTTGATATCATGTTCTTTTTTTTTCTTTGTTTGTTGTGTGTACCGGCTCTCAAATAAACGTTTTTTCTTTCTTTTCTTCTTTATTTGACGGCAAACTCTACCATTGCGCTCATTGGTCAAATCAAAAAGCGCCCCCCCCTCCTGGCTTTTTTAAATTAGAGATACGTCAACGATGCATTAGCACAAGGACAGCATTGAGTATGGATTAGGTAATACAATTTAAGACATACACGAGTTCTACCTAACATTATGTATCGTTGGTATTTTGACTTTCAAGTCTCAATAACTTTTTACTCCCATGGTTTACAGGTTTGCTGTCATACAATGAAATGATACACTTTTCAAGTGCTTTCATTTGATATATAGCTGGAAGTGTTACAAGGAAAGGGACGTTTTGCCCATTCTTCTTTACCTCGGAATTTAACTTTTCTTAAATAATAGTACTTGAATATCGTAAATACGACTGTGGGCACCCCGACTCGGACAGGTTAGGTTAGAAGGTGGCCATCCCCTTCTGCCAGTAGGAGCACCGCGAAGCGGTGCTCCGTCGACGTTTTCTGACATTTTACTTAGTTTAGTGAAATGACATGATCTGTGATCATGCCTCCTTCTCGTGGTCGTTCATTATACACATTGCCTGATGCGCTTTGGACATTTTATACAATACCTAGGCAATGTATGAAATGAATCGTATTATATACATTGCCTGAACATTTTAGGCAGTATATATGTATAAAGCCTAGGCATTCTATACAATGCCGGATTATACACATTGCCTATAAGTGTGCGTCCACATCTGGCGAATGCGCCGCGAATGCGCAGCTCATACGCGGTTTGCGAGCGGCGCGCGAGCTGCACTCGCGCAGTAACAGCAATGGTTTGGTACGCCAAAAGGCGCGCGCGCGGCGCGCGATCTGCACGGCTGCAGCTCGCAAACGGTGCGCGAGCTGCGCATTTGCGGCGCATTCGTCAGATGTGGACGCACCCTAACATATAAACTCTATTGCAAAAAAAACGGGCACTTTAGATTTTTTTCTCTACTTCAATGAAGAAGAACAAGAAATAGGTTTTATTAATTTGACGATGTATTGGCATGTTCTTTGAAGCATCCTGGCGTGATTCTTTATGTTCCAAATTTAAAATTTGAAATTAATAAAAGAAAAATAATGATTATAGTGGATTATTCTAAAATTGCTTTACTATAATGGCGCGAATTGCTGAAACGATTTTAAACTGATTTTTAGATTGTCCAAAAGTATCCTATAACGAGGGTGACCGGGCATTTAAATTCAGTGATTTTGAAGTTAGAAACACGCGCAGACGAAGGCGCGGGCGAAGTTCTAGTTTATTTTATACTAAAAAGTTATTTACCCAACATATTGTTGAACAAAATAATCAAAACGTATAAAACACAGTCAGAGTAGTACTCCGCCCTCAACTTCGCCTACGTCCTGTTAGAACTTGCACGCGAGTTGCATGCAATTTCTTGCATGTTTGACCACATTGCGGTACTTGTTTGATCAACTGAATGCATTGTCCATTAAAAGTCCGCAATGCAATCAAACTTGCACGCGACTCGCATGGTTCTTGCATCGTTTGCGCAAAATTTCATGCTTCTAGATCCAGCGGTTTCAGCTCAATCAGCATTGATGATTTTTTCATTTTTTATAAGATGATACTATACATAATACGAGTACCTGGCGATAGTAAAATTATATGTACTAGTACGTATATAAAAGGGGAAAAAAATGCCACATCGCTATCAACCGAATAAAATGGCCACGTGGCGAGCAATCATGAAGTCTTAAAGCGAGGGTAGCTCCGCTGAGGGAAAGAGATAGCGGTATATAAGTCACGTAGCGCCATCTCGTTCCCTCAGCGAAACTACTGACGTCATGGTAGCCCCCCTGAACACTGACAGCATTGCCACGTTGCATATGTCAATGCTGGTAGTTAAATTAATGAACGGGGCAACGGGGCAACGGGGAACGGAATTAGTATATGATTTTGGCCTGCGCAGTTTCTCGATTTGTGTTTTAAAACATAACCCCTATTTTTAAAATGAAATGATCAATATTAGTCAGGCCAGGTTACCAAAAAATTTTTAATTCCCTATGCAAAAAGTATCGGTTGAATCAACAATAAAAAGTGATGAAACGAGACTAGAAATATAAAAATTGAAATAGTTTTGAGACGGCACTGATTTGTTTAGGTGACGAAACGGGAAAGTAATGAGCCGGTACCTATGTGGCAATATAATTATTTTTGAATATAACCGTAGTACTATTAAGTGTTCTGTGATATTACTAACTTGCATCTACGCAGAGATAGAAAGGTATAATTATGAAGAACAAAACAGGTCACTAACTTGAGTGGATAGCGCTGAGATCACTGCCAACCCCACTAGTTCGCACCGTCGCGTCGGCGTCGCGTCGACGTCACACGTGTTCTACCCCAGTAGACAGACACATAAATTCCGGCCGCCATTGTGTAACGTCACTCGCCCCCCTGACAGGCAACATATTGCGCCCAGACTTGAGGCGCTGTAGTACAGAGTGGGCCGACGTTCGTTCCCACTGTTGGGACGCAGGCGTATTCGTTCTGACCGACCGACGGGGAGGGTAGTGCGGATTGGTAAATGTCACACGTCACAGGATACCTCTATTTTCTCGTCACGTCTATTTTCTCAAATCATTAAATTTTAAAACTATTAATTTGACACATTTGTGATTTTCACAACAAAACCTTAATGCACGGTTTTATTTATCTCGACTGGATATTTGATATTTTTTTCGTCTAGGTTTATATGGATGGTGTATAAAATCATAAGTTTTGATACTTGGTAGGCTTGAAATTTATAAAATCGACCTAAGTACTTTTTATTATTTACAGATAAAATTATGTCGGCTCGGGTTCGACCACTGTCTCGAGCGAAGATGTGGCCGATGGTCCGTTCAAAAAATGCTCATTTCGCGGTATACCTGCGCAACCCGCGTCTCCTGTGTCGCACACTCATTGATAATAGTTTGGCAATACCTAACCAAAATGTTTGTATGGACACAGACCGGTATGGAGTTGACCACTAAGTAGGTCTAGATTTTTTTTCGGTTTACTTTTTATGGAAAACCAATTAAACCATCAAATTCTATAATTCTTTTCCTTTTTAATGATCTACACTTAGTTCATCATTGTTGGGTTTATGGGCCGAGGCTTCAAGGGAAACTTGGCAATATCTTTTTGTACGCAGATAGGTAATAACCTGGATTAACACAAAGGATAGATTTTATCCCGATTTTATGTTCCCGTGGGATCTGTTTCGATTTGTAGCGGGCGAAGCCGCTGGCAACAGCTAGTACCACATTAATGTATTGATTCTGCAAATACTCGTCTTCGAATCTTGTCAAATACATTATAATATTTGAACCAACATTACATATATTATATCTTCTAATATATAAAAATAAGTCGGGTTTTCCTTCCTGACGCTATAACTCCAGAACGCACGAACCGATTTCCACGGTTTTGCATTCGTTGGAAAGGTCTCGGGCTCCGTGAGGTTTATAGCAAAGAAAATTCAGGAAAAATTTCAACAGAAAAGGAAAATCTTTTTTCACATACCTACAGAAATGTTACATAAAACGCAGCCATCTGGTGGCGAAACGGAGTTCGCCGGGTTTTCTAGTACTACATATAAACTGGTTCAGATGGACCAAGTTATGTGGAAAATGGAATATTCACGAATAGGGCATGCACCCGAGTTTACCCGATTCCGAATTACCCGGTTCGACAGTGGAACCGGTTCTAAGAGCGATTGAACCGGGTCGACCCGGTTCTGATCAGATTATTATAATTTTGCATTTATTGCATCGAATTTCTACGAAAGCTGCCATGGGATGAAGGGAAAGGCCCATTGTAAGCTTTCATTAGGCATAGCACACGCTCACATTACTTTGGAGTGTTAGTAGGTACTATAAGAAAATGGTAAACTTAATACTTAATATTTTAGCTCAAATGTGACAATAAAACATTTTTGCGTTTATTTTAAACATAACTGCCGAAAAACCGACACGCCGCAATCGCGACCGTAAGGCGCAATACAAACCCATAGAGGTTCGAACACAAGCACGCGTCAATGAATACCAAAATTGTAAGGTATCGGAGACTTGCGTCGCCTAGTGTACGAAGGGGCTAAGACCCCTCTTTAAGGAGTGGCTTAGAGGCGCCACGGCGTCCTCACCTTTCGCCTAACGCAGGTCCTCACGGGACACAGATGTTTCTGACGAGGTTCTTTGTCTGTTTGGGTGAGAAGAAAAGCCTGGGTGACACCATTGCGAGGATTGCCCATTCGCCCGGAGTGCAGGATGAAGCATAGAATACGTTGCAAGTGTGCCCCGCTTGGGCAGAGCACCTAATCTTTCGTAACCAGTTTTGAGACAATGCTGTGGGGCGAGACGGAATGGGAAGCGGAATAATCATAAGTAAATCTATCTGGATGAAAATAGAAGGAAAATGGGAACTTATAAAAATGTGAGGTGGTTATTTATTTTAAAATAGGAGAACAAAAACTGCTAATTACATATAAATTAATTAATTGAATCAGTACCTGGATTGCCCCTTAGCTCTATTCACAGTTTTCAGTGGAATCTTCATTAAGAAAAAAAAAACGATTTGGTTAAATGGAACCGGGTAGAACCGGGTAACCCGGTTCCGACCACTCCCAGAACCGGGTATGCAAAAAATAGAACCGGACCCGATTCTGCATGCCCTTTTCACGAACCATAAAATGATGAATTTAGAGCAGAGCACACTGTTCTTCTTCAGAAAGATCAGATGCGGGGTACTGACAAGACAACCGACGTGCTTGTACGATCAGGAGCCTTACCACGAGCTCTTACTGCGATCCAATTTAGGCTGTGGTAAAGAGACAGAGCTATACAAGTCGTCTAGCGCCATCTCTTTCCCACAGCCTAAACTGGATCGCGAGAGTTCATGCTGGGCCACCAGATTTATAAATATGGACGAGAAGAAAAGACTAGGCAAGGATCAGCCGAAGGTAGGTAGTTTAGTAAATAATATTTTAGGTTAAGTTATTCGCATAATAGACGTTGCTCTTCTTTTATTACACGCTATCATCTACATTTATTTCTCATTTCTCCTTTATAGGGTCTGCTGGCAGAAATTTCTAAAGAAATAAACAGTACCTTTGTATTTCAGTATTATATAATTATGTATTATTTTCTTTTACCTAGTTTTTTTGTGTGTACTTAAATAGTTAAATAAATACAACTCAAACTCCGGCTTGCGAAACCACTTACGCATAATATAACGCACTATCAGGTAACTAAGTCTAAGTTTGTATAACGTTATCATATCGTTATCGCTGCGTTTATCGTCGTATATCGCACACTCAAGTGCTGATCGCGATAAAATCGGTCCAATTGATTTTTCCGACACAATCGCGCTTATGCCCTTGTTTTGTATGTATGAGCTTTTATTATCGGTGTGGGTAAATTAGTTTTCGTGTATTTGAGGTATGAGCCAACTGGTCTAGCTTCTCATTCAGCGGTCGACGGTCGGATCAAAGCTTAAAACTTACACATATAGGTATTTGACACTATTGACCAATGATAATTACAAAATACAATTTCTCTAAAAACGCTTTGTTTAACCAAACCCAAGTAATTTTCAAAAAACTGTTGTTGTTTTTGTTTAATAGATTTAGCATTTTGGCGTAGGTATATCTATACATACATACATATAAATAAAATTGGAGTGTCTGTTTGTAATATTGAAATAACCGTTTTTATTAGATACATATGTATATATAAACGGTAGATACATAGACCAATATAACATTTATTACGATTTTTGTCTGTCTGTATGTCTGTCTGTCTGTTTGTAATGGCTAATCTCTGAAATGGCTGGACCGATTTTGACGGGACTTTTTAGATAGGTAGCTGATGTAATAAGGAGTAACTAAGGCTACTTTTATTTTAGAAAATTCCTTTGTTTAAAAAACAAATACATTGTTGAGTTCCAACATTCACGCGAACGAAATCGCGGGCACAACTAGTAAATAGTAAGATCATTGTTAACTAATTAATGACGTCACATCTTTTTCCAGTGTATGCTATTTATGGGGGAATCGCATTTTGACAGCTCATAAAAAGTATGTCAATTGATTGGTGGTATCAAACACCCAATTCATGGTACTTTTCTTTATAAATGATTCCTGTAGCAGTAACGACTGTACGAGTATCTATAAATAACAGTCAGGACCCACGGCCTAAAACGTACACATAAATTAAAGTAGAATTTATTTGTCGGTCTACGACTAGAACAAATTAATCATGATGACTCCCGAGCGACTAATAACCAAAAGCAATATAATTAGAAAACAATTTTCTATTCCTACGTTGATCGGTAAGCATGGTGAATGGTCGTGGTGACAACTATATGGATGTCCAATAACCCTCTCGAATTATTTAGGCAGCGGTTCCACTAAGGCGGAGCGGAGCATAGCGAAGACGAGATGTGCCGCGATTCACTAATCATATGGCTTAAAATCCATCTCTTCTGAAGTGGAGTGGCCACTTCAAAACAAACAGTCTTGATTAGGCTAGCGCCAAGAGAGGAGCGACGCGTAGCGGAAGAGGCGGGGCGGGGCAGTGCGGAGCGGAGCGGCTCACTCACGCGCATATTCATTCATTTAGTTAGCAATAGGATAGGCAAAGCAGCTACGATCTGCTACAACCGCTCCGCTTCAGTGGTAACACCTACCTCCTTTCACAACTCAGCTCTGCTCCGCAACGCTCCACTCCGCCTCAGTGGAACCGCAGTCTTATCGTGGGGAAAGTTTGGACTACCCACAATAATCTGAAATTTCGTCACTACATTAATAGAATCTATAACCGAGCAGGAGCAGTGGTGGCCCAGTGGTATCGGCCTCGACTTACAAGTTGTAGGTCGTGTGTTCAAACCCAGCCAGACACATTACTTTGTACATAATATTTTTCATCGCCACTGGTCTCAAAACTGTGAAAGAAAACATCGTAAGGAAAACCGAGAAAATTCCAAGATATGTGACATCTACCTTCCCGCACTGGTCCCACGTGGTGAGTTATGGCTCACTCCCTCTCACTGACTTCACTGAGAGGAAGCTTGTGTCTCAGCAGTGCAATATTATAGGCTGATGATGATGATGTAGAATCATTTCGGCCCATCGTTGTTTGCACTGAACACTGCGCACGATTCTTATGTATCCTGGCAGGTTCGCAGGACTTAGAACTTTCTAAACAGGATACCGCGGCCCTGGAAAGCCAAGAGATAAGGGTAGTTTTTAGTCAGTACGAGTCTAGAGAGTCCTTTTCGCTCCACTCACGGTGGAAGGACACATTTCATTATTTTCCAGCCAATAAGAAAGACATAGGTAGGTACTCGTAGTGTTATTCAGTTTGTGGTATTCAATAACACCAGGTTTTAATATTCCTTTGCTGTCCACATGTTAAAGGAGGCGAGCCTTTTGCTGTCAACTATGCTTAACCACCACATCTATAAATATGTAAAACTCAAAGGTCTCAAAGATCAGGACTGACATATATAGTGATCTATCAACGCACAACCCAAACCAATGGACGGATCGGGCTGAAATTTGGTATGCAGGTAGATGTTATGACGTAGGCATCCGCTAAGAAAGGATTTTGATCAATTCTACCCCCAAGGGGATAAAATAGGGCATGAAAGTTTGTATGAAGCTTTGTCAATTTTATAAAAAATACATTGTTAAGTTCCGACATCCACGCGAACGAAGTCGTGGGCACAGCTAGTACATTATAAACTGGAGATAGATTGTGTGTCAGACGACGGTGCCAACAAAAGGGGTCCAAATCTGTCCTACATTTCAAGCTGAAATCAACCTATTTTAAACCCTAAAACTTGAATTAGAAAATCATACGAATATTAGCAGGTTTTATCACAGTATAAATCTATAATGTGGTGGCCGAGTATTAGCATCCCCTGGGTTCACAATAATTCGTTGAAAACAGTTGGAAGATTTCGGAGACGAATACAAACGCAGTGAGTAACATAGTTATGATTTTTCTCTAGCAATTCGCTATGACTTCACACAGATGTAATCTATACTTCTATACTAATATTATAAAGCTGAAGAGTTTGTTTGTTTGTTTGTTTGTTTGTTTGTTTGTTTGAACGCGCTAATCTCAGGAACCACTGGTTGGAATTGAAAAATTCTTTTTGTGTTGGATAGTCCATTTATCGAGGAAGGTTATAGGCTATATAAAATCACGCTATCACCAACAGGAGCGGAGCAGCAATGATAAATGTTTCAAAATCGGGAAAATTTATTCCTTTTCGAGAGCTTTCGTTGCGTGCGCTGCGTAAACG